>JAQNCA010000004.1:16001801-16027863 GCA_029783725.1 Acanthurus tractus | reverse complement strand
GGAGGTCTGGTTTAAATACATGGATTTGTAGAAGCGTCAGTATTGACTGATGAATCTCACTTCAGTCAATGCGATGCATATCAATTTTCTGAAAATGAATACAGAAATGTTTAGATGTTTTAATCTTACTCATGCTTGCTGTTAATGATTTGCAATTTTGGTTAAACATTAAGTCTGAGTACAAACTAATAGTTTAACCTCTAAACTAGAATTCGCTTAACATTGAAATTTGACAATTTACTTTTTTTAAATCCCATAAAACGAACATCTTCATTCTTCAAACTTGATACTCCATCCTGTGAGGCAGAATTCACGCAACATTTCACACAGCGTTGCACATCTGCTGGATTGTTTTACATCACAAAGGGGGGAGAAAGTCGCAGTTGTTGTTGCAACACAAACAGAGCTCACAATTTCTCTTAATGACAGATGAAAAACTGAGTCAGATAAAAAATGACTAGCTTTATGTTTATGTGCCTCTGGTAAGCCACGGTGGAAACCTTAGAGGAGCCCAAAGTGAAGCCTGTGGCAGAAAGTTGCCTCATGACAACCTTGATTTGTCCCATGAGATGGGTCTGATAACTCAAGGCCAAAGTGTGAATTACATGATTGATCACCAGCGTGTCCGCCTGAAGGCACCACTGAGACACTGTGTTCACACTGAAGCAGGTCTATACTGACTATTCTTCCTGATCTGTGGGCCAATTTCATGGGTGTTTGTCAATGAAAATGCAATTTGTATACTTATATTTTTGCAATTATGGAAAACCTAGAGAGAAAGGCTAACAGTAGAGTGTGTCGTTGAAAGAGATATAAATAAAAAGAGAGTAAAGAGAAGATTAAAGTCAAAAGAAAAGAGGCGAAGCCAGGAGAAGAGCAGTAAATGAGAGTCTGACTTCATCTGCCCTCCCTGAACAGTCATCCTCTCATTACAAACACGGAAACAGGAGAGGAATCACCAATTTTACAACACCAATTCTGCCCCGCCCATGTATCTATTCATCCATCCATCTATCTGTCCGTCTGGTTGTCAATTTCAGCAGAAACAATAACAAATGTTGCTGGCAAACTTAACAATCCATAACTAATCAAAACCTGTCAGTTTGGTCCAAATACAAAATAAAACTCAAAGCTGTTATCTCACTTATGTTTGCACAACTGTTGACAACGAACCTCAAACAATTTAGATATGACCGTTTTCAAGCAATGAATGAAATACCTGCAAAGCTTTCCGACAGACTTAAAATGACGTTTCTATGTGCGTTACATAATTACAGTTTGAAGTCAAGAGGGACAAACATGCAACTCATGGTCCTGATTTTTGTAAACACCCCGTCAGAAACAAACACAATACACCTTCCAACAACAAACACTCAGTCATGTTATCTGCACTGTGAGGCTGCACTCTGAGCTAGCATAAGCATGCTAACAAGCCCACAATGACAATGCTAGCATGGTAAAAAGTATAAAGTCAACAATTTCATTGTCTTAGTTAACATGTTAGCATGCTAACATTTGCTAATGAGCACTAAACACAAATGAAACAGCGGCTGATGACATTTTTTTTTTTCAGGTATGTGATCACAAACAAAAGTAGTGGACATGCTGATGCTCTGCTAGACGAAAACCTACGAGGTCTGTAAGTGTATTACAATTAATCCTGAGGAGAGCTGATTGTTTGTACCAAATTTCACTGCAATCCGTCCAAAAGTTGGCATTTCCCTATAAAATATATATAAATGTCAACCCCATGATGGCGATAGAGGTAAAGTCAGGAAATCTTTAAAGTCAGCAGGTGACCTTTAATTCTCAGATGATAAATCACAGTTTCCGTTCTGATCCCAGAGCAACCAACACAGGTAACATTATATCTCCTGCCTGTCTGAAATCTAATTAATACATGCCCTTTATTTTGGACAGAGAAACAAAAAGAAGAGTCAACAACACATAAATACAAATACACTTCACAAAATTACAGTTATGCTTCACAACACCTGATGAAACTTAACGATGATTCATACATTTCTTAAAATCTTGACTGCTGCTTGCAACAGAGTAAACAACATGTCTTAGATTTTGTAAGGGATAGTAAACAAGGGACTGGTCTCTACTTTAAACTGATTGTTGTGACAGACAAATTACACCCACTCCGCTGAAGCCTGTGGACTCTGTCTGCAGCTACGAATACATTCAACTAAAAAACAGGACTGAGTAGAAAAGAAAGGGGCAAATATAAAAAATAAAGAGTGAAAGCAGACTAAATCAGAACAAAACTCCAGTGTTCTCTGTGCTCAACCCTTCTCCACTCAGCTGTGCCCATGCGGATATTAAATTGCCTCTGGGCTGTCTATGATCTGAAGGAGGTTGGACTGTTTAAAACTCTAATATCACATTGCCTCTCTGCTCTTCTTTTTTTTTTCTGTTTCCTCTCATCGAAAGATCGTGCCCTGCTTTGTTGTTAAGGTTCCACTTCCTTTTGGGTTTTCACCAAAATATCGCTTAAGCAAAGCAAAACCGACAAGAAAAGAGTGCAATCACTGAGCAATGGCAGCATGGAAAGCCATTTGACGGCAATGGAGAAGTGTTTAAGCGTTGAATAAGATGCTGAAAGGCATTCGAGGAATCCTCCTCCAGTGTTACGTTTGCTGTTTCTCAGCACGCAGGCTGCTCTCGCCTTATGCAAATACAACAAAGTCCTGTCTGTAGCTACACAGATCCATAGACTACAGTGGGAACATCATCATCTCTCTCTCTCTATGTCCTCTTCTCCCTTTTCTCTCTCTCTCTCTCTGATCCAGCTGCTCATTTGGCAGCAGAGCAAAGAAATAAATGAAGTGCTTCAGCGGAAGGAAGGCTTCATTGGGAGAAGGATTGTGGGTAGAGGGAGTGAGATGAGGATTTGGTGAGGGGTTTTAAAGACAGTTTATTTAAATGAGCGTCTTTTTTTTCCTTTTTTTGTGCTTAATTCATCAGTGGGACATTAGGCTTAAGGCCTCTACTGTCCAATTATGCCTTCAATGGCTGTCGGGTTAATCAGCCTGTGTCCTTGAATGTTATTTTTTTCTAACTCTATTAAGTGACTAGCCGGAGTGTGTGAAAGAGAAAACAACATGTATCCCAGAATCTGCAGTTGTGTTGAATAGAGAAGTGGACTGATGGGTGAGCTGAATAGAAAACTAAAATGGTGAGAATGAAGTGTAGCTCTCTTGCTTCACAATTTTAAAATCAAGGATTTGGGGAGTCTAAAAAGAAAAAGTGCAAAAAAAACAAAAAAACAAAAGACATTTGTACACACACACAGGCAAGCACACACACACACACAGTTCCCATGACGACCAATCCCAACACGAAAGAACGACTGGATGAATGTCCCCTGTGAGGATCGGAAAGGTGAGGAGAATGGGTGAACCTGAGGTAACAAACGTGAAACATGCTGTTTGCTCTCCACTGCTTTGCTTCTCTGAGCTCAATAAAAGATGGAAGCAAGTTCATCTGCAGCGATGTTTTTCCTCTGTGCAGGACCGAACAGAGCAAAAACGACTGTGGAGGAACTGATCACCACATTCACACAAACCTGATCCAAACACTCACAAAACAGTGAGACAAATCCTGCTGCCCTAAACCGAGCTACAGCTCACACGAGGCTGCTTTTAGCCACAAAACATTTTTACAGGTTTTCCAGAGTTTTGTCTCTTACCATAAAAATATATCAACCCTCAGTCAGAGCTCATGGCACAGCACAGCTACTTGAAAAAATATCCCTGGAAAAGCTTTTAGCTGTTATTTAACAAATCTGTACGCTAAAAATGAAGAGATATTTTTCTCACCAGCTCTCTCTTTGTTCACATTTAGCTAAATAAGCCAAGCAATTAGTAAGAGTTTAGGTTAGATAAGAACAGGTGGCACAACAAATGCTAATTCTTAGAGATTAGTTGCTACTCAGTATTAATGAGAGGGTGTGTTAAAAACTTAATTAGCGATCAAGATTCTTATCTCTAACAAATTAAAATCTGTTCACAAATTCCAACAATCCTTTTTTCTATTATTTTAATTAAAAACTTCATTTTGGAGGAACAAAACTGGGAAAATTTTACTGTGAGGGCACTGCAGCACCTGGACCTTTGGCTATGTTAGCTTACTTCTTCAGACTGAACAGTGGAACATGAAATATGTTCAAGCAATCTGATGTGACACTTGATTTAAATGGCGTTTATATTTCACAAAAAATAACTCAACAAAAAAGCCTAATGTTTGAGTTAGCAAAGTTAGGTTAGCATTAGCAGATATCTCATTAATTCTACAGTTCATTTATACAGCCAAATCTAAAACACATTTTTGCATGTCTATAAAAAATTGGCGGTTCAGTTTACTACTCAAAAACTTTGATTGAATCCAAAACCACATACTTAGCACTATACAACCAATGTGAGCTATCTTTCTACTTATCTTTGTATTATTTAACACCATAACTTCAAAAAAGATGCAAACTGTGTGTCTTTTTACGGATAGACAGATCGTCCTGTAACACATTACTTCCTGAAAGCTTTTTGATAGTTTAAAAAAGTGTGGCAACCAAAGCTGATGATCAACTAATTTAAAAAAATACATCATGCCTATGAAAGGAAACCTTACTCTGACTTGAGCTGAGTTGTTATCAAAGTTACATTAGAGCTGCCTTGGTTGCAGTTTGCCATTGTCTGTTATGTGTTGTAGTCATCACTTCTGCACTGAATTGTGGGAATTTTAACTGGTGTATAATATATCTCTAGAAAGGTATGAATTTTACATACTTTCAGTATAATGCTCGTGTTTCAGATATACTAAAAATAGCATGCAAGTATGCAAAGTGCTTTGATATACCAAAACTAAAACAACGCCCGCTTCATGTCCGCTCACCTGTTTGCTCTCAAGCTTTCAACTGAATCACACAGTCAATCAAATCCACACAATTGTTTTTTTTGCCATAGATCATACGTGTTTATATGCCTGTTTTGCATGTGTCTAACCATTAGATCAATTAGCCCTAATCAGCCAGAATACTTTGCATTGGCTGCAGGCTAGCAAGTTACAGCAACCACCAAGAGGTATGTTTCTTTGTGTTTCATTTTGTGTTTTTTTTTTTTTTTAGTTCAGACTTCACCAAACTCAAGTGTTTTCTTTCACTTATTTCCCTCCAGTTTCTTTTCTTTTCTCCCTCCGCTCTCTTTAGGTTTTATGAAATACAGTACATTTCCCCTCCAGTAAGTCGAGGCAGTCCATGAGGAGGGACTAATTAGTAAAGTTCTGCACCTCCGCAGCTCGCAGCTGCTACAGGAAGAAGTAAAGATAAATCCAGTTTTATTCAGAAAAGTTTTGAAAACGAAACTCTGAGCTGTCTTCTCACCAGTAAACCTTTCTGGACAGGAACAGAAACTCTGAGTGTTTATATCTCATGAAGCTTCAGCCTGACCTCAGCTCTCCATCAGAGCTCCTCGACTCTCCTCAGGTGTCTGCATGAGTCTGTTCTTCAGCTTCCCTTGGTCCTCCAGCACTGTGCAAAGCCCAGCAATACGTACAATCTGCATTAGAATGTTAATTAATAATTCAAATATAAATGTTACAAATTAAGCTTCAAAGCTTTGAAGTCTCCTGTACAGCCCAGGAAGTCAAAACAGACTGAAAGGGGGCAAGCATACACAATGCCAGTCTGCTGAAACAGAAGAATTCGGCCGTCATTAATTCAATTATTCACACCTTAGCCTTTACTACATGTCAAACGTCTTCAGCCCTATGAATGCGAGGAAACAGAGCAGACACAGTCTACAGATAAGGACACTATTTTTTTTTGCATCTCACTTGTTTCATGTGATGTTAAACTGAATATCTTACAGTTTTGAACTCTTTATCATACAATCCAAGCAGTTTGAAAGCATCCCATTTGAAGTGATAAAACTGCGATGATACATGTTGTCATATTTTACAAAAAGATCAGTCTGGATAATAACCTTTTTGCTGTAACCATACATAACTGCAAGCTCTTGAGCAACTCTTCAGCCATAGATATGCGCAGATATTGTACTTACACTAAATAACCTTTCAAACTCACTGAACAGCTCTCAAGAAATATAAAAAATGGCCTTAAAATGTTTTGTTTTTTGTTTTTAAATACAGCATCAAAAGAAAGGATTTAACCTGGATGAAACTCAACACCAAAGGCCATTACTTAGTTATTGCACAGAGCGAGGTAGATCCAGTGCACTGTAGCAGCAGCCCTAAAGAGATACTGTGTCATAAATGAGAGAGATGTCAGACTGGATTATTGTCTAGGTACAGAGCTTCTGTACAAGTGCCTGGCTATGTAAAGCATCATGATGATGAAGAAACCCCCTCTTCCTCCTCTTCCTCCTCTTCTTCTTCTTCCACTGTCTCTCTTATTTCCCCAGTGTAACAGTGGCTGTGCACAATGCTACTCTTTGCTCTTAGTGTGCTGTGACCACAGCATAAGACAAGATGATGCTGTAGTCAATAGATTCAGCATCCCTTCAAATTTTGAATAATGATACCAGCAATTTCAGGCAGCTGTTGTAATAAAAGTGAATTTTAAAAGCAAAAACTAAAAGCTCAAAATTGAACCTAAATGCATGCATATTCCCTCTCAATACACTGTATGCTGGAATGGCTCTCTTACTGTGGGAGAGCAGCAGGGAAGCTGAGTGAAGCCTAGTATGGCGGGTGTAAAGATGCTGTTAGTTTGTGGAAATGTGCATGATAACAAAAGAGGGGTAGGGGGCAGTGCGTGCAATCACGTTCCCATAATATCCCCATTTTAAATAAAAAATCAGAATGCTCCAAAGCGACGTGAAGGAATGCGTGAGGGCTGGATGCAAACAAAGAGCAGCGTGCAGGCGATGCTGAAAATGAAACAATGCGTCCCAGGAAGCAGATAGAGACAGAGCACCTACCTTGATGTTGTCAAGCGAGCACTTCTGTCCTCCTCTCGAGCCACCTCCGATTTCCCTCAGTCGAGGCAAAGATCAAAAATAAAAAAAACAAAAACTATTAATGAGCAGCTTGGTGCCACAAAAATGTTGTAAAAATTAAAAAAAAAACAAAAACAGTGATAGCTTGAGGTTCAGCCCCAGCTCGCTCAGCTACAGCAGGATAACTATATTCCTTTCGTTTGCACAGACAGCCTGTAAAATGTGGGCTCCTCGTCGGGAAAAAACCTCATGTTTTGAGGTTTGACGCTAGCCAAACGGCTAACGGGACCCGAAACGATTTCCTATCGCAAACCGGCGAACGGAGAGAGACTATCCTCATTTTCCGTCATCCCACTGTGTTTTAGTGAGGATGATGGGAAAGCATAAAAAGGGATGCTCTCAGGCTGAGGCAGCGAGCAGGTCCCTTCGCTCCTGTTGCCTACGGAAGCGCGGATGGTCCAGAAACCCGATTTTCTGTTTTCTTTTTTTCTTTTTTGTTACACTCATCTGATACTAGGGGAAGTTGGTTATTTCATAACCTACTTTTCTCTGAAATCCACTCACGAACCCACAGGAAGATAATCATAATCCTTTTTTAGATAATAATAAAACATTGTAGTTTTTTTTACTGAATTACAAATGTTAGACTACAAAGTGCTTCAGAGGGCAGTAAATTATTTTTTTCTAAACTCGGGCTTCTTTTTTGACAACTTCGATGACCTTTTTAAAAATTTGGTCTAACCGTTTATTTATTTATCACAAACAGGCCTATATTTCGGTCTCATTAATAGCTAAGCTTATTTTCAAAGCAGACGTTATACAGTGGTTCAAGAAGCAATATAAACACAAATGCGTCAAATACATGCATAAATAGACAAACCCCACCTTAAAAGTGCTCGAAAATCCTCAAATAAACTTTACTCTTCTTTTTCACCCGAAACAGATGCAATTCAAAGGTGTTTTGTGACATTTTGTAATTGCTCCCTTTTACTCGCTTGACTAATTGGTAGAGGTATTGATTCACAAGTGCACTTTTTCTATTTATTCATAATAAATAGAGTAGACTCATTACAGTTTTTTTCCCCTTTTAACCTCTAATTAGCACATTTTAATTGTTTGTGGCAATAATTTGGAGAGCTGCTTCCTCTAAATTAATCAACAAACTGGCCAAAAGGTCTGGAGTTACAAAGACAGCAACAGTCTATTTGTTTACTGAGTTTATTTATTAGATTTTAAGGTGGGCTATGTATTTGTCTTCTAGATCAAGTTAATTTTTGTAATTTGGTACAATCTTTTTTATATAGGAACCTATAACTATTATCTGATCATAGATGCATTTGACAAATGTGTTTTTACAACATCTGGAATAACGGTGGTATAAATAA
Source organism: Acanthurus tractus (assembly GCA_029783725.1). Classification (NCBI taxonomy): domain Eukaryota; kingdom Metazoa; phylum Chordata; class Actinopteri; order Acanthuriformes; family Acanthuridae; genus Acanthurus; species Acanthurus tractus. Next base: position 16,019,519 of record JAQNCA010000004.1, on the reverse strand, counting down.
ATACAGCCTTAATTACGAGGTGTTGTGAGGTCATCTGTAGTCAACTGCAAAGTGACAATAACACGCTATATCTGAGAGGCATGATGACCTGTTCAGATATAATTTGAATAATTTCACACTAATGCTGTGATGTTTGATTTTCATTTTCACACAACAGCTGAGTGAAAACTCTGAGTTTCATGATAAAAAAAAACAAACAGATGTGAGCCTCAGTTTCCTGTTTTCTTCTCAGTGCGCAAAGCACCAGTTTATTCAGCAGGTCATATGTTGTGGTATTCTGCTCCATCTAGTGGAAGCAAGTGAACACTGCAGGAAGACAAGTGTCAGTGACCTGGGTCACATACCGCTCACATCTCAGAGAGCACTATTAAGGTCAGTGGATTAATACAACAGAAATGACAAATCACAGCATGAATATTGAAATGGACCAGAGACAAATTCAAAGCTCTTGATTGAACCATTTTATTTTCTCAAGGACATTTATGAAGCCTGAAGGACAATCTGTGTTCTGTTTCTTATAATACACACAATGTCAAAAACAATGAGTTTTCTCTGATCACCATCACATCAACATAATGCACACATGGTACAAACTACAGTCACTGAAAGCCTGGGGTTTGGTGCAGAGCCTGGTTTACAAAGGGATTCGCATCTTGGTTTAATTATTAAAACCATCAGAAGGGCAAAGATGCTCCTGCAGCTCTGACAACCTTTGAGAGGCCACGCCTGGATATGTGTGAAAGACAATCCAGCTTCCAGAGATTTAACATTTATATTCATTCACAACTCAACAAGAGGGCTGGAGGAAAAACTGCAGAAAAAGACTTGAATCAATTTACATACAGCCGTGGTCTGTCGTTTTAACTTTAGGAATGATACATCAAGAACAAAAACTGTCACCAAATGTGTTTCCATACAAGAATCTTGCACTCTGTGCCAACATCAAGTTGACTCTTCTGTCAGCTGGCAGCCACAGATTCAGGGAAATAATCAGTTTACTTAGATTTATGAGGAAGCCTGGATAGGCTGAGATGCTGCGTGAAGACCAGCTGATAAACAAAAAACATGCCTTGATGACAAAGGTTTAATGATGGCTTTGTTGTGTTGAAGCAGGAATATAACTTTGTCATTCAAATTGCACTCTACCCAAACACAAGACTAAGCTTTAAACACACTTTAAGCTACTTTAAGGAATGTTAAAAATGTTTGAAAACACAGACTTGAACATGTTAAGATGTACGTTCAAAAAAAATAGTTCAATAAAAAAAATAGACAATTTTAAAGATTTGTAGAATGCAATTTTTGTGTTAATGATTAATATCTTTTTTGAAAATCAGCAAGCTCTGGTAAAGGAGTCATGGAAACATGACCATATGAGATCATATAAAATCAAAGTCTGAGGTCCAGTCTCTTCCAAAACATCCTTCCATAAGACCTGAAGTACAATGATGGCGAACCTACAGCCAATATTAACAGCTACTATTAATGTTAATGTAATACTAGCAACTGAGGTTCTCACTAAATAAATCCCTCTATTTATGAGACAAAACGGTGCATTAGTGACTTTGAGATAGAGGACAACTTTAGACTTTTTTCACCTGTGAGTTGACATAGTACGTGTCCTGAAAGTCAGCTCCAACTTTATTAATTTTGTTTCCTTATAAGCCTATAAATGATGTATGTGCACCAAACTTAGGACGAGTCTTCTGCTCATCCATGTTTTTTATTTGGCTTTTTTCAAGATGAAAATACTGGACAATTCACTTTCATGAGCAATTCGTCTTTTTTAAAAACTACTGAGAAAGGATCAAAGCCGGGTTAAAGCTCTGAGGGAAGAACGTGGAGGCTATGGCTGGCAGCTGTGTTCAGGAGGCCTGTTCAGATGAGGAAATCTTACTTCCGTAATGCTTTTTGAAAAGATAAGACATGGATGACAGGATGATGTGTTTAGAGCAGATCTGATGCTGCTGTGATCGGACTCTGACTTTGGTGTCTCACAGAGAGTTTCCAACTTGTCTAGTGACCTTACTAATAATTCCAGATCAGGACTCAAACTTTAGAGATTCTCTGTATGTGGGTCACAGTATGGATTAAGAACCACTTGATAATCAACAAAGAACAGTTACAAAAACAAAAAACAGACCAGGCTACAGTAACAAACACAATGGTAAACACCCTCATGCTTCACAGGAAGAAAGAAAGAAAAAAAAAAAAGATCACCTGTCCAGCATACACACACGCACACTCAAATATTTTCAAATACTCTAGTGTAAATTTTTACTCATTATTCATCCAAGAGTGGTTAGAAAAACTGGTGAAATGAAAATGCCCCAGTTTGTTTGAGCCTGTCCTCACATTGAGCCTGTAAAGCAACAGATCTAACAATCCTCACAACATTCTGCTCATCAGTGAAGAGATACAAGGCTCGTTTGTTTCTTTCAGGTGCAACAAACGCACACTAACACTGGCATTTGGTGTTTTTCTCCCCCACTTTTTCTTATTCAGCATCCATGTTTTTCTCAGTAGGGGTGTGAGTGCACCACTCTTGCACGAATGATGGCTAAAAACAATACCAGGCAAATAGAGACATTTAAATAATTTACGATGTATTTACACAATAATCCATCTTCATTTTCAGCAGTTTCTTCTCAATGTGTGAATGCTTTTAGTCACCCATCTTTACTTTTGATGTCTGGTGGAGCAAAGAGGAAGAGAAACAGTTATTACGGAATTTGAAAAGCAGGAACATGTTGACTCATTGCACCCACACAGGATAAATCCATCTAGACTTCTGAGAAAATAAATGCTATCTGCTCAAAGCAAATTTTTTGAATTCTGCAAAAGGAAAGATTTTGAAGACATAAAAAAAACAGCTTGTCCCATTTACCTGCAGAATGGCGACAATTACACCAAACAGGCCAATTGCACTGCCAAAGATTTCCACAATGAGGATCTTCACAAAGAGGCTGGCGTTCTGGGCGTCTGCCAGTGCTGCTCCGCTGCCCACGATGCCGACACAGATGCCACAGAAGAGGTTGGAAAAGCCCACAGTCAGACCAGCTCCAAACATGGAGTAACCTGGAGGGACGAAAATCAGCTGAGTCAGAGACCTCCATTGCTAATCCATGATGTAGAAAAACTAATACCTGTCATGGTTTGAAATTTAACTGTATGTATGTGTTGATGATCTTCAAGCGGAAAGTCAATTTTGAGGCATCTTAAGAATTTCTTTACTTTCCTCGGAAGAGAGCACTTCCATCTTTTCATGCCTAATTTGTTCTGAGTGAATCAAATTTAATGGTTCTTTTATTGATCCATATTTTTTTCACATTTAGACAGAATGATGCAAATATCTTAAGATTAAAGACCAAAAATACCAAAAATTGTATACTAGACATTACCAAGCATCCTTATTGGTGGCAGACTGGTAAATTAGAACTTTTTTACATAATTCATTACATGACTTATTTGCCAATTATGTCTCCAGGACTTCATTTTGCTTTCAGCATTACACTAACTTTCTCAATCAGAAGTTCTTAAAAACATAAAATGTTGTATATTTTAAGTTTTGAATGGGAGTCTGACCATCACTTACCACACATTTTTATGTGATAATGAGGATAAATGGAAACTTATCGCCAGCCAACATTAACGTTTTTATGCATTAATAATTGTTAAAAAACATGTTTTTCAGGGTGGATTCTTCTTTTATGTCTTGCATTCACTGTCCTTTATGCCTGCTCTCTTACCAGCTTGGTAGTTCCTTGCCCCGATGGTCTCAGGGGTCGTTCCACTGAAGTTCTATAAGATAAAAGAGATTTATGTTAGAAAAAAACTACCACCCTCACTCTGTTGTCAAAATCGCCTTAAAATTCTGCCAATCTCATATGTGGAATGCTTTAATTAATAACTGCTGTTATTAATTAAAGCAAGTGAAAACACTTCTTGCTCACCTCAGCCATGTTGCTGATCACGATGGCCATGATGATCCCATAGATCGCTACAGCTTCACAGAAGATGATGCTAGACGCATGAAAAACAAAATATGGCTCAGCTCATTTCCTCAAGAACTTCAAACGGTAACAGTGTGTGCTTGTGGATGACTGCTGTTAATGTAAGTCCCTTTGTACCCTGACAGGCACTCTTGAATGCTCAGTTACTGGATATAAAGTGTCCAATGAGAACAGGACTACAGAACATTTGTATAAATCTGCACTTTTACTTAAAGAATCAAGAAATTACAGTGGTACTACACAGAACAGATAATAAACGTAAAATAGAAATTAAATAGAAAGATGGAAAATAGCATAGAAATAGAGGAAAACTGGGATAATTACAAATAAAATTTTTGATTCTTTGATGAGCATACCTGACCAAATTCTTGGTTTTGATTCGTGGAGCCTTGACACCACCACCAATGATGCTCGAGCCAGTGATGTAGATTCCCCTAGACGATAAAAACAGCGATTAATACAACAACTTCCACATGACAGAGAACTTTCAGGTGACAAGAAAGGATTACGAAGCAAAACTTAAAAAAGTAATGATAATAACAACAGTTTTTCCAACGAGCAAGCAAGTCAAGTTGCAGTGAATCTAATCTCCCTAAACTACATATTTTGGCTGAATGTTTTCATCTGATAGGTCAGTGGATATAAAAGTCTCTTGCAGTCTGATCAGTCAAGTGTGTCATTATGAGATACAGTAAAAACTGCCAAATGGCAATAAATGAAAAAAATTCCATCAGGATGCAAAACAAGCAGGTATTTTAATGACACTTGTTGATGAGAAAATGTTCTTCTGACAGACTTTAAAGACCTAAATATTACAAGAGGAACCAAAGTGCTCAATGTTATTTTTAATTAAAGAGCTGTCAGTGTTTCAACATGATATGTGTCCTGTGTAAATGTAGTCCAGCTACATTATATTAAGCCAGTACATAAATTACTGTAGATACTACATGTCTGCTCCACACTACAGCCAACAATCTCAAAATGGTGTTGCAGGCTGTAAGTGGGTGACAGAAGATGTAGTTTGCTGTCTGTGCTGCACTGTTTGCTCTAACTGGATCTCATCTTCCTCTGTTCGATCAGTTTTGCTTGTTAAATCTGCATCAAAAGGATGCTGGCAACAAAGAGCTCTCTGACTGGCTGGTCAATCAATGATTTCACTTATTTAGTACAGCTTTCTAACTGATCTTTGTTTTCATCCACAGGCAAAACAGCAAAGAAGCCAAACTTCTCTGTGCCAGATTGTTTTTTTTTTAAAAAGAGATCTTTGGAATTTTTAATCAGTGCATATATTCAACTGTTTAATTAGATTCATGATGTAAAAAAGGTTAACTAATTTGTTTGGTTGTTTGTCTCTCTGCCTATACAATCTTCAGAAGAGTTGGCTTTATTGTAATTGGGCATAAGTATGCCTGATATTATGTCTTTTGATTAACAAATTAGTCTGAAAACCTAAAAGGGAGCATAACTCCAGGAGTGTTCCTTATTTTCCATTTCTAAGATTTTCCACTCCTATGTTTACACATGTTCTACTTCCCTGGGTGTTTTCAGAAAGAGGAAATCATTCTAAGAGAGACTTGTGCATTATCAAGGACAACCAACTGTGATTTTTATTGTCGAAAACAACACCTGAAACAGTGTCAGTACTCACCAGGCTGCTCCCACCACAGACAAAGAGATGGCCAAGCCAATGCCCAGGCAGGCCCACATGAAAGGAGAGGTCTCTGTCAGGAACCTGCATGGTAAGAAGTACAGAAGTGACACTTGAATCTCAAAAGTAACATCAAATTGCTTCTTTTACAAACCAAAATGTGTTACGACAGGCTTAATTAAAATCAAGTTCAAAATAAAAATGTTTTTTATATTAACTGTACAGCAATTGTTAAAGCTATCTTAAAATTGCCAAAAACCATAATATTGTATTTACTGTAAACATTTAAACTGCACATCTGGTGTTCAAATGTAGTCATTACTCATACATTTAAGAAGGGAAAACAAGTAAAAGGATCATTTTCACAAGGGAACAATATTAGTTCACTATCTTTCGCACTTCCATATTATAAACACAGCTGACTTTTCTGCAGTAATGTGAAGGCAGATTAGTTCCAATCTTCAAAGTAAAGGGTAGGCCCAATCTGTCACAGCAATATCAGAAGGCATTAGTTAGCGAGAGAGTTGTGGTGTACTCAACAGCCTGAGGATAGTGTTTTATGGTAAAGCATTATGGTACAGTTATTAGTATATTATTATACTATGCAATCTAAGGAAAGTCAGTGTAGTTTTGCTGAATTAATTCTGTCTGTTTCATAAAACAAACAGCCTAAACAACATTTCAAACCTCAGATATTGCATTAATGATTATACAACAACTATGTTTTCATTTTATAAAAAATGAAATTTTAAAAAGTTGGAAACAGCAGATATTTAGTATTTATGCTTAAAAATTGACTGAAACAATTTTCCGAATAATTTTCAATAGAATATCTTTCTTTAAGATTCATAGTTTATTAACATAAAGTTATAGTTATACCTCAACGAAAGCAAAATGTCAAAAGGAAATCTTATTCTATCACCCGCTAAATTCTGACAGGTGCTTGGGTATCTCCGTTTGAGCCGGTGTTTAATCGCATAAATAATAATTATTATTGTTAATTACTTAATCATTAATTTAAACAATAACAAAACCGCAATTGATTCGTGCCATGACTGCTTACCATGCCACATCAAAGCGGAATCCAAGGTCAAAAATGGTATAGCAGATACCTGTGGAAAAAAAAAATATGATCACAATTTGACAATGCTATGAAGATCAGACAGATGTTACTTATAAATGTTACGTATGAAAAAAGCTTGGCACATGTGAAAGAGATAGTTCTTTAGCACACATATTTACAGTATACACTGCAATAATAAAATTTTGCCTTGAACGCTTCATTGTTCCCGAAAACACGTCAGTGCTCTCAAGTCATGGAAAGAAGTTCAAACTTAGGTGTAATAACTCAGTCTCACATGATAACCGCTGCAGTTCCTCTTTGAGCCCCTCTCTATTAGTCAACTGTGTGCACGACAAGCTAACCAGCAAACGATAGCTTAGCCAAATTACATGATTTTAATCACATTAAGGAAATAAAACCGGGATTACATCCTGTCCTTCAGATTGGAAAGGTTTTAAACTAGACTTCATAAACATAGCACTACTGACATTGCAAGCGGTTAGCCATAGGCTACCTGACATCAGCTAAGGAAATGCTAACGTTTAGCTAACTTTGATGAAACATGCTTCGGAAATGGAATAATTAATTCACGATAGTACAATATACATTGTGGCATCTCAGGGAAGTAATATTTATCTGCATACATGAATAACCATTAACTTAAATGCAAAGTAATCTGCCAATACTAGCTAGCTAATAAGATGGGAACAGCTGCATCGGCTCTCGTCCCATGATTTAGCCAGGTCCCGATTCATAACGTTAACGTTAGCTTTCAAAACGTAAACGTGTATTTCCATGAAGACGGAACGCATGACCACCCTTGGATTGTTGCATATTCTTACGGAAAAGATTGTTTTATTCACTGGCTCCAATATTCTGACCTATATGCTGGAAAAAAAATAATCTTACCGACGATTAATATGGTACTCCAGAAGGCCAAAGTGACCCCCGTGTATAGAATAGCGTGTCCGTTCATCATCCACTCTAGCAGCATCTATCCGGCGGTCTAACCTGCTGGCTCAGTGGGATCTCCTTGGCCCAAATTTAAAATTTGACGCCAGTAACGCTATGATAACCTAAAAATGCCGATTAAGAACTGCAATCAATCGATGGAGGACAAGAACACCAAAAGCAGAAGCTGGTAGATGTCAGCTGACCCAGCTCGACTAGCATGTGACCTGAAGGAGGACTGAAAAACGAAGGCTGCGTTCGGCTACATTTCTTCTTCACCTTGTTGAAAGGATTTCGTAGAAAAATTGATTATTCGTTGTTCATCTGTTTGCATCAAAGTATCAAATAATGAAAACAACTTGGTTTCGGTTCTATCCTATATACACTTGCCAAGAAATATTTGTAACTAAGTCTTTAGAGAGATGAGTATAATTAACCGAATGCGCCTAAGAAGGTTACGTTTAACTTGTGTCATGGCTGCCTGCAGCGCGCACAGTGGACACTAGATGTCACTCTAGTAATCGTGTTTCAGTCACGACTTCGGGGTAATAAATTGATTACATTCCAATTAAGCTCTCATTTCGACGCGCAGCAATTTCTAACTCGGGGACCTATGTACAATCACACTTGTTACTCCACAAATACATCGCATAACTGAAAAAACAAGCCTTTTTTCACCAATGATTCTTTATTACAATAGAAATATTACAAGTTGCTGTGCTAAAGTGCTGTAGCTCTTTCATTAAAAAATTACATGAAGCTGAAGATTAAGCCAAACACTATCCAACCAAACTGGCTTAAGATCTACTTCAGAATGTAGTTCACTTAACCATGTTTTTCATATGCTCGAGTTGTTAACATTTTCAAAAAGAGATTCACCTAATTTCTCAGATTGTTTTGATCAAAAAACTGCTCAATGCTTACATCATTCAGCATTTCACAAAACAGCAGTGTGGTATAATTTTTTTGTTATAAGACAATTTAAGTCCAGAAAAAAAGGGGTATGCAACTGTAAAGTTTAAACCATCTCCAACTGATTTAAGATCGATGTCAAAATAACAATAGTCACAGAGGCCACTTTTTTGTAGCACAAGTCATTTTATTCTTGACACTTCATGTACATTTTGCTTGTGATACATCTGCAGTTTTACAGAAGTATAATTTTGAATGAAAGAAATTCGTTTCTTGTCATGCAGTATGAATGCTTTTTCTCAGTTTACAGTCTAAAAATGTTACACACCACCTTTTGTGCCTTTCTTCCTGACATGCAAATACTGACTTCACGATTCAAGAGAGAGTTTTTATCTATTAATTTATAAACTGTCTGAAAGCTCTGTACCATTTTGGTGAACATTAATATAGAGTTTGTTTTGAAACAGTGTCAACTACCCTAAAAGGTCCCCTCTCATATATCTCTCTTCTACTTTAGCTCACAGAACTCAGCATAGCATCCACTAAATCCACCAAACCAAATTCCAGCATAGAGAGGCTGAGTAAATGTGGTCTGGACTTTGTGGAGGAGAGTCATGGTTTCAGAGACGGCGAAGAAGGACAGAATACCTTCACTGTGATCCAGGTACACTCCAAGTCTGAAGGATAAAGGACCTTGGATAAGAGTTTTGATGCCATCATGTATGAATTTATAGCTACTGCTGGAGTTGCACTCTAATGCCCAAGATTTTTCAGAGAATCCAAATGTGCACTCACGCATGTTCCCTTCTCTGCTGATGTTTTGGTATGCAACTGCTACTGTAACTCTCTTCTTATTCCACTCCACCTCCCAGTAACAACGTCCTGTCAGACTCTCTCTGCTAAAGACCTGACGCCATCTAATAAATCTGTCTGGGTGACTTGGATATGACTGTTCCTCTTTCATTAATGTTGCTCTTCTATTTCCATCAGACAATAACAGCTGTGTGTTCACGGTGTTTGGATCCAGTGTGATTTGAAATGAATAATCTAAGAAATCAGCTCTGGTTTGAAGTTCTGCTTTTGAATATGGGGTTAAAACATCAACTTCAGTCTCTGTCCCTGAGATTTCTGTCCATTTCTTGGTCAGAATGTTTTGCAGCTCATCTCTAAATTCTTTCACAGCTGCTGTTACATCCTCAAAATACTTCACAGGCCGGATATTGACGCTGGATGACTGTGTAGGTTCAACGTGCGGTGACAGTAAGGGGTAGTTATGCAGGAACTGGTTGTGACACTGTGTGTGTGAGAGCCTGTTCAGCTCAGCAATCTCCTGCTCTAGCTTCTCCTGAAGCTCTTTGACTTGACCCACTTCATTTCGCTGCTGGGATCTGACCTGCTGCTTCATATCAGAGCATCTTTTCGTCAGGAGATGGATCAGCTCAGTGAAGATCTTCTCAATGTCCTCAACTGTTTCGTCGGCAGAGCGATCAGTGGCCTCCACCCCCTGCTGAAGCACCCTCAAAATGTTCTCTCTGTCCTGGATTCTTTGCTGGATATTTTGTTGACTCTCAGTCCCTTCTTCTGACTTGATGTCATGCATTTGATGGTCATCCACAGAAGCCATTGGATCCGTAATTTCATCCAGACAGAACAAACAAGAGAAGTTTTCCTGGCCCCGCAGAGCTCCTTTCTGTGCAAAATCAGGTTTCAGTAGCAGTCACTGTCTGAGTTTCACTCTATTAAAGTGAAAGCAGTTTGAGCTTTTCTCAAATGCAGTAAAGGCAGTTTGTTAGCTCTTGAACTTTGCCCCACGTTGGTTGCACACTTCTTCAATCTATGGGAAAAAGATAAAAGAAAAAAGAGGCAACATTTAAATAAAAAAATGGGGACAGAGTGTTTGTTTCTTGTTTGAGAAACACCTCTAAACTGTTAAATCTGAGACTGTTACACCTCTAAAATTAGGGGATGAAGAATCACAATATTATAAACTTAAACCTAAGAAATTTTAGAAACTGCAGCGATTTACAAAGATATATATAATAACGCCCAGAGTACGTTACATGCCTCATTCAAGTTACATTATTTCTCACAATTTCATCTGGGAAAACACACTTCGTCTTATTTTACTGCAAGGCACAAAGACGCTTTGGCTCAGTAAACCCTCGCCAAACTCACTACAATATGAGACACGTTGCATGCGAATTCACAGCTAATTCGCATAAACCCGCTCTGTTATTGTCTTTTCTTGATCAAAATATTACATTTGTTTTATCTTGACTCATTTGATACGTGATCAAGTCAGGGCAACTAACTGTGTTTAAGATAAAAAAAAAACATACCTGAATATTTTGCAGAAGTAACAGTAAAAAGGACGCAGTAGCAGCATGTAGTTTAATGGCGGAAGTCTTCTGTTGTCAGAAACGCGGGTAAAGAGACCGAAGCAATCGACCTCAGACACTCGAGTGAAGACAGAAGCAATCGAACTCAGATTGTCAGATTGAGACCGTATTGTGTTTTATACAGTTAATGATTGTAGATCAAAGATTCTCGCTTTTTCAGCTCAGATTTATCCGTTAAGAAGAAAGAATAGTTAAGTTACGGTTACCACCTGTTCCTCATTTTAGCCGTTCATCAACTCGTAGGACATTTTCGATCAACTTTAGCAATCACGATATATGTCCACAGGTAAAAGGCATGTACTATATTCTTACTGAATAGGACTCATCAGCTCGTGGTTACACCCATCTTTACACATGTAAATCAGTGAGGGGGAGAACACAAGGAAATGTGTGAAAAGTGAGAGGAGCTGATGAAGAGGGAGAGGTTGTCAGGCAGCAGTGCGGAATCTAAGAACAAACATAAAAACACCATAACCTTTGTATTCCAACAATATCAATATTTGCAGTAAATTTTTATGCAAAATGTCGGCAAACAGAGGAGCAAACGAGGTGGTGCTCACATTAGCTAGCTATACTATATGTAATCCCTCGATAAACATTTACTAAAGCTGGTGAAAAAATATCACTTTTGACTAAATATCTTGTCAAAATATAATTTATGAGCAAGCAAATCTTTTTTTTTGTGCCCATCTTCCTCTGCTCACCCTGGGATGAGGCAATAACAAAACGCCACAGAGGAAGGATATTTTTCATAAGAGCAGTCAGGCTCCACTGTGAGAGCTTTGGAGTCAACTAACAGGCTGTTTCCTCTGACAGTCAATAAAAACAGTGAATGTGATGTTTTACAGTCTTGTTTTATTAAATCAAAAGTACACATACCTACAAATTGTAGATACATTTTCATATGGGTTTAGAAAGTACAGTACAATTTAAGTAGATCTCTTTTTCAATGTGATATTTACAATGGCTTTTTTTTTTTACTTTTTTCAAAATGTATTTTTCTATTCTCCCTGTGTACTTCACAATTAATGGAATGAAAATATGTTTGTAAAAAGGGATGTACAGTATATAACGACATGTAACAGGAGTCTTAAGAAAAGGATGTGACTTACAAACAAAAATCCAAGATACAGCATCATTTCAGCTGGAAACGATACAACTCGAGTCTGCTCCCTATGTTTCTGTTTGACTTAAAGCTACAGTATCACTCGAAGGAGACAACAGCACTACCTCCACATTTCAACATTCAGACTCTTTCTATTTAATCTGCCATTATGCTAAGTTACACTTGCATTGATATAGCAATGCCATTTCTACAAACAGAGCATTGTCATGTTTTTGGCTCAGTGAATGACACGAAAAAAAAACAAGAAGCCCATACATTCAACTGTACAGGTCTACAAGTATGTCTGAAAATAACATTACACACATATGCACAGGCCCAAGATTCACAATGCATAGGCTCACCTATGACAGAATTGAGTATTAGCAGTTAAGACAAATGGCCATGGTATTCATGAGGTCCCAAATTATTTGATATTTAAAAAAAAAAAGGTGCAGGCAAGCAAAAGCAGATCCTCCCTCAATATTGTGCATACAGGAGTTCGATTTTCAGACTAGTAACGAATACAGGGTGGAAACATGAAACATAAGGTACAATGGAAACAGACTAAGACTCAACATCAATGTTCAATAGTACGTGTTTAAATCACAAAGGTCTAGTTTACTGTGGCTTGTATTCTCAACAAAATACTGATTAAGATTTGAGTGCAGGTGGCCACCTGTAACGTAGACTGTGCCTCTGCTGCCACCTAGCTGTAAGGGTCAAAATGAAACTCAAGAGAAAATTTACAACACTGATGGAACCATCTTCAAGCTTTCGTCAGTTCAGTAATAAGTCAAAACATTTCTTTCAAAACAGGAATGTGGCAGGGCAGTAGCATTGAAGCAAATTCTTTTTTCACTTTTTATAAATATATGTGACCGCTGAAGTATGCTAGGGCTATATTTTTCAGTGAACTGACACCAGGACAGTGGATCACCAGCAGTGAAATAGCAAAGTAGATCAAGTCATTTATAAATACGTGTAATAAAATTTAGTAATTATGCCCCATATACTACCAAGACTCAATAGATCAAAATTTTTTTAACTAAGTAATTGTATTGCAAAACTATCACTTGGCACAGACTACACACAAAACACGAGTTACTGGTAAAGTGCAAGGAGAGCTGTGTGGATAGCAAGAGGAAAAGGGGCTTACAGTGTGAAACTTTAAGATTTATTATAATTGCTGATTAAATAACCAGAGACGTCATTTAGCTTGACTGAATCAGAGCTGCTACAAAACTTTCAAGTCCAATTAAAGGCAACACTTTGAAATAATCATATTTAAAGTTAAAAAAAAAAAAAGTCAGCTAAGAGGAAATAAACCAACACCATTTCTGTTATCAATTTATCGTTCAAGTTCATTTTCATGCAAAACTGACAAAAATCTGTCACCTGTTTTTTTCTATGAAATGACTGGCTGCTTTTGTCTAATGAGATAGCAAGCTGAATATTTGTGGGGTGTCTGAGCCACTGATAAAACAAATAAGACATCAAAAGTGGTCACTTTGGCCTTTAGAAAACTTTTAACAGAAATTTCTCAAGATCCAACTAAAAAAGAATAGGCAAAATAACCAATAATTAAATGAAAAAAAATATGTTCAATCTAAATAATCTGTATTTTACTGCAAAAGATTAGGAGTTGCATTGTACAACATGCACATCTTGATATTTTCTTAAATGATCTAAGAAATAGGTAACAGTGTCAGCACATTTGTACTTTTGCACTACAATGCACTCCAACATTTTGTAAATACACTTTCTTCCAGGTTAGGACACCAGAGAAAGCCTTAAACCTAAACCATCAACAATGTTCTGCTAGTAGTTTTGATAACAGAACATAATCTTTAGAAGCAGAATCTGGATTGTATTTTACAGTTTCTGTGTTGCCAAACTGCCTTTTAGCACCTGAAAGCAAATGGTTAAAAAGAGTTAAAGGCAGTGTGTAATGATTTTGGCAAAATGGAACACCCATTTTCAGTCACATTTAATGATTGTCAATGACTAAGCACAAACCAAAAACAGATCTCAATGAAAAAGAGCATTTCAATCCAGTTCGCCTCTGATCTTTAAGTGCCTTGTTTGTGATATGTATCTTATATCTGATGAAATGAAGAACAAAGTCTGTGCAACTCTGTTTCATTAGAGTGCAAGCCTTTCAGTCTCTGGTTTACTTTTATACCTTACAAAGGGAGAGAGCACTAATAAAAATAGTTCTAAATATCACATTTGTATTTGCAATCCCAAAACCTTTACATTAATTTTATAATTTCTTGTTCATGTTTTGTGCTACTGGCTGTGTGAAACATAAGTGCGCAGTACAAAGAGACTAACAATCGGAAGAGCCTGTCTTTTGTGTGACAAGGAACATCTGTACAATTCTTCTGGCTGAGTCCTCGACCAGTCAAGCACTCTGACCCATGAAAACAACAGACCTCCTTGGCGTGGAGGAGATGCACCACTGGAAGCTTTCAGAAGAGGAAGAGAGGAGGGGAAGAACTCGCTTACTTGGAATATAATGGTTGGTGTGGACTGGGAGGACAGGCCATGGATGGGTTAAAAGATGGATGGGAAAGGAAGTGCTAAGAGCAAGCACAGTCCATTTATGTCCAGCCAGCTGGCAGCCAGTATTGAAGGCCTCAGTCCTCAGAGTAGGCTACAGCGGAAGAAGCTGGTCTTTTTCTGAGGCTCTGAGATCTTGACTCCATGACTGCTCCCCTGCGGTGTGTTGCCCTCCTGCAAATGTGACAAATAAACATGTTACTGCTCTGTCATGTTAAACTGTTGATTCAGTGGTTGTTCATACGGCTCAGCTAGTTTTAAACCATTTGTCACAATGTCAAGCACTAATTTTTATTTCAAAGGGTTCTTCATACCAATTTTGTGTCCATTTTCGATTTGATGTCTCTGGCAAGTGTCAAAAATGCCTGTACCAAAAAAAGATACTGTTGGATTAATATTATATGAACTGTTAGACGTATTACAATGCTATAATGCATGCACGATTGGCTACATACATTTTCCACATTGATGTTGGCCTTTGCACTGGTCTCCATGAACTTTATCCCATACTCTAATGCAAGCTACAATTTAAAAAAAAAGGAATTGCATCAATTAGCATGTTAACATGTTCGTCAATATTTTTTTCTGCATTATACCACAAAATTTAAACCCATGACATCTTATTTTTTAAATTTCAGCCAAACTTCTCACCTTCTCCCCCCTGTCTTTGGACACCTGCCGCTTGTCATTGATATCACACTTGTTGCCGAGGACCATCTTCTCAACATCAGCTGATGCGTGCTGGATCAGGGGAAGAGAAAACCGTTTTACATAAGGCATTTGGGTATTTCAATAAGTAGCAAGCACAAAAAGGAGAGTCTCTATTGGCCAGTGTGTACCTCCTCTATGTTCCTTATCCAGTTCTTGATATTCTCAAAGGACTTCTCGTTGGTGATGTCGTACACAAGCATGATGCCCTGTAGAGAGAAGTAAAACAAATGTTTTATTGGTATTTACTGAGCAAAAGGGCTCTGGTTTGCCAGGAAAGTGGATTTGTATTACATGCTCTGTTAAGAAGTTAAGATACCCACCATTGCTCCTCTGTAGTAGGCTGTCGTGATTGTTCGGAAACGCTCCTGACCAGCTGTGTCCCTAAAAAAAACAACATTGTGACATCTTCAAGTGTCATGTATTTAAAGGTTAACAATAAACCTTACATGGAAAGTTTACAGAAACTCCTCACCACAGCTAAGTAAGCGCCGTAAGCTACAAAACCCGAGTCAGTGAAGACTTTAAAACTTCTAATTATTTCATTATTAACACTATTCATTAAAATTACGATTAAAACCTGCACATTCGGTCTAAAAACATACAAGAGAGATCTAAGGTGAGGAGGAAGTTGTTACTATGTTCTGCGGGCGCGCTACATTTGTGAGAAACCTTGCATTGAGTACAGTGTTTGCCATTTATGCTTTATTTGCTAAATATTGATAAAACCCAATTATCTCCTAAAGTCTTTATTTAACGGAATTGAGATAGTCATACCATATCTGTAACTTGATCTTCTTGCCGTCGAGCTCTATTGTCCTTATCTTGAAATCAATGCCTGGAGGGATGAAGAAGGATAATGCATGTCAATCATAACGCTAGCTTGCTAGCATAATATAGCTTTCAAACAGCATCAGGCACTGCTGTGACACAAGGGAGGACACTTAGACTTGGAATAACAGGCGGCTGGGCTTTCTTATCAAGGCAGACAACAGTTATATGTATAGAAACGAACCGTGCCTCTATAACGCTAACCTTAAAAGCTACAACGTGCAACACACCAGGCTTTCCGGTATCTTATCAGGTTGTAGACGGAGCCGGATGGCTGTTGTTATAGCTATTTGGCTAAACGCTAGCGTTAGCTAGTTAGCAGGGAAGTCACCCGGCATGAATTCATTATACAATACAAACATATCTATTAGCGAATAAACCAAGTGCAAAACATTAGCATAAAGGCGTCCCCATTTTTTCTTTTATTGTAGACTTCATTATATGTATGACAGTCGGAAAAATAATGTTTCTAGAAATGACAAAGCTAAACTGCTTTCTGCCGTCGGCAGCATAGGCAGCATTCCAGCAAGTAACCGGAGCCTCAGACACAGACCTTTGGCGTATTGTAAACTGACAGAAAGACACAGTTTACATCAGCAGAACGTACCTATAGTTGAGATAAACGTTGAGTTGAAGGCGTCTTCTGAAAACCTGAACAGGACACAGGTCTTCCCGACACCAGAGTCTCCGATTAACAGTAATTTAAACAAATAGTCGTATGTCTTCGCCATACTTGATATTATTGCGGAAATCCCGCCCGGCGAAACAGTGATCTGAGTGGAAAGAAATGACGCCCCCTGCTGGCGGGGAATTTACCAGCTATTGTAACCAGGACCAGTGGGCGTTAACTCACTTGAAGAACTGCAGTCTGCAGGGTTGGAAGTAACTACGTACATTTGCCTAAGGGGCCTAGTCTGCTTATGTACAGTTTACTTGTATTTGCATATATTCCTTAAATACACACCCATCTTTCTCCCCATTACATTAGTTATTCAACTATAGCAAAAACTCACCTTGCAGATTATGGTTTTACTATCAAAACATATTTTTAGGGTTTTTTTGTTTTGTTTTTTTTAGAAAACATGCATTATACATTAAAAGCTGAAATGCTGCTTGCTCAGTTTTGCACATCTTCTACTAATCTAATCATATGAAATATTCAATAACGCTCTGAAAAAGGGCATTTTGCAAACTAAAGATTTAGATTTGGATTTTTTTCATGTATAAATGTTCCTAACTATGTGGTTTTCATTTTAAAGAGTTTTCTGACATAGAAAAATCCCAATGCAAGTACCAATTAAGCTTTTTTTTTGAGCTTCCAACAACATCATATGACTTTCTTAATCAAGTGTAATTGCTAAGTGCAAAGAGATGGTTTAGTTGAAAGCTCCTTTTATTGATAAATACTGTCCTCATATTCATTTCATTTTTGGCCAACTCTAACACTAGTAGCCCACAAAAAGTATAGAAACTGATGGCCAACGTGCTACATTTTAAGGATGGCATAATTCTAAATATGAACCTTA
>JAQNCA010000004.1:15976679-15987106 GCA_029783725.1 Acanthurus tractus | reverse complement strand
AATTTTTTAACATTATTTTCAATTATCAGTGTTTCAAAATAAGCAAAATTTTGTGACTAAACATGACTTTTTAAGTTGAATGTAATTCTCTTTTGAGTGAATGATGTTAATTTTTATTTATCAAATCAAAAAAGGTGTATTGATCATTTTACTGTGCTAATAATTAAAAGATGTGAGAAAGCTTGCTCTCTTGAATCAGGGCTGGCAAAAAATCAAAAGCTTTTTAAAGAGAAAAATGTTGTTCAATATGCACAAGTTGACAAAAAAGAAAAAATGTCATGCTAATGATGAGCAAAATGACTAAAAAGCTTAATTTTGATCATTTGGCAGTTTTATATTTTTTTCTGTGATAGAACTGACACTTTTTTATTTCTCTAAAGGTTGTTTTGTCACATTAAAGCAGATGGATCCCATCTACTAATGAACTACACATTTATACAAAGTTAAAAACTGCATTAGCTCTGACCGTTAATCGTCTCAACATACAGCATGTGAAAACGCCTGCCAGGATCTGAGTCAATTAAATATTTTCAGGGTGACATTCAGACTTCACTGCGTCACTAGGTTTGAACTTGATGTTGTGACACCACATTAGTGTGATTTGTCCAATGAAGCACAGGGTAAGAAAATGGCCTAGAGGTCTTGAATTGATCACTTCTCAGGGAAAAGCATTGATTTTATGCTCAGCGGAGACCATGTAAGACAGATGGTGTTTTGGTGTAGTTGCCAGCATTTAGACAGAAACAGTTTTTCTTTTTTACAAGACACTCAACTTCGATTTGAACATAAAAATAGTTCATACACACATATACTCACTCAAAGACAATCCAAATGAACTAGACAGAAAAACAGATATGACAGAACAGTGAAAGGGTCAGGTCATCCAAGTGATCAAAATCAATCATAATCAGATATAGTTATCAGATCAGATATAGATAGTTAATGTAGTCCTGAAAGCTTGAAAAAAAACCCTTGTTTTCAAAAAGAAAAAAAAAGATTAAAAAAATTCTCAAAGTTATTGCAGTGTTTTCTGTTCACTGGACTGTTCAGCAAAATGCAAAAGCAAAATGCAAAAGGGAATTTGTGTCTAAAAAACACCCCACTGTTAATTTTTCAAGATCATTGTTTGGTTGTAGCACCATAAACAAAGGTTACTTTATGCTTAGCTGTGGCTTTCTCAAATCTAAGTCATTTCAACAGACTCCTTTCTGCATGTCTAAATTAGTAAACTGAAGGTGGAATGAATTTGGGTGAACTTGCCCTTTACACAGCCTCTGGAAGGCAGGGGCGGGTCTAAAAGGGGGTCCCCACTCACCACGCCTTATCATCTGCTGATAGTAGTAGTAACATGATTATAATGGCCCGTTTTCTCCTCTGTTGACTATTGGCTATAGTTTTTGTTTGGTGTGCAGCAGGATTTTATACAGATGTTGCTGCCTCTGCCACCTGTTTGTGTATGCAAGTGTGTGTGTGTGTGTGTGTGTGACTGTGTGTGAAAAAATCATGTGGTTGCTGTGCCAGACTGTGTTCAAGTGTCATTTTATGTCAGTGGGCATGTTGTTTTTTGTATCTCTATCCAAACCAGTAATGATGCTGTTGAGTTGCATCTGTCAGCTGCGTGTGTGTTGTGCATCACATTTGTACAATAACATGTTTAATTACATATTCTTCACTGTTCACTCTCTCAAACATGGTACCACTTGTTTTGTTTTGTTTCATTTTGTGCACTGATTTTATTGCAGCATACAGTATGTGTGTGTGAATGTAACAATAATTGTCCCCAGCCCCATATAAGGCAGTGCCCGCTCAGCCCCCTAGTTAACAAAATTGTGGACACACCTCTGCTTGAGAAAAATAATAAAATCCAACCAAAGAGCAGCAGCTATGCTGAACACAACCCACATATTAACATGAATGGAACAAGTCTGGAGTGTGTGTGTGTGTGTGTGTGTGTGTGTGTGTGTGGTATTTAGTAAAAGTGCCGTTCTGTTTTTTCTCTTCATTACAGTCACTCAGGCGTCATGTCATGGTGAGTGGCCTGGACTGACTTTTCCCGCTTGGAGATTTTCCATTTGACAGAAATCATTAACTGAAATACAATACAACATCTTCAACCATACATAGTAATGCTTTATTTGGGTTTATTGTGATATGAATCAAAAAATCTTGCATCAAGATGCAGTCAAATAAAAATACTTTGAAGAACACACACAAATCATTTTAATTGAGTACAGCTGACATGAAGGAGAAGGGTGGAAAAATACAAAATATATACTGGATGATGTGTAGGAGTTTACACAACCAACAAAAGCTTCACATTCAGCTGATTTCAAGAGAGCGCAGTTCAGTAAAGTCTGTGTGAGAGTGTTAACAGCCAGTCAGCTTATAAACACTCTGTCTTTATTGTCCAGAACGGCCTGCTGAAACACAACAACAGTCCAGCACGATGACATAAACTTATCTTGGAATATACTGGAATATTTTAGCATTTTCAAAGCATTTAAAAAGAGAAAAAGGCAGACTAGTGGAAATAAATGAACCAAAACTAAATCTATTAAAACTAATTGAAATAAATACTGCACAGCATATATGTCCAGGCCCACATCCAGGTACAAATGATCAAAAATGGAAAAAAGTGACCCACTTACTAGCTTAAATGAAGTGACAGCTTTTAAACAGTTTCTATTCCTTAATGGAGTATTGAAAGTAAAGGTTGTACTTATTAACAGCGAGTAAAAGCAAATCCCTCTGCTGTCATTTCTAATAAAACCAGTTCAGTAAATACCTTTAATAAAAGCCTGAAATTACACCTCTTTTATTGACTAAATTCCCGTGATTTTAGACAAAAAACTTTCTTCTCATTCCCACGCCCATTAGCCTGCCACGGGCCTGTTGAGTCAGAACCAAAAGCGCTGTCATTATCTGTTTAAGTGACTGTAGCTGCCATTATTTCAGGTGCCAAAAAGGCGTATGAAGCACAGTCAAAAAACTCTATTTAAGGAACTTTAATCACAGTCATCTCAGTTTCCACAGAGGGCAACATTAATTGGTTGAAAACTCTCGTGCGGTTGGAAGCCACATGCAAACCAAATGACAGGGGGATTAAAAGAGATGGTTTAATATGTGTGAGAGCTAGAGGCCTGACGTTGTGTTCACTCCCACCCTCTTTTGTGGTGAAAAGTTGGCTTGATTTATTTCTTCCTTTCCCTTCAAATGTGTTCTTCTCCTTTCACTCCCTATACCCCTACACTCATTCATCTGTTTGACTATTTATTTGCTTTTCGTGATATTGTATGTTTTTTTTCACTTTCATTGATAAATTCATTGAAATGTTTTTTGGAATACACCTGGGGTGCAAAAAACTGAACCACGCTCCTAAAATCAAAATGAACTACAAATGGATTTTTGCTAATCATGTTTTTTATTTTTATATAAAGATATATATTTATTGTTTTTGTATTTTTTGTATTTTTTACTGGAAAATTTTCTGCAACCCCTGACAGTGAATGTGTTTGAATTTGGTCCAAAATATTTATAGGGTGTGCTCTCCGGCTCACAGCCGCTGGCAGGTAACCGGCTTTGGGACCAGTGTTGTAAGCCATTCGCCTGTAAGCCCTCCCTGTATGATCTGTGCACTCTCTTTATCTGAACAGCTCCAGTAAACTAAATGAATCTCCGGGGAAACTACAGAGTTTAGACAAAGAGAGACAGATAATGCTAACAAGGCCCCACCTATTTTAAAATTCAGGACGGACACAAGAGTGAAATTGCAGGAGGTGCTGATTAATGTGAACAAAAGAAACATATAGTGGGGATAATTACTTATATTGCAGTCAGACAGCCTGTCTTGTTAGTTTCCACTAATTAGAGTTCAAACTCAACAGCTCTATATGTCCCTTTTAATGTTAAATGTTGTAAAGGGACTGTTTAAAAATCACTAATGAGCATGATTTCATAGACTCCCAATCAAGGGGGACAGGGTGAGCTGTCCCCCCTCTAATTAGAGGACATTATCATTCTTTTTTAAATATAAATTTCATGACACAGTAGAACCAAAATGGTTGAGTGTGCGTCAGCACCGACCCTGCAAGATTCTCAGACATTAGATGGTGAGCGATACATTTATTTCCATGAAATTTAACTTTTAAAGAAGGCAATATTAACGCAAGTATTGATATGTGAATCAGAGTACAGTCATATATAATAAGTTTATAGCCTCAAACTAAAAATAAAACATTTAATTGTGTAGTAACTCTTTGAATGTTAAAGGAGAACTTAACTTTTATCACAACTTTAAAAGTGAGTCAGTAAAGCATCAATATATATTTCTCTAATTCTGTCCTCAGTCTCTGTCTTCTAGTTAATTTCTCCTTCTCTGTCCTGCTACATCTTTTCTTCTTCTGTCTGTCTCCTCCTCCTTTTTCTCGCACAAAGGGAAGCCATCAGCCCATCGATCACGCTAACCTCCTCTGTGACCTCTTGCCAAATGACGTCCCCAGAATACCAGGTCTGCTCCATGCTGCTCTTTGTTTGCTCTCTTCCTGTGTTTCTCAGAGCAGCATTGTGGTACTCTCAACAAGTGGCTCATTTAGTCACTGCAGCAACAGCAGCTCAACGTGTTGAAACATACATCCTGCTTTAAATGGAGGTTTGATGGCAAACAAATACAAAAAGAACATTCATCAGGCACTGCAAACATCAAAATGTGTTTATCAGTGTAAAATAAAAGTGCAATAGTGCCCTCGTAAAATTGAGATTCTTGTTCAAACCCTGGCTCTGCTAAAAATGCCAATTTAGGACAGAATTTATTTGGAACAGATGGCAACTCTTTAGCCATGACAATCGCTCTAAAATTGCTGAAAACATTTGCAGTTCAAGAGCCAAAAGCTGTTTTGGAATAACTTTCAGCCTGCAAATTCATTTTACTTTGTGAGGAGCATAGTTGAGCTGAAGAGGAAGAGCTTACGGGCAATTTAACAGCGACACAAAGCGGGGAGGAATGATGAGGTAAAAAACAGGAGAGGAGATGCGAGGGGAAGGAAAAGAGGAGGCGGAGGAAAGGTTGAAACAGGAGGGAGAAAATGGAGGTGATTGTGGCGAGCCAAAGTGTTAATTTCCATCAAAAGAAAAAACAATACGAGCCAGTGGTTCTGTTTCCGTCAGCAGGCTGGAATTCAGCAGATGGTAAACAAACATAAAACGGATTTACTGCCTTTATAAAGCGAAAAAAGTAAAGCTTATTCACTACACAGTTAATGGATTTATATGATCATCATTTAAAAGGGAAGAGGTATAATGCATTTATATATATAAATACACAAAACAGAAGTGAATTTGTATTTACTTTTGTGCTTTCACAGCTTGCAGAGACAGGTGACTGCAGCTTATCAAGGCTACCTTTTAGTTTTGCATGAACTACTTTAACAGTCATGCATCAAAAATGCAAATGAATCCACCCTCAGGAATTTGACGCTCTCTTCTAAAATTCCAGCTAAAACCAATTGATTTGTACTTTTTCATGAGTTTCGCAATCCTCCGGACAATTAATATAAGATTCTTTTTTTTTTAAAACTAAATTAGGCATCTTTCAAAATGAGTCTAGTTTTTTTTTTTGTTTGTTTTATGACAGGCGAGGCAAATTCACTGGAAAGGCAAATATCCGTTGGTGGGAGAAATCTCCCCACAGAGGGAGGTTGTGACTCATTCACCTTGAAGAAGAACATAGCTGGTGGCTGAGTCACCGGGGTCACTCCCTAACACACACCCTCCAGTCACTCAACCGGTTTCCTATCTCTCTCTGTTACACACACACACACACACACAAATTCAAATGTAAGCACATGTTTATGCCTTGTGGGCGCACAAGCATTGTATGCACGGCCAATTAATTTAACTTATTGTTCGGCATACAAACACCCACAAAAAGCCTACAGAGCATATTACATTTTCCATGATTCAGTACTGCAATAACCACAGACCAAAAAATAATAAAAGATACAAATCAGAAACAATTATTCTCGCAGAGAAAAAGGAAAGTATGTCACAGCTCACGAGTATTCACACCAAAAACACACTCCGTTCATGTACCCCTCATGCACAGCACATTCAAGAAAAATGAATTTTCAGTCATTACTTAATGCACAAATTAACTAGTATCTTAAATAAATCACTTGTCTACTTCATCAACTATCAAATAATAGCAAGATGAGAGGGATCACTAATGATCCTACTCACTGAAAAAGATCAATCCAAAAGAATTCTTCAAAATTGGAAATTAAAAGTTTTGAAAGTAATCTCTCCACTTTTCTGAAATAATCATTGCATTGCCTTTTTTTCCCTTTACTCTTTCCTCTCTAATGATTTAGCCGGCAATGGTTTTATTAAGATAACACCCTTCCATCCCAAGGATTAGGGTCATAGAGAAGGACTCCAATCTCTTTATATGCAGATGACAAAACATTTTTTATTGTTTAATATAAACTTCTCCTTTACAGAATTTGCTAAATATTTTGATGTCTTTAATATTTAATAACTTTAATTAAGATAATTTGCCTCTCTCTCCCTAAAGAGAAGCTGTGTAAATTTTACTTTCATCAAGAAATACTCTACATTCCATTTCCAGGTATAAAGATCTTTTGTGCATTATTTTTTCATTACAGTCAAGCTTGGTTTAAGAAGGTGAAAAATGTTTTAGACTGATGAATTAAGTTCCCTTTATAACTGATTAAACAAATGATTTGCATAAAGATAAACGTTTTCCCTGAACTTCCACATTTCTGTTTGACCGTTTTAATGTGAACATATTGTTGGCGCAGGATACTTGACCCCCTCTTTCCAAAGTCAATTTTTTGCTTTAGTGCTATTTTTGTTTTGATTCTCCAAATCCTTTCTAATTATAAAAACATTTTAAGAGATATAGAAAATTGAATGTTAAAAATTCTTCAACAGCCATTGTAGATCAATGCAGTCCATTATGAATAATATAACTTTACTTGACTAGACTCCACATGATGAACAACTGTAACTCTACAATGTGTCCAAAAAAATTAACAACCGCTGTGGTTTATCAGAGATCACGATATCACAGAACGAGCCTTGTTTAGAGTGGAGGACACGTCAGTACTGAGCTAAGACAAGGCTTTAAGCATGATTCATGAAATGGCCGTAATTGCTGGCAATAAACGTCTTGCCCTGACATGGAGGATGATGGCCCACACTCCACCTCCATGTGACTCAACACACAGCAGACAAAACGCCTGGACTTCAGGCCTATAGTGACTTTGTCTAATTTATTTTGCAGACTGACTTAATTTCTTACCACATTTTTTTCATAAAATCTTGTCAACATTCAACTTTGAAATTCTTTCTGTTTTTTTTTTTTCACAGCCACTTTTCAAGCTTGTAGTGGGTAAATGTTTCACACTTGCAAGTGTCCTTCTATCTGTAGTGTTGTCCACTCACCATTTATTAAATGCTGGACTTACTGCAGCAAATGGATGAGGTTGTCCTTTCAAACATACACACCTGCTCAAGCTTGATAACGAGTTCATGTGGACTTAATTCATAACCGGGAATTTTACATACGCAGTGCCAGATGGAGCTTATCTTTGTGGCTCCATGTCATATTTCTTTCCCATTTATCATGGTTGCACATTTTCCTGTATTATAGGCTTTTGCAGCTTTCATTTCCATGAATTAACATCTAAATACAAACTCCTTGTTGCTGTTTGCGATCAGTAGGAAAAGATCCTACAGGAGTCTGTGATTATTCACTGCAGGAACTCTTGTCACAGCTCCATTATAAACCAAAGGAGTCTTGAGAAGCAACAGACTTTCAGGTTGCAGCATGTCGAGAGTCACGCTGACCTTGAAAGGCAAGCTGATATTCTGTAAATGATGACATTATAAAAAAGAAAGACTTTCCTTAGAAGATCTCAGAAAGTAAAAAAACAGGACACTCAGTTTTCAACCTTAAAACAACTGACCCATGACAAACACAAAAAACAAATAATTCTCCTCTGGGGAATTCACATTGTTACTTCTAAAATGATAACAATACATAAGGAACACAACTGACAGACACAATTTATCTTAATTTTATACAGTTCACATCTGCAACCTCTCAGCATCAATACTACATATGCATGAGCACGGGATCAGGAAATGTTGTGGAAGAGTAAAGGATAAGCTTTACAAAAATTGCAAATATCTGCAGATATCAATTTGGTTCGTGACTTTGACATAAATACTTAATTTCTACATTTACTCTCTAAAAACAGTTAAAAAACAACAGCCTTATTGATGTGTATAATTGAAATACTGCAGCAAATTCTAACAAAATAACCATTATGACATTATTTGGCTTCTCTTAGAGGTATAAATTTTAAGTGAAATTATAAAGATATATATTTTTTCTTCTAACATTAAGCAGTTTACAGTTACTTAGACATTAAAGATAATAATTAATCCTATCATCTTGGCAATCAGTCTTACATATATTATTATTATATTTTGAATGTATTTTTCTGCCTTGCACCCACATCTACTTTTGATTATTTTCCTTCATTAAATATGATGGAGCTTGTATTATGTTTGTATTGTATTATTATGTTTCCCTTTTTTTCAATTTACTGATCTTTAGATAATTTGATGTTGTTATAAGCTATCACATGCATGTTGCTTTTATGTATTAAAACTGTATGACCCTGATTTGATAAATATTCTTACTTTATTCCAAATCTGTATTTGTCTTTTATTGTCTTTTAACAATAAGAAAAATAATGTCCTCTCTTCTGGATTTCTCAGCTGACAGGATGCACAATTCCTCAAGGTTTTAAATCTCAAATTCTCTTATTTTTAAAGGTCATTTGATGAGATCATTTTACCCGCGATAGAACAACCTGATGATGGCTGTGCCAAACAAAATTGTGTAAATAATTGTACCGGCATTGCAGAAAACTATGTTACAGACTTCTTTCATTATTCACAAGTAACTGCTGAATCAAGTTTTTGAGAAAATTCTCAAAAGTACTGCCTTACTTGAGAAAATACATGTACAGAGAGTTTAAGCATGAATAAAAAAACCAAACCACTGCACATTTTTCAGTGTCCTCCAGCAAAAATAGGACCTTTATTACAGTCGGTGAAATAAAGAACAAGTCA
Source organism: Acanthurus tractus (assembly GCA_029783725.1). Classification (NCBI taxonomy): domain Eukaryota; kingdom Metazoa; phylum Chordata; class Actinopteri; order Acanthuriformes; family Acanthuridae; genus Acanthurus; species Acanthurus tractus. The sequence continues at coordinate 15,977,944 of JAQNCA010000004.1, read as the reverse complement.
GTGGAATTAATAAATTTATCAAACTTGATTCCTCTTGACTCCATGTTTTCCCCTTGAGAATTAAGTTACTTGCCAGTCAAAACAACAGCCTTAAGTTTAAGGGATTATTAAATGTCACTGTAATGTGACAACCATTAGCAGGAGTCTAGAGGCTTAATGCACTCTACACACACTCTACACACACTCTACACACACTCTACACACAGTCTAGCACAAGCTTAGTTTCAGTTAAAAATCCATATTTAATGGAATGACGTTTTTAGAACATGCTTCAGGGCAGGATTTGAGGCCCCGAGCAGAGTAAAAACAATGACTCAAGAAAGAAAAGGTTGCCCTCCAAACATTCACACACATACAAGCACACGCACACGCACGCACACACACACACACACACACACACACACACACACACACACACAGATACAGAACAGGCCTAGGTGTACGTGTCTGGCTTTCTGAAAGAATGCCACTCTGAAGCAAACTTTCCACATGGTTGGTGCGCTCTTCCAGTAACCGGATGGCACACTTCCCTGTTTTTCCATGAAGGGAGAGAAATTAAAAGAGGGTATCAAGGGTGTGGACAGTTTGAATTGGTGCTTCCAATACCACTGGCAGTCGACAAAAGCTTACAATGATTCTTAGTCACAGCCTTCACACATTCGCTGACAGCCCTGGTGAACAAAGTGTCGGCTGAGGTTCTTAAACTGTATAATGCTTCACTGAAACAACATCATTTTACAGTTTTAGAACCGGCTAAGAAGCTAATGAGAGAACTTTTGTTTACAGTTTTTTTCTATTGCTACCGCGCATTGGTTGAAACTGAAGTCGCATGTTCAAAACTCTTAACACAGTCTGCAAAACAGAAGTCCATGTGGACCAAACTGTGAATCACTTTGCATTGCTTTCACACAAAATGCATTTAGTGACCACAGTCACCAAAATTCATGAACTCTTTTCTCAGTTACTAGTTCACCACCTTCAAAACACTATACTTTTACAGCACTTTTTTCAAATGATAACACACTTTGTTCAAAACAGTTAAAAACACAATCAAAACAGAATGATTGGGGGAAAAAAAACATGGGGAATTTCTGCTGCAGCACATTGAAATCTAAAGAAAATCATTTCAAAATATTGACAATAAAAATTAATAAAAAGATTATGTAATTCCAAACACAGCTGAGTGTTGTTGTCAGCTGAAAACCGATTCAGGTGATCTGTGTTTGGATGCAATGAATGCTGGGTGTGGAGATACAGTATACATG
>JAQNCA010000004.1:15946848-15966385 GCA_029783725.1 Acanthurus tractus | reverse complement strand
ACCAGAGGCGCTGCCACCCAGAGCAGAGTACTCTCTGCTGGTGAGTGTCCAAGTGTGGAGAAAAAAGAGAAACACTTTGGTTCCTTCTCTGAGATAAACACAGCAGAACAAGAGGAGAAGGAGGAGGAGATGAGGAGGAGGAGATGAGGAGGAGGAGATTGAAGGCAAGAAATGAAAACTGGAGTTGTATTCACTGTCTGGACTTTTGTATTTATTTGTTTGAGTTTGCTTCCTGTGTGCAGTCCATAACCGATCAGGATGCATCATTTCACGTGGCATGCACACAGTGTGACAGAGCTGCTGTCAAAAGAGACGTTTTCCCTCTCTGTTTGGGATGAAAACAAAATAACAGTGTGCCACAAATCATTTGAGCTTTTTTGTGTGTGTGTCTGCTTCCTCTCTTGTTGGGGAACAAGCTGCACAGTTCAGCTGGTCAAACATCATGTTGAAAAGAGCCTGTCCAAACCTTTCATTAACCTGAATAATGACTCTTAATATGAGGTGATAATAGCCGAGTTAAGACAAACATGACACGTGGCCTGTTTAGCTTGCAGATTTAATAATAAAACAGATGTAAGTGATAAATCAAATAGTGATTTAAAAACATTTGGGAGAGTGATTCATCTCTTTCTTTTAGCACAAATTCATCTTTCCGCTTATGCCGTTATTAAACTTAACACAAAATAAATAATAAAACCATATTAATATTCAAAAAATGGAAAGAAAAAAATTATATTGCACATAATAGAGTTATAAGTACTTCCTGTTTACTGTAAGCTCTTATTTCAATGCTGTTGCCATCAAAGATAAATTATCAAGTCTTGTGAGAGCCCATGGATGATTTAATTTATCCAGCATATTATTTATTTTTAAATTTTTAATAATTTGTTTAAAAGAGCTAAAGAAAGATTAATATAGAGATAGACTTGGAAGCATCTCAGTGAAATTATAAAAAATAACTGACAGCTGGGAACATTTGCTGTTATATAATACACACATTTATATCAAATATATATGTATATATTTAAAAGATAAACAAAATATAGTAATTTAATTAACAGAAAATAGTGTCTAATACACAAGCTAGAATAGCTGAATTGAAATCTAAAACCCCTTTCAACAGCTATCTGTAAGAGAAACAACTTTGTGTTTTGCTGACCTGATACTTTGTGTTCAAATACAATGACTCGTTCATAAGTGTATTTGCCTTGTTATGACTCGTCTCTAATCGTTAACAGTGATGTTACACACTGCAGGGACTTCACTCCTGAGCCGCGGTTCATGTTCCTCCCTCTGAGCTCTTCCTCTGCCTTTGAAATGAAAGCGGCGGGGTCGAGTGAGGTAGCCTCGAGTCCTTCATTCTCCATTGGAGGATGTGCTACTCACGCATCTTTCTGTGTGTTTATGTGAGTGTTTATGTGTGTGTGTCTGTGTGTGAAAACCTCACCATCTGGCCGCCATCAGTTGCCCGAGGTCCTGCTGACAGTCAGGACCAGCTGGCTGACTGGACAACTGAGCAGTTGTACCAGAGCAGACGACTGCAGGTCACCGCTGGGTCTGACGCTCAAAGCAGGAAAAGTACACGACCTTTATCAAGACATACAGTTAACCACATTTCAGGCACGTGATGCATTCACTTGTAATAAAACCTAAAAAAAAAAATCATCTCACAATATTTTTTTGACATTACACTCCTTTTTCCCTTTTAGGGATGATTTATTTTTGTTTTAAAAAAAAAAACCTTAATATTATGGTGGTTACTTGTGTACATTTATGCCTAATGTGTGTAAGTGTATCTACATTTTACTGCATGATGACATTGTGAAGCAGCATGGAATCATGGGATGTTTCATTGTTTAACAGTCACCACTGCAGATGAAACTCTATCTGACAGCCTGAGGCAGAAATGGTCACAGACGAGTTCATGTATTAAAGTTTTAAGCCACATAACGTTTGGTCACATTTGCCAATTTCCTTCCTCACTGTCAAACCGGTGTTACTCTGGAAATTAGCATGAGGGAACAAAATGAAATGCACATTTACCTTGAAAAAAGGTTTAAAAAATTATACATTTCTTTGGGTTTGAACATTATTTGAAAAAATTTAGGATGAGCACACAACTCAAGAAAATACACAACAGAGACAGACGTTTTTAATGTGGATTTGTTAAATTTTATGTTTAAGTAAATGATCTGAATACTCCTCCCACCACTGACTGTGCTCTTTTGTCTGCCGGTCTTAAAACTCAAACACAAACACACAAACAAAATGTACCAGTGCACGTGCCCATCTGTGTACTTTGACATTTGCAGCTATCAGGCCTGGAAGTCGAAGGCCTGTATTTCCTTCACACTCAGTCCTGGAGGAGATAAGAGCAGGGACCCAACTAGACAGACACAGTGGCAGTAAAACAGAGACGTCTGAAACTCTCTGAATTCCTGCCAGAGTCTCTCTCTGATTTGTGCCTAAAGGCTGGCACAGTGCCTCAGTTTGCTCATCGTATAATCTGCAGCCGAGCTTTCAGCCCTCATGATGCAGTTTTTGAATGCTCTTTTCGAGTCGAGCTGCCTGTTAAACTCACTGGTGAGTCAGTGCATCATTACTATGACCACCTTCCTCAAAATGGCCTCTGTGGACCAGACTGGACCACAATGAGAACAAAGCAGGGCCTATGCTGATCACAGAGAGTCCAAGACACAGGAAAAAAAACAGGCTTGGATGTCCATGTTGGCATTTACATTAAAACCGCATTTGAATTGGAATCAGTTTGTAATACAGCAAAGAAGTGCAAACAGGGAGATCCCCCCTGAAATAAAATGTCCCATTGCAAGTATATCAGATGTGTCAGATCTCTGTCCATGTGAACATTAGACCCTGTCCTGTCTGTTTTCAGACACACTATGCATGTTTTAAGTGGTAGCCAACAGGTTTTTGTTGTGGCAGTGGCTTTTATATTTTTTTGGAGTACAGTGTGTATTGTGTTTGTCTTCCGGTACTTGTGTGCACCAACATCTTGCGCAACCGAGGCAGATCCCATCGGCCAAACAGCATGTTCATCAAGACTTGTGGGGCAGATATGAATTCATAGTTACAGCGAGCTACTGTAGAAAGATAACTTCCTTATTTTTTAAAGAAAATCTCCAGAACAGAAGCCAACATGGCAAGACGGCACATAAATGTTGAATATATCAAATCAAGCTAATTGTTAACATCTGGCGTGGATAATCGAGCCCCGAGTGGTGTTAAAATATTTCTCGTTTTTTTTTTAAGATTTGTGTCTGAATCTGTGTTACAGTAATTTGCCAAATGGTTTTGACATTTTCACTGATCATGTATTGTGTCTTTAGAGGCGAGCCTGGATGCCCGGGAGGTCTGAGGGCTGTGACTCATGCTCAAAGCCTTTGCGCCTGTGACATGGAGAAAGGAAATAAGAGCCAGATGCCAACAGATATCCACAAGCACATGGCTCTCACGGCGGACCTTGATCTGTGTGTGTACGTGTGTGCGTGTGTGTATATATTCCCAGCAATCACACACAAAGGATTCAGGTGCGACTCAAGTAATTTTCCAGTGGCGACTTTACGTCAAAGTCCTGACAATATGCTTGCAATCCTCAGGAATTCACCTTAAGAACCACAACAAATGGAGAAAAACACACACACACACACACACAGAGTTCAGCAGCTGCGTACAGTAAGAGGTATCGCTGGTTTTCATTGTTTATTCTGCAACCAATAATTTTATCCTGTGTTTTTTAAGGTTTTTTTTTTTCCAGAGTCTTGGCAGAGACGGAAATGTCTCAGCTGAAACAGATTTTACCAACCATGTTTTCAATTAGTAGAAATTTTAGAACTGGTGCAGACGTTGGTTTCCTTTAATACACTGTGGTGTTCTGCCAGTAAATCATTTAAAAAACCAAAATCCACCGGGTGGAACTTTCGCCATCTGCTTATTTAGTTGAATCAGAGAATGAACTCAAGAACTGGACTTCATGATGTGCAGCTTTTCAAAACACATCTTACAAAACGTTCCACATTTTAATGCTTTCACTGGACCATCAGTTGCTCTTTTCTTTCTCACACTTGATTTTCAAAAATTTCATTCATCATCCGTTCAACCTCAGCTAGATCATATGTCCAGAAATCTTTAGTTTATTAAACATATGTTGTATGGTGTTTCCTTTTGTTTGTGATCTAGACAAAATATAACACAGTGAGTGATTAACAAAGCTGACATCAGAGCCCTAAGTGAATAATTTTAGGTTAAAACTATTGTTGGAAGAGGCTGCATAAGTTGAAGGAGGCGGGCAGACTGCCCTGTGTGGGCACATGGGTGGGTGTGAGTGTGTCTGTACAGTATGTGCAGTACATATGTCAGTGAGGGGGAGTGGTAACCAGAGCAAAACATAGAAATAATTCAGAAAAAAACAACAGAAAATGAGATGGATGCTCATTTTTTTGTAGGCAACCATTCTTCTATGAGAAAGGTGTTTGGTTTTGATGTGGTTTTTAGTTTTTCTATTCTTGCTTCTTATCTCAAGGGTTGTTTTTTTGTATAAATTGCTGACAAACATCATAACACATCTTGTCCAGCACCTTGCCCTGTTGACAAAGTAGCCAAATAAGCTGCCTACATTAGCTTTCCTAATGGCAAAAAATCTAATAAGTCGGTCAGCTATTAAATTTAACAGCATGTTAACTTGCATGCAAACATCATTTCTATTCATTTAGATGCTGGTTAGGTCTCATCAAAAATCATTAAAACCAATGCTAACAACACACCGTCTGTCCATGGCTCCTAGGTTTTCTGTAACTTTGTTAGCTCTGTCTGGCTAACCAAGGTGGCTGGCCTCCAAGCTGCTGACCACCTTGTTTACAGGAAGATTTTCTTTTTTTTTTTTTTTGGAAGGAGGAGCAAAAGGAGCAAAAACAAATGACAACAACACACTGAGATTATTTTTAACGTAACAAATGTGGTTCTAGTTGCACTTGAAAAGCTAAATTCTGCTAACTTAAGGTAAAGTATACTAAGCTAACATTGCCATATCAGAAGATGAATTCCTTAATGTTACATGCAATTATACAGAGTACAATGTGGGGAGATTTGCTCTCTGTATCTAATCCATCCATGAAGAGCAGTGGGTAGCCGGGGACTAATCCCAGCTCCATCACTGCCAGTCTTTTCAGATTCATTAGTTTAATCAATTCATCAGCCTATCAGTCTCAGCAGAGTAATTAGCCATCACCGCCACCAGGGTCAGGACTCCATGAAGGGATTTATCTTGCTACTGCTCAGTAACACAGTCTTGCTCTTAAGCCTTAGTGCCATGAAAACATTTTGACAAGGCTTCATCATCACATATCATCTGTTATAATAAGCAGATATCTTTGCTTTATGTAATCGTCTCTCATTATTATGATCCCACTGTCACAGCATCTTCATTACTAACCAAACACATCACACATGTGTCTGGGATGCGTCGTATGCTTGCTGATTGTTAGAAAATTCAAAAACCATAAAAAAATTAATATAAAAATCTCTCTCCCAAAGATAAGATAAATAGAGTGTAGTGTATTAAAAATTGAGATAAAAATATGCTCTGAAGAAGGCTCTGCAGTGAGGACTCTCTAGTCAGCTCTGCACCAAACTAAAAAGACAGACCTGACAAAGCTGTCTCCATAATGCATTAGCTGTGAATGATGGGCCACATCTCAGCTGGCTGCAATAAAAATCAAAGAGCTTTCTGTACATTGAAGGAGGGAGTTCTCCAAAATATGCTTGTGCCATCAGAGTGATGCATCTTTTTTTGATTAATCAGAGCAGGAAGTAATCCATCATGGTAACTAAAGAGGCAATTACAGATCCATCTTTGTATGACTGACATATAATTACACAGTAACGGTTGGAAGAGGTAACCAAAACATTTGTATTGTTGGGATGGTAAGACTGCAAGGTGGCTTGTTTTAGTGTAAAATGCAAATGCTGTAAGGACAAATAAGCATGATTCCATAAGCTTATGGATGGCTTTTTTAATTAATATGGTATTCAAACCATACTGTCAAAAAAATACTGCTCTTAATCAAATACTGTCAAGTGAAGCAGTCCGTGAAGGTGCCATAATTCAGACTTAATTTACTTTAGTTTGGTTTAACAACATGTATTCCTAAGAGAAATTGCTCACCTGGACATCTGTAACTCGATACCCATCTGTCAGCGAGTAACAGGACCTACAATGAGGGTATTATAAACAAACGTCCAGGGTGAATGGTTCCAATTTGTGAGTCACTGACCCATGGTGCTGCTGCTTGTTCACGTTATGTCGTTTAGTTTGACATGAACCCTGATGTGAATCACGATGTGTACACTTTCCACCAAATTCCTCTCTTTACTGGAGCACACAGTGAAAGGGAACAGTCACATTAGGTGTCGGGTGTGATTGAGCGTGTTTACAGTACAGAGTCATCAGCATATTGTTTAAACTTGTCTGAATCACTTGGCTTTGTTTTAAACTATGTACATACAAAAAGGTTCATTTACTGTAGCATGAGAATTTCTCCAGTTAGATATTTTGGGGCTTAAAATGGATCCCACATTTAAACAAACACTTTCTCATGCAGTTTCTGATGGTTTAGACCGATGCCATTCCATTCCCAGACTGTCAGATGCTGAAATTTCATCTTAGTATTTCATAAAGATGCAAGCACCCTTTAGCATCTGCATAAGACATGTGAAACAAGTTAAGTTCATGTAAGATTCTCAGTGCAAGCTGTCATAGTAAAAATGTAGGTATTTAACTTAATGAGAACAAGTCTGATTATCAAAATGGCATGCAGTTAGCACACTTAGCATGCAACATGCAGTGTGCCTTGCATGCACTTACATGTAAAATATGTTTGACAAGCTGTTCACAACTTTTTGCATCCAGTGGAAGGACACACAAGGGCTGTGTCCAAAAATGACTCCATGTTTCGTGCACTAAATAGTAACTGATTTAAAAAAAGTTGACTGCATGTCAGTAAAACGAGTAAGAAAACCAAGATTTTACAGAATGGGGGAAGTGGGGTTGGCTCTATCCAGGTTAGTAAACCAGTTTATAATGCATCATGCAAAAACTTATGCCTACAGATACTAAAGTCTTAAGTCCACAGATAGATGTTGGACAGCAATGTGTGCGTGGCTAATATAATGAGACACATATAAGACAAAAGTGCTAATACACGTTATATTACTACAGCTGTCACTACTGCACAGAGCAGCCAACTTGACTTTTGAGGTTAGGTTGGTGTCTTTCTTCCAACTTTCTGAGTCAGAAATTCCGGCTTCCCATTTCAAATGAGACGCCCCACCGCTTCCAGGCAGCTCTGATCACCCTACACCAGAACTGCAGCTCACTCAAGAAACAAAGAGTTGGAAATGCTGCTGAACCAGTTTGAATTTCACCAGCTACAGTCAAGCACCATGCCAAACATCTCTCACCTGTCTTAGTGGATCATTTCAATCTTTCTGTGGATGAGTGCATCATGGCAGTCTGCTGCCAAACATCTGTCAACATTCTGGTCTCACAAATTAGTGAAATACGAGCTTGAATGACTTAAGGTTAGTAACTCTAAATTCTGCAGTCATGCAGCGCTTTGAGAGACTCATCTAGCTGCATCACAAAACCATTACAGACACTCTGCAAGACCCTCTGTGGTTTCAAAACAAAGCAAACTGATCAGTGCTGAATGCCTTAGACCACTACATCCTACAGCACTTTCACAGCTCACACACTTATACACACACACACAACAGCATACTGTTTGTTACTGCAGCTCAACTTTCAACGCTGACCTACTGCTAAAAAAAAACCTCATACACTTCAGTGTCTCCACTCCCGTCTGCCAGTGGATTCATAACTTCCTTTCTAACAGGAAACAGTTAGTCAGTGACCACATCACAAAAACCAGCAATCCTCTCTCTCCACTGCTGCAGTCACCCACACCAGTGACTGTACATCCAGTAGCATCCCAATGTGACTCCTTAAAGGCACAGATGACACCGCTGTGGCCTTATCTCAACTTCAAATGAGGACACGGGCAGAGATGATTTCAGAAGGCTGGCGTCATGGTCTTGGGCCAGTCAGCCTGGAGCTGAACACACAAAAAACTTGGGAAATCGTTATCAGCTTCCAAAGAAATACCATGAGATTAATGGGAACTGTTCCATAAATTACTGGGAACCACCATCCAACGGGGTCTGAAGTGGGACACAAACGTTAACACCATAACTTAAATGGTGAGAACCACCTGTATTTCCCAAGAGAGCCAAAGAAGTTCAGGCTTAAATAAGCAATGCAGGTCTAATTTTACACCACTGTAACTGAATCCATTATCACCCCTTCAGTGTCCCTCTTTTAAGGTTCTGTATTCTCCTTAAGCAGAGACTGCAGTATGCAGAGAAAACCAGCGGACGACACTCCTCTGACACAAGTATTCTTATCTCTGACACATGCGTACTCATCTCGAGGCAGGGAGGCAGTCCAGGAAATTTTGACAGATCCTCCTAATCCTGGTTACTCACCAGCTCTTTAAGCAGAATTAGATTCCACAATAACAAAGACTAGACGCCACCTCAAAAGCTCTTTTCCTCAGGCCATAAACCTCCAAAGACCCCTCTCAAAGCCTCCAAATCCTCCACACACTTTGCTCTTGACCCATCATATAGGAGCTAATTTCCTCTGTAAACTCTGCTGTATGCAGTAATTTGCTTTTGTGTTTATGAATATTATCTTGTTATGTTTGAAAGTATTATTAGTAATAGCATTTTACTTTAAAAGTAATAGTTTTAAAGTGCTTTTTTTAATTACCGTCTTCAGTCTTATTTTCTTTTTTATTGCAATCACATTTCATCACTTCATTGTTTTGACACCTGCTCTAAAACGAGTACACAAGCAGTTGGTGAATAAGGTTTAAACTTTATTCTGTAGTTCTGCTCTCTAATGGTATTTGTCACAGAAAGAAAGTGGAGCAGGTGGATCCAGTCTCATATGGCAGGCAGGCTCAAAAGCAACACTTGACTGTTAATAACAGAGGCAGGGTGTGGACAGTCAGAGCAGATGACTTGAACTGAAGACTGAGCTGAGAACTGGACTTAAATAGAAAATATACTGACGAGGGGATGAGAAGCAGGTGGAGAAGCTCAGGTGAATGGGATGAGATGATTAAACAAAAAAGGAGATGACTGGCAGGGGAGAACATTAGCAGCATGCAGGGATAATGAGGCAGATGCAGGGCTGGTGTGGAGGGAAAGAGTTTTTGTAAAAAACAGGTTCTTGTAGAGAACAGAGGGTTTACACTACAAAACAGGTTTAACAGAGCTGGCTCGACAAAAGCTAAAACTCAAGCCATAGATAAGGGTACCACAATTGTTACTTGCTTTCTCAGACTCAGTGAGCTTTCCCATAAATGGGGTGTTCAGTGCCTCATGTGACTCCACTGCCGCAAGAAGCTGACTCATTGCGTGCTGTTTACTTCTGCCTATGAAGAATAAGAGCATTATGTTACAGCAAAACACAACATTTTATGCAAATAATGTAAGAAAAGGAAAGTTAATTAAAGTGCGTACAATAATAAATTAATCCGTTATCTCACTGCCTCCAGTTTATTACTAACTTGAAAACTGTGCGTTTTTAAACTAGCAAGCATTAAACTTGATGCAGTGAATTTAAACATTGTATGAAACAATTTTCATTTATGTCTCATTCTGTTCCATAATGAAGATTCTCTATTAACCATATTATACCAGCAGTATGAACAGACTTCAGTATTCAAGTATTCAATTATTCAATAAAAGCAAGAACAACCATTAAAATTTAATGCATATTTTCACTTACATTTTCTGTTTTAGGGATAGAGGTTCCAGCTGCAACATGATACATACAGTTGGGGCCACTGTGATTGTAGAGATTAGTAATGTGGCATTAAGACTGAACAAGTGTGAATGTAAAGCGCCAAGATATACCTTTAGCTGAAACAATAAAGGAGTTGCTAATTTTAACAGTCGTGATGAATAAAGGGCACTTTTCAGCTAATTTCAAGCTGAAATTCTGATCATAACCTGGTCCACAGCGTGTTGTGTTTACAGAATAAGTCACCCTGTTGATCCAGTCACGTTACAAGTGAGCCATTTTAGTAACATATAAAACTCTATCATTAGACTCAACATACCCCACTAACCCATTAATCTCTTTTTGTAATACAGGCCTCTGGAGGGAAACAAAGTGAGATTAACACAACAAAACCCCAGAAAATAATGAGACTAGACAGGACTTAGACAGGACCATGACATAAGAAGAATAAGCCTAATGCACTTACAGTCACTAAAAAGTTGTCCATGTAATTATGTGTGCCGAAAAACACACAAAACTTACGCCATGTTTCATGGTCTGCAGGCTAATATCAACGATTTTCTCCAGATTGTTTACAATCAGTCAATCTGCCGCCGTGGTGTTGAATATTTTAACATGTTTTATTTCTTTTAGATGTAATCCAATTCAGTTGACAAAGATAATTTGCTTCCCTAAAATCTGATCAATGAGACTTTGCTGTCTCCACTCAGCAACTGTACACACAATATAGGACTAATGGAGCACAGTCGCCTCTGTTTAAGTGTTTCCATATTGCTAGATTGCCTTTAAGTCATACATGGTACATTTGACCTTTCTGCCTTGCCAAATTCACGTGCCATTAAATACTGGGAAAGCTTAACGCTCCCTGGCACTAGAACACACATAAAGCTGCACAGCCCCATTATTTTTGTGCTTATTCTGCCAGAATATCAGTGTGCTCATGAATTTCAATGTGCATGCCTGATCTTGATGATTTATTGACTTTTCTGTGCTTCCAACTGTGTTGTTTATGGAGTCCTTTGAGGATTTCTCGTACATATTGTTTCAGTATCCAGTGCGAGTGTGGGGATATTGACAAACTGCAGGGCTGTAAAACTAGATAAAAAGAAAGCTTCACAATTAGTCTGAATGATGTTCAGATGGACACAAGGGTGACAATTTGGAGAAAAGAGCAAACATATTTTTAAAAATGTCCCACATTTGGATCTGGCAGCTGCTATGGTAAACATTTCATGTGAATATTTTTTGCCACAGGACAGCTGCTGGCAGAACACTCGGGACTGTAGTGTAATGGTAGGCATTAAAGGGAAATTAAGAGGCCCACATGGTCGCACACTTACTTGATCTCCCTGCTAGCCAGCGACTCTGGTCTTTACCCTCTTAAAACTTCAAAGTAAAGGACGTCAGAGCTCGAGCGGCACAGATTCATAATGGAAGCAGAATGAAACGGAGCCAGTTTGTTGTGCATCTGAATATGTTTTTCTCTGCAGATCACTGCGCTGGAGTTTATGTTTGATAAAATGACACATTAACCATTATTTATCCCAGATGCAGATGCTCAGCTCAGGCAAGAGGATATCAGACAGCCCCATGTGGAGTAACTGCAGCCTCCACGGCAGCTAAATGTTGAGCTAAATGAAAACAAAAAGATTAATCTGCATCATATTTATCCTGCAAACTACTTGCAGAATGGAAACTGTGGCTCAGACACATATAGATGAAAACACAAGCCATGTGTATTGACAATAACATTACAGAATGCAACAAATTCTTCTGCAGTTACAATTATGTTAAAAAACTGTTTTTACTACTGCTAAAATGGAGGATTTGCTTCACACACACATTTTTGGCTTCTCTGACTTAAAGTTTTTTCAGATCTTCAAGGGTTAACACCTGCCTTTGTAACAGTACACCGGTTTATGACCTGATGCTGACATGCTAAATCTTAATTAAAAGGCATGATATGACATGAGCTTAAGTAAAATCGGGGCACTGCTTGACAGACAATATGTAACATAATCCACTGGAAAAACAAATCCACCAAAACAACAAAAAAATGTGTTTTCATGGCAACATGGAAACAAGAAGATTTGTCTATTTGACTATTCAACCATTGAGGAAAAAAAGATAAATTTCATTTCTTGAATATTCCAAATTGACCAAAAGTTGTTTAACTGAATTGCTTTAAATTGTTTTTGACATATTCCCACCAATCTGTTAAATTTGTAACATGTGACAAATATTGACAAAAATCCTTGAGTGTGTTTGTTCCAGTCAGCATTACCTTTGGATAATTTTTGTGTTTTGGAAAAAAACAAAAGTTGCTAATTATTCCATCATGTGGTTGTTGTGATCAGTCTTAACATAACCCTCAGTATCCCTCTTCAGGCTGAAGATTCAGTTTTATTTTCTACAACATAAATAACAACATATTGTATTATATTTCTATCATCGTTCCTTCCAGCTGCTTGCCTTTATTATTATTTCAGTGTTTTGATGGTTTTCACCTTGAATTACTTTGTGAACCCAATTTCAAAAAGTGATTCACTGAATTATTAAAATTATTGTCATTAAATCATCATTTAAGTAATGACGATAATGATGATGATGAGGAGGATTAGGAGGACTGTTTTGAAATCTCTCGTGCATCACAAAAGTCTTGGTGTTGTCTTTTGGCCTCATCTGTCGTAAACATTGTGTCAGCGCAAACAGCTCAATTATCTCCATCTTGAAATTCAAGAATAAAACCACACAGTAAAATCCTGTTAGAGCGGTGTGCATGGGAGTCATTCAAAAGGGAATGCCATCATTCTTTTAATGTTCTTTGTCCCTAGGTTACCTTGTTTCGTACATTTTAAAGTGAAACAGTTTACGACAGATGAGGCCTTCAGTCAAACAGTATGAAGACATTGCGTGAGAAATATACTAGACACTTTAAAGCTGTCAACAACCTTGAATAAAGCTTTATTACGTTAATCTCTTGTTTTGACAGTCACTGTAAAAGAAATGCTGTTAAAATTATGCCCAAAACATTTTCATCACTTGTTGATAAACTCACAACAAACAGACTGACGAAGGCTTCGTAAAGATTTGACGAGAGAAATCTAAACTTTTAAAATTCCGAGCTAGACAAGTTTTGTAAGTGTCATTGAGCAGGTAACTTCAAAATGTATAGAATGTAAATGCAGTAAACTATTTTAATTACTATCTTCGAGTTATATGACAAACATTCGTCTTCTGTCTTTGTCCTCTCAAATGCCAAAAAAGAAGCACTTTCTGTTCCGACGCCCTCATCACTCATCGACTAAGCAACATGATTTTATTTTGCTACAAATCAAAAATAAATCCTTTTTTATGATTTAGTTTAAGCACAAACAGCTTGGTTAGTTTTAACCAAAGATCGTGAGTTGGGTTAAATAAGCTCTTAGTTTAGGTTAGAAATATTTGTGGTTTGGATTATGACTACTCTGCTAAGGTTAGTGAGAGCAAACATCAGCTCTTACATTTACAAACATGTGGTTCAAGTTCCCCCCCAGACACGTTTTAAACAATATTCCTGCATAATGTTGTCTTCAATCAGGTTTTCTTACCTAAGATGTTAAAAAAATCTCTAAAATCTCTGGAAGCATATGTACGATGTCCCTTACTGAGAATATATTGTTGTCCGTTTAATTATTCTCATTTATTTACAGTCATGCTGTAGGCTACTCTAACACAGAAAAGCGCTCGACAAGAAAACAAAACCATGACATTTATTGTTTTAATGCACCACAGGACAAATGCACTAACACAGATCAAACACACCCAAGATGCTGCATTAAAAACAGGTTCATACTAGTGGAGCTACAGGCTAAATGCATCTACATGTTAGCCTGAGACTGCAAACGTTACTGCGAGATTGACTGTTAAAACCTAATTTAAAATTAAACAATGTGCACAATGAAAAAAAGACGTAGAAATTTCACTTAAGTTTTGCAAATCGGAACATCTAGCATGAACCCGTCGGCCACGTCGCTGAAGAACTTCTACCTTCAGGGAGACCTTCATCTGTTTCTGACAACGTTTGTCAAAGCTGGAACTGAAGAGCTTCACTCACCTCAAAATATTTTTAAAAAACTTTAAGGAACAAAGCGAAAGACGCTTGGCGGGCTGGTTGTATTGCTACTGGTTATAATATGCACTGAGAACAGTCAAGTAAAAAAGTTAAACCAAGAGCAGATTGTGGTGGACTTTGTGGTGCACGAGACTCTGAAAATTACGTTGGTAAAGGTGAGTAGAGCTGGTGTGTTGCCTTGCAACAAAGCTTTGCATGTGCATGCTAATGTTCGTTGAAAAAAAGGAAGAAAGAAAAAAACCTGCGCTGCCCTCTCTGCTTTGGTGATGTTTTCCTCTGCGGTTAAAATGGCAGTTATTTACTTTTTATTCATTGTTGGCAGTTTATGTAACGAGGCTGTCTGAAATTTTCCGCCTTTTGGATTAAACTACTCAGAGGGAGAGTCGTCAAATGTTTTAATAATTGATCATTAGGTGAACACACAGGCTGCAACATCTGTCTGTTCAAAAAAATACCAGTTTTAAATGACCACTTTACCATGAGAGTCCCTTTGTAACCGAGTTAGTGATTATCATGCAAAAAACTGAAGTTGGTTATGTAATGCTTTAATCTTGTATCAAACAACACGAAAGTGGTTTTGAACCTTTTTGACACCACAAGTGCTTTAGTAAATTATTCTTGTAAACTGGAGTGCAGTACTTGTGTTTAATTGTGGCCTTTAATATAACTCTAGGCAAAAAAAATGTTGCAAAACAGTTTTGAAAGTTGCAAAAACACAATATCATCAGGTCATGTGCACCAGGAAGTCATGCAGAAAAGAAAAAAGGGTACTTGTCCAGGAGAAGCATCAGAAAGATAAAAAGAAACAGAGGATTTACACAGCTCAACGGACGCTAATCAGATCACATTTATGAGGCAAACACAAATGATCTGTTTGATTTATAAAAGCTTGCTCTCTGTTAAGTTTCATAAGCTTCCAGGAAAAGCCTCGAAGCTGCTTTGTTGGAGATGAAACATTAAAAATGACTCGATCGGTTCAGTTTGCACAACATGTGTATTACCCGCCAGTGACAGGCAGTAGTATTTTGTGGGTCTGGCTCAAAACATGGCAGCACAGAGCGACAGAGTAATAAGGAAAGATCACGAGAGGTTGCGATGGGATCCCTTCTCTTCCTTTGAGAGGAGTGACATTTGGAACAAAGAGGCCAGTTATGCGAGCAGCTCTGTCTGGGACAGGCAGACTGACAGAGGCCAAATACTCCCAGCCCGCCAAATCAACCGCCCACGTAGGGTGGGGTCACTTCAGAATGACTCATTCATACACACACAGGGAAACAGGAACACACACGCACAAAGTATATACTGTTCGTGCTCAAAACTTCCTTAAAAAATGTCAGTCCTTTAAGGCAAAGATGTGCAACTGTGCAGCTCTGCAAGAAAGTATTAAATGGCAACGTCAAAGTGGATAAATATCTTGCTGGTACACCCCCCAGGCTTTGTGCCAGCACTCGTTGTCTGTGACACAGGTGAAAGTGTTCCTGGTGGGATTGGCTGTCGGGCTCGTCTTTCTCTTGTCACTGATAGTGTGTGCGTAGGCAGCCTTTGTTTTCACATGTCATCTCGGCAAGCTGCCAGACCAAATAAGACTTTTTATGGTTCGTTTCGGGAGCCCTCCTTTTGTGAGACTGCACCCAATACGCTTCCTTAGAGAGGCTTGGTCAATATTTAAGCATCCATTTTGTCTCAGTAAATGATGCCGGCCAGACAAATAAACAGTTTTTTTAAAAAAAAGAAGTTTGTGTGATTTGTGTGATCACTGATGGTTGTCGTCCTCCTGCTCCCAGTTTTTTAGCTTTCGCGTCTCTGCCCTGAACATTTGTATGACTCTCTATGCGTCATGAGCCCTCTAAGAGGAAAATGATGAGTTCTGGCATATACGTTGCTGTCGTTTGCTGAGCTGTTAATGCTAATTTGATAACTTTGATAGAACTGGCTGTTCCCTAGTAACATAATATTTAGCCATAAATAGAAACTAATGATCAAACATTTCCTGGCTTGGCTACCTACAAACATCACCTCTGGTTTCAATGGCTTTTTTTTTTTTTTTTTGAATGATTTGTCCTGAAATACTCCAACTTCAAACTCTGCTCTAATTGCGCTCTACACATAAGCCCTGACATTCTCCCTGTGAAGGAAGTATTTAACAGGGGAGGAAAGGAGTTGTTTGTTTTCACACCTTAGCGACAAAACCATTTGTCTTGGGTCTTCTTTGTTTGGCGTGAAAAAAAAAAACACCCAGTTTAAGAACAGACGGGATTTTCTTTATGCAGCCTGTGTCTGCTTTTACTTCAATTCTGAGCTTTATTGGAACATTTTAATTAAGTTTGTTCAATATCATTCTCGTAGGAGGAAAACAAATTACAATTAACAACAAAAAGTCATTAAAAACACAGGAAAATCCAAGATTTGTCTCCTGTGTGGTCATTGATATAATGCTTGCAAAGATGCAGAAGTCCAGGTTACTAGGCAATGTAATATATCTTAGGGGCAATTTATACCTACAAGTACTATACAATGCATGTACATCAATAAAATCACTCAAGTACTAATTTTAATAACACAAAACCTAAAAAAGCAGAAATAAACCTCAGAGAGAAAAACAAAGTAGGTTTAACAGGTAAGGATTCTCACTTGCACCTGGAAAGTAAGAATCCATACTTTTTCTTTAGATTTTGTTATTCCTGATTAATAATCTGGCTGCATTTTAATTTTTTCTAATTATTAACAAATCCTGTGAAAAGGCCCAAATCAACAACACAGTTTTAGAATATCAACCTGATTATATACACTTATCAATTTATCTGTTCCCTCCACTTGCCATCCTGTCATTCCCTGCTTAAATTGACATTTGCCCATTTCTGAACTAAACTGATCTTCCACCAGTTTGCAGAATTACAGAACTGATCCTTCTAAAAATATATATATATAAATATATATATATATATATCCACAGTCTTCTATATTATTGCCTTGTCCCACAGAACTATATGAATGATTAAAATCACTTTAATGAGACAAACTGTTGCACCAGATAACTCGTTTCTTCCTCATGGTGAATGAGTAGATACACTGGAGAACAAAAAACTGTGTAAATCCACCACCGAAAATAGTCCTACACCAAGAAAAAGGTTAATGGTACAAATCTAGTTAAAATGCAAGTGTTTAAGAACAACTCCTGCAAGTTACAACAGAATACAATTATTTTCAAATGAGCTGTCATTACTGATGACAGTTTGACAAAGTGTTTAGGACCCAATCTACCAATATCCTTTTTACATTCATGAGTTTCACAAAGTTGTAACCATCGACTCATCCTTTCTGTGAATGACTGAGCCTTTCTTGCATGCTCGTTTCTTTCTCAATTATAATACAATCACCTGTTACCAATGGATCCGTTTACCTGTGGAATGTTCCAAACAGGTGTTTCTGGAAAATTCCACAATTGTCCCAGTGTTTTGCTGCTCCTGTTACCACTGTTTTGAAACAAGCTGCTGACATAAAAATTTGAATAAACTTATATTTGCAAAAATCATTGAAGTTGATGTGGTTTACATTTAATTTACAGTTTTTTCTGTTTTCTATTGATTATGTGTCAGAAAGAATAAATGAATAATCATAGTCTGTTCTCTTCTTTATTGTTGTTATATTACTTTAATAATCATAGAGCTCAGCTCACTGTGGCAGTGATGGGAATAGACTCAGTAGCAGACAGTTTCAAAACTACAGCCCCCAGCTGTTTTAGATAATTATTTTATACTATATTATACTATATTAAAGGTGAAAATATATATTTAACACCCATTTCTTAAAGATGTAGGTCCTCCTAACCCAGCACGCGTGTATGTTATTTTTTATTTTTTTTATTTTAAAAGTATAAGACATCAACAACTACATCCTTTTAGGGGGAAATATTTAGTCCTTTTAATGAGAAAGATGGCGTGGCTTGTTTCAAACACGTGTACTCAACCTATGACTAATTGTTCCATGTGAGTTTTGACGACTCTAATCCACGGCTGTGTGAAGCAGGCCGAGCTCTATTTTAAAGGTAGAACGTGGCACCAGCACTGCCAGGAATAGGAGTGTGATTCCCGCCAAGCCATACTTTGCACTCATAGAACTGTAAAACCCCTCTGGAAGAAAGCGGCCTCCAAAGGCCCTTATGTTATGTTATAATAAAGTGAGATCAAATAAACGGCAGGGGCAGAAGAATTACTCTGGGATTGCACATGTTTGGTTAACGCCAAACAGATGTAGGCATACTGTATGATTACTGCATTATAGCATGGATTGTATACCCACTCAGACAGGAAAGACATGGCAGCTGTTAGCCATCAGCGTGGAGGCGCAGGCAGCCCAAAACTATAGGCCGCTGCCGTGCCTACTCAAACACACATGAATGTACGCACATGTTCGCGAACGTACACGCTATGCAGCCGGATGCACGGACACATAGGAGCATGTGGAGGCACGAACACACAAACACACTCGCAGAGTAATCCTTTTTATCTCTGTAATCCAATGTTTAACGTCAGGGCCCACTGTACGCCTACCGCCATCTTAAAAAGTACAGAGCTTCTGCCAAATAACATAAACATCCTGAAATGACCGCTGATCTGCGTCATAATTTTCTTTTCATAACAGAGCCTACTGCCTGGTTATTTCGAGGCTCTGGGTGACCCTGAAACCAGAAGTTTCCTCACTCCTCCTCTCTTGTTATTTAAGGAAAACTTCTATGTTTCCCTTTCTGTCCTGCCTCTCTCTTCTCTCTCTTTCTCTCTCTCTCTCTCTCTCTTACTGGGTGTGGTTTACAAGAGGCAAACTTGTGTGAATGATGTGCAGTCTATAGTCATTGCTTTGATTCAGTCCACACCCTTGAACTTGAGTTTGGAGGAGGTGGAGCAAGTAACGCTTGGAGCAGAGTTTGAGCTTGGACTTGAGCACGGAGGCTTTTGCAGGCAACATGTACGTCCGCTGTGACCTGTGTTGCCTTTGTGCTGCACTCTGTGACTTTTGGATCTCTTCAGTTTGAGCGTCTACAGGCATCTGGTTTTTCTTCTTCCTTTAGCTGCCTCGACTCAGGGACGCGTGTGAGTTTAAGAGCAGTTCCTGCTTCAGAAAAGTTTAAGAGGTGAGTAAAGTTTGCATGTTGTGGCTTATTTAAAGGTGAAAATGAAAGAGTTGAAAAGGTTGGGGGGTTCATGATGTGTTTTTGGAGAGTTATGCTGGTTCAACAGTGTCTTTATAATTATTACTTTTAGTTAAGTTATGAAAGTTTAAACTGCTTATTTGCAGCTCTGCAATACCGTCATTTGATTTTTTTTTCTTATTTTTTATCAAAATTATGAAAAGATAAAAAATACCTCTAAAAGAATTTATTCAGAGCTTGTTTCATGTTTTTTATCCTGGTAACCTTTATATGTGTGCATTTAAAAAAAAATATTGTCCTAATTTTCTTTTTTGGTTGCTAACTTCATCTGGAAACGCGTTGCAACTGACTGTGTGTGTGAGTGATTTACACTTTATGGTAGAAATTAAAG
>JAQNCA010000004.1:15936408-15946748 GCA_029783725.1 Acanthurus tractus | reverse complement strand
AGAGGTATGCTGTTTCAAAAGTGGCTTTATAATTATTACTTTTAGTTAAGTTATGAAAGTTTAAACTGTTTATTTGCAGCTCTGCAATACCGTCATTTGATTTTTTTTTTTCTTATTTTTTATCAAAATTATGAAAAGATAAAAAATACCTCTAAAAGAATTTATTCCAAGCCTGTTTCATGTTTTTTATCCTGGTAACCTTTATATGTGTGCATTTCAAAAAAAAATTATTGTCCGTATTTTCTTTTTTGGTTGCTAACTTCATCTGGAAATGCGTTGCAACTGACTGTGTGTGTGAGTGATTTACACTTTATGGTAGAAATTAAAGCTACTTCAAGGATAAAAGCAAAGCTACAGAATTAAGGATCAATTTTAAATAGTGTCCCACTTCTAAACTAAATGTGCCTTCAAACTGCTTTGTTAGTCTGTAGTTTGAGCGCCGATATGAACTCCGAACCAATGATGAACGCATGAAAGTGTATTAGCGAGGCCTATTTTGATGTTTGTGGCTAGATGAGTGAATATTAATCACGGCATACTTGGCGCTCTTCAGCTTATTCCCTTCTGTTTATTTTAAGATTACTGAATGTGTTTTTCAGCTCTTGCATGCAAACTTGCCCCTTTTGCATGAGTTTTTTCGCCCAAACTTGACTTTCAACTGTCTGTACCGATGAATGAATGGTGTCTTTAGCCTTCCTCGGCCTTCCTCGTCATTTAACAACTCATAACAAAGTACTCAAAAAAATCTGTCGTGTTCCATGTTCAGTGTCACTCACGTTTAACTGTGACTTTAATAAGAGCGGCATGCTTTTTTCAAAGCTGATTTGGTTTATCCTGAAGTTAAACATGCAAGCGGAAAACTGACAAACAGACGGCGAGACTCAGACCATGTGGCTTGTCTTCTCTCACTTTCTCCCCTTCTTTCTCACTCTGTCTTCCTTCCTCTCTCCATACGTTACGAGTTGGCACAGACGGAGGAAGTAGCCAGTCTTTTCCACCTGACATCACTTACTCATTACACACACACACACACACACGCACACACACACAAACACATGCTCTCCACCAACTCACTGCTGGCCAGTTGGCTTTACTCGACCATCTGGGTTTCCTCAGTGAGCAGTAAAAATCAAACTGATACTGTCCAGAAAACCAGGGTAACACACCAAAGTCTGACTGAGAAAACACACCTGCCTCAGTCTATATCTCACGAAGAGTGTGTTGAAAAAGGCCAGAGTCGCTTTAACTTCTCTGACAAACTGAGGCACTGAACAAAGGACTGGTAGGACCAGTAGCATGTCATTATGACAAAGTGCTTTTGACATATAAATACATTAGGATGTGATGTCTGTAAGTGAAAGTGCCTGCAGCTCTTCTAAATGATTTTTGTGGGAGTTTTTTTGTTACATGTCAAATTTCATGCATATTTTGTTTATTAGAAGGCTGAAATATTTTGGGTTTTTTCACGCTGATGATGAAACAGCTGGCACTTCCTGTTCAATCATGTCCTGGACAGCGTAATTATCACCGCTGAGTGTTGAATAAACTAAAAACTATAAATTAGCCACACTACTATTTTGCTGCTGCAGGATTACACAACTTTAATTTGTTTTTATGTTTTCAAACTGCGTTTTTATGTAAAAACATACAGGAAAAAAACACAACAGAATAATATTTTGCTTTTTTACCATTTGTGTGCAGAACTCTGATCTGTTGAACTGCTTTACATCAGCTTCGGATCTAATAAAACCACACATCAGTGGAGGTGTACTGAGACAGTGTCCAGACTTGGCTGATTTAATTTTATTGAGCCTGATATTTAATGTGCTCAGAGGAAACCAGGAAAAAGGCTTCCAATCAAATACGCCGTGAGGCTTCTTTTCATGAGTTATGATGTTTCAAAACACCAGTTCAACAAATATATTGATATTAGGGTAAAAAATTGTTTTAGAATTTACACTGATGACTATAGGGGAGTAAAAAATGACGTTTTATGCATTAAGGTCACTCATTCTTTGACAGTTTGGTTTTTATGGCATATTTGAATCTGTCACAACCTTTAAACTTGTGTAAAAAAGCAATTGAAAACTTGGCAATATGACAAGCAGTTTTTTCCCTCCAAAAATTTTTAAAAACGCTCTGAATTTTAAAGCTTGTATGAAAAACTAAAAAAACAGGATCTCGGATTCAATTAGCTGGACTTGAAAAAGAAAAGTAAATGTATTTCTGTTCAAAGAACAAGTCAGGGAAGAAAGAAACGGAGAGCGAGGAAGATCGAGGGACACTGACCCAGACTGTGAGAGGAGACAGAGGGGTGACTACAGAGAAAGAAGGCTGAAAGTCAAAGAGCCACGGCTGAAAGCGAAGCAGTGGGAAAAATTGAGAAAAACAAAGATGAAAGGCTAATCCCAGGCAGCAGTGGCGTGTTGGAAAAGTGTAAGAGGATTTGTTCTCTTCAGTTTTGTTTACAGGAAGTTCTTTTAAAGTTCCACAGATGGCTGCATTCACAGAAAGGCTTTTTATTGCATTTTTCCGAGCCCCATAAACTCTCTATACCTTCATTTATGTGTGGGAAACTATAATTGCTGCAGCTACTAGTCTCAAGGTTTGTCTCATCCTGAGTTTTTGTCCAAGTGGATTGCACGCTCGCTGCAGGTTTAGTGCCGACAATCATCATCTGCTGACGTTTAAATGTAGTGTCAGTAGTGTCTGTGTCTTTACTGTGTGTGTGGGTGTGTGTGTGAGTGGGTGAGGGCGGTTTGGAGGGGGGGATTGCTGTTTGTGCGCACAACTATTTATGCTACAGTTTTTTCCTGTCAAGTTTTTAAAGGGCAATGGTTTTAACAACAAACAAGACACAAAAATATTTTTCTAACGTACTGTGCCTTAAACAGCAAAAAACACAACCAACAAAGACTTTTAAAAAAAATTACATTTGTTGTCTAGTGCATCAAAATAATTCTACTTATACTCGCATAATATATCTGTGTATGTTACGAAGTCCAAAATATGTGTTATTAAACATTCTGTGGGAAGCATGAGTACAATAAAGCATATTTGTGACGTCCTTTACTAATAAAATGAATATTGCTTGATGATTGAAGTTTTACGGGTAATTGACAAACAAAAGGCAATTTTTTGCCAAAAACTGACACATCCAATCTGTCCCTTTAGTTCACTTTAAATATATCACTGCAAGATACATATTTTTGATTGGGTGAAAGACAGAAATGAAATTATCAATTATTTTTTCAAATCATGAAAAAATCCTTTATCAGGGAAAAATCGCCAACTAAATATTTACTGGTTTAAGCCTTTTAAATGTGAGCATTGGCTTCTCTTCTTTACATGTCTGTAAATTTGATTTTTTTAGCTTTTGGACTGTTGTTTTCACTATTTCTTCTTTACTTTTTAACATTATATGTGGGGTCTATAAATGTTTAATTAATAAATAAAAACACATGTTATTAGTATAAATTCTGAGGGCAGTTTAATACACTCCTAGTCATACTTTATACACTACGTGGTATTAAATCATACATGTTGTTTAGTATTTTTTGGACATCCCTTCTGTGTTGATGTACAGGGTTTCATATGAAAGGGTCTGTTTGGTTTCAAGCACCCAAAGCATTAATTTGGTCCTTCAGTCCACGTCTGATATGACTCCACAGAGGCCCCTTTAAAAATCTGCCAGGCTTATGTTGCTGTACTACCATGTTGAGAGGTAAATAAAGTAAAGGCTGTTTTGCCTGCAGATTCACTGTGTCTGTTAGAGATTTAGTGGGCAATGAGTTTCTGCAGAAGTGATCTGACTGTGGTGGCCAAACCTCAGCCAAGTAATTTTTTGGTGATTCATCTCACCAACCATCTCAAGGTTCGTAACTTGGCTTATTTTTAGGCCTTTTCATTTTGCTTTATTCACATGTAGGAAACTGAGACTTTATCTGGGAAAGGAAACAGGTTCTAGGTCGTGTTTGGATTGTTGGCAGCAAAAGGTTGTCAAACGAGTGCCAGCAGAGCTGTGAAATATGTATTCAATCATAAAATCATTACGTTCCATTTGTAGTTTAAACATCACAAAATACTTGTTTCTCAGAGTTTGATTGAAACTAATAAACACAAGAAAGATAAATGATTTTTTTCCAACAAAACCAAACATAAAAAATTAACAAATAATTTTGAGTATTTTTTTTCTAATGGAATGAGTAATCAAAGCAAAGTCATTATTTTATCAAAGCTTGTCAGATGGTTTACATTTGTGGGGCATATACTACTGTGAAGATAAATTAAAATAACACGTTGTGATTAATTGTTTAAAACTTGTGACATTGTTTGTTGTTTAATGTCTTTAATAAAAAAAATGACATATTGAGTAAGTTGTGAAGCTGTAGCTAAAAAGTAGACAGTTAATGCAGTTGATAAATGGCTAATCGATCAAGCACACTGGAGATTGGCTTAAAGTTAATAAAACACAGCTGACAAAATGTTGTTAAAATTAGTGTATAGTCAGAGTTAGCTTAAACTGATTAATGGTTAGCATAGAGGGCTACAAGTACTTAAAAAAATAGATGAAACAGTAGAAAATAATTAACAAGAAGTAATTAATACACAGATGAAATAGCTAGCTAGCAAAAGCTAACAGATGGCTTAAGTGGAGATGATAGTCAGATCAGAGTAGGAAAAGCTACTGGATTAGCAGTGGTTAGCATAAACAGCTAAAAAAGTGGATAGATAGCACTTAAAATTGATAAAATGATTCAACAGTTAACACTGTTAGCTACAAGAGATGGATGAATGGTGAAAACATAAAGCAATTATTATTGATAAATATTTGGAAAGGTAAGATAAAAGTGGTTGATTATTCATAAAAAAAGCTGTGGTTGATGAATGACTGGTGGTCAGTGAAGGCGTACTTGGGTTTCTCGGACAGGTTATTTGGGGGTACATCAGACACAGAGGTTTGGAACGACTGCAGGATGTGTTTTGCTAGAAGATCAAGCATACTGGAGAACATTGTCGGTGTCAGGGTTGGTTTTGTCATTGTGTCCGCAGCTCTAACTTTTTGCTTATTTTACCAATAAATCCTGGATAGATCTTTCATTTGAAAATCATGCTTTGAAACAGCAGCCTCAGGCTTGCTAGAGTTGAATCACTGCTTCTCTGAGGCTCCTCTGTTTAATTCTATTAAAGTTCCCACTGTCTGCTCATACGTCATGTCTCCTCGCTCCGACTTTCCTATATTCCTTCTTCCTGTGTCTGCCTTTCTGTCTTTGTATCGCCCACTCTCCCCCTCTTCCTGCCTGTCACTCTGTCCCCTCTGCACGCTACAGGCATTAAGCCAACTCTAACATCGACTCAGGAAGCCATAGGTTCAAAAAAATGCACTGCCTCTTTTGTTCATGCTGACACGGACACTGTGGAGCCACCATACAGTATCCGGCATTAAAAAACCCTGGGGTGAAGTCACCTTTACATGTTGACAAGAGATCACCTTACAAAATCCTGATACGAACCTTTGAACATTAGGAGCAAAAGTAATCCAGGCATCCAGATGTGTTTTTTAGAGCAAGTTACTGAAAACTGCAGGTCAAACTAGGATAAAACAACCATGTGCGAGCCCCAGACAGGCCCCGACCAATCATGTGTGCCCTTGGCCTGGTCCCAGTGTCTAGCCAAAATACTGCACAGCTGAGGCTGGTAAAATCACGAGATAATCACAAGAGGAAGGGCCCTGGCTGTTAGCTCTTCAGAGAGTAGAAAAGGTGGGCCGAGGAGGAGCAGGAATTGTCTGGCATTTGATCAGGGCTCCTGTACATGAGTATGTTTTGATTGTCAGGTTAATGCTTTTCTACATGTGGTGTCTTGGAAATAGATGCACTTAAAGGCCAGCCATTTGTGTGTGTGTGTTTTAAACTAACCTTTAGACCTCATAAAAGTGTGATGAGGAGAATCAATTTTCTACAAGCACTATTACTGTTACAAGCACAGGTACTATTACTATTTCAAAGAACATGCAGGCACTCGCAGAAATAGAGATTTTATTACTATTATGTTTTGCTGAGATTGCCCAGTATGCGAGCTGATGCACTTAAGTGGAAAAATGTTCAAGGTCTAAGGTTTATACAGATTTTTCTTTTTTTCACAGGTTCCAATTGTCTTAAAAAGCCCCCCTACTCTTGAGTTTCACAGGTGGTTTGTAAACTGTGCAGTTTTCTCTCTTGATGAAACAAAAGTCAGAAATAACTATATCAGTTTGACAAAAATCTGTCATCAGGTGAGGGTTATAAGACCTTTACACAGGCTCATGTGTCTATTCTTACATTGTTGGGAAGGACAGGGTTTGCCCCTTCAGTCTCGGTTGTAGCATGGAGAATGAAGGATAGAAAATGAGAGCAGAAAGAAGAATAAGTGTGTGGAGTTTGAGTGGAGGGCATTAGTCATGTATGTACTTCCTGCTGTTATTGAGTAGCTCAGGCGGTCTGGAGCTCAGCCAGGCCAATTGTTGCTCATTTAGCTGTCAAACAGCCATAGCTGAGAGGCAGCCTCAGGCATGGGGTGAACATTTTATACTTGTTGAAATGTAGGACTTCATTTAAATGATGTCGTGTGAGTGTGTTTTTGGAGACATGTGATCAACCCTTTGGGTTTCAATTACAGCATTTTTTTGTTTGTTTGTTTCTGGATGTGTCACATTTTAGGTATGTCTTGTTTTGGTCTATTGGTATTGAAAAAATCCTGCAGATGGAAGAACAGGCTTAGTCAGCCCCTATGTGCAGGTTTATCACATTTACCAGCATTAATACATTACAGGAGCGCCGCATTAGTGCACATCACTATCTAAAATTACCACTTTAGGTTGATGTTTTACAAATGGAGAGACTGCGAGGGAGACTGAAACATAGATGGAGACCCGGCAGACAGCACTGAGCTATTAAGTTATCGTGACTGGCTGTCAAAGTCGAGCCCAGAAACAGACTAGCTTGAGGCTATTATTGTCAGCCAGCTGTGAACCCAGATAAACGTGACAGAGAACATCAAAGTTTTAGAGAGAGTGGAGAACTGCAGCACTAAAGACAGAAGAGAGTAACACTAATAACAAAATATTTGCTTCCCTTATTGTTTTGAACAAAGTGAAGCAATTAAACCTGTGTTGACAGATCTTTTTAGCCACTTGGGGGCAGAAGAAATAAGCTGTACACACAATGTTGACATAATATTATGTTTTAAGATGATATTGTGGTCTTAGCAGCTGCGAATAAAAGTAAGTCTTATATTTATTCTTCTTTGAGTTCAGTTTTGTTCTTCACCAACACAAAATCTGACTCTTTAACTTCTAAATGCACCACTAAGTGAACTGACTAGTTGCTAACGGTAGGTCACAACAAAACAAAAGAAAATACTGCGATTGCAAGATAAAAGTCAAAGTTAAATAATAGGTCAATCTTAAGTAAGTCATGATGATAAAGTTATTTTTCTGAGATATGTATTAAAAAAATTATGTCTTCCAATGTCTAAAGAGTATGATTAGTAGACACAGGCATCCCTGTAGCACCACAATGCTTCATTTATAACGGTATTTTTCATTTTCATAAACTCAGCTTCTGCAATTTGGATATTGGACATGGCCTAACTGCAACATTTGATTACTTGTTCAGCCTTCGGAGCCTTCAGTGGAAAAAATCAGTTCCCCAAACACTTACATTGCTTTCCATTAATTTTAATTAAGGCAAACCGATTCAGGTGACTTAGCCATTTGAAGGAAGGCAGAAATGTGAACAGGTTAAATACTGTATTTAAGTTTTATCATGTCATGTTTAGTCACATTTGTCAACTTCCTTCTTTACTGTCAATCGCTCATCATCTGGGATTTCCCATGTGCAGTTAACAGCATGCAACCAAGCTAACACAGTTATCTTGACTACAGTACATATTTCTGGGTGTGAATGATGTTGAAAACATTTAGATTAATGTAGGCACAGAACTCAACAACAAATAAATCATAGTTGTTTTTGATATTTTAATAAGGAATGTTACATATTGTATTTTTAGCAGAGACGATTAGTGTCAGAGGGAGGATGAGGCCGATGTTTATTCTGGATCAGTCGCTGTATTTTCTGTTATATGGAACGCTGTGTCGAGATAAATATTTGTGAAGGCCAGTCACATGGACCCCTTTACTCCTGTTTCTGGAATGCAAAATGCAGCAACAGTGTTTCCCAGTAGTCAAATCACATTTTCTCCACCTCCTCCTGTCCTCTTATACCTGGAAAAAGAGGCTGTGGTTGTCAGGTACAATCAATGAAGGCAGTTAGTTTCTTTTGAAAGGGACACAGAAATAATTGCCTAAATGGACAAAATCATTTGAATGTCATACCGAATAATGGTTCTCTTTGTCCGATTGACATTTAGGCTGCTTAACTCCTCTTTTATGGTATTTCTGTTTTTGTCTTTTTTACTCTTGTCTCGACCAGCTCACCTAAGTGCTTTATTACAGGAGGCTTGTAATAAATGCTGGAGCATTACATATGACTTCATCCTCTTCTATATGAAAAAACAGGTAGAATTCCTGTTTTAAAATGTATAAGCTGCAAAACTTTAGCTTCTTTACCTTTTTTTTTGGTTTTTGTTGTTTTTTTCTTTCACATTAAATGATCATTTTCTTATTCATGTGAAATAAAAAAGGATGAATCACAGCCTCTTTGGTTGTGATTCATCTGGTAAACAAAGTACTGCCTGCCATGAGACATTGCTTAGTTTTCAAGGGGTCAAAAGTTATTAACGGTTGGGACCACTGAAGTAGATCATTATCAAGTGAAGTTGGCAATGGTGGGAGTAACTTCAAAATAAAAATTGCTTTTTAATCACTAAAAATTGCCCTAAGAGAATTATGGAAATGACATTTAATGGTGGAAAATCTTTTCTAAGACTTCCCTTTGAAAAGAAAAATAACAGCATTTGTTATTTTGTTCTGATGCCTAAACAAACGACTTAATGTTTACAATTACCCGACAATGACTTCTGAAAATAAACAAGGAAGTTGATGGATGAATGGATCAGCAGTGTGGTACCTGAACTCAGCCCAAAGTCTTTCCTTGACCTGGAGGAACTTATTCATCAATGCTGATACTGTATGTTTTGTGTGTGTCTCATATGCACTGTATGCCGTTTTAATGATATATGGTAAAATTCTTCCAGCTGTTTCAATATGAGTCTGAGACTAAAGAGACTTGAGGTTAAACTACCTGACAACAGACGTATGCATGAGCTTGATTGATCATTTATACACACACACTTGTCGACACACCTGTATACATTCCTAAAAATCAAGGACAGTCTACAGATTTAAAATACGGTTCTGTTTGTCCAGGTGCCTCAATGAAAGAAAACTCTTGCCAACTCTCCTCACAAGCATGCTTGATGTGTGGGTGTGCATGTGTTAACATTTAAAGATGCGTGTGTGAGTGTGTGTGTGTTTGCATGTGTGTATTTCCCATAATTACATAGTGATGAGGGAGTAAATGTGCTCAGCCTAGCTGATGCGTGCTCAGATAGACACCTGCAGACTGTGCTCTTTCTCCCTCTGTCCTCGCCTCAATATGCACCTTTTTTTTTATTCATAGTGTTTCTACTTGTTATTCCTTTGATGTCCTCCTTCCTCCCTCTTCTTCATTCCCTCCTCCACCTCTTGGTCCTCTGCCTCCTCCTCGTCTCCATCTTCCCAAACAGGATGCTGAAGGGTTGCTTTAGCTGGAGGGATTCCTGGCAGAGTGATTTGATTGTGATGTAATGTAAATCACATTGCCAGGGATTTCCAACCAGCTACAGCTGAAAGCCGCACTGGTCTCCAACACCTGACGACTGCTCAGCAAACATCCACATTAGCTAAAGTCACACTTCTATATCATTCTCTGAATGTTTTTCCACAAACTTCCCTTGTGATGCAATTTCTCGCTCATAATCACCTCATCTTTAAAAGGAACAGTCCAACATTTTGGAAATTCCCTTGTTTGCTTTCTTGTTGCTGAACATCCGCTAGCTCACATAGCTTAGCTGGAGTACTAGAAACAGCTAACACAGCTCTGTCCAAAAGTAAAGAAATTCACCTTCTTGCATCTCTAAATTTCAGTAGTTAACATGTTAAGCCTTTATTTTGTTTGCTTTACAAAATAAAAGCATTAAAACAGGTTATTTGTAAATTTTTTTTTTTTTTTTAATTAAAGACCAGTAAGGTGCTTGTAGGTAAATTTTGTTTCTTTTGACAAAACCAGGTGAGCAGTTACCCCATTTCCAGCCTTACCAAGCTAAACTGATAAGATAAGCTAATTGGCTGCTCAGGTTCA
>JAQNCA010000004.1:15924069-15936071 GCA_029783725.1 Acanthurus tractus | reverse complement strand
AAAATAAAAGCATTAAAACAGGTTATTTGTTTTTGTTTTTTTTTTAATTAAAAACCAGTAAGGTGCTTGTAGGTAAATTTTGTTTCTTTTGACAAAACCAGGTGAGCAGTTACCTCATTTCCAGCCTTACCAAGCTAAACTGCTAAGCTAAGCTAAATGGCTGCTCAGGTTAAATTCATACCTACCATGCAGACACCAGAGTGGTACCAATCTTGTTGTTTATCTAGCATAGTGTTTATGTTTTCAGTGGGTTTGTCCAGAGTTTGATGGAGGTGCAGGACTTAGCTCGCTCCGTGAACAGTTCAGTGAAAGCCTGTGTTCACAGTGGCTAAGTTCCGCTCCTCACAAGCCTTTCCAACATTTAAAAGCTGCTAAAAACTGTAAGAAGTCAACACAGAAGCAAGTGGTTTCAAGTAAATTATGTGCTGCTGTATCCCACTCTGCAGACAAGTAGGGGGTTCATTTCAAAGACACGAATGGCGGATTTTGTGGTTCATCTTTGCATTTTTTAGTCCAAATACTAAAAATGTTAAGTTATATACACTTGTTGCATAATCAACATAATTGTTACATGAAATATTGTAGTAAAATTTTGCTAGTGAACATTCATGTTTGGTTATGAGCATTAAATACAATACGTTGGATAGCACAATAAGACAAGGGCACTCAGACAGGCACCTTCTTTTCTATCTGTTCATCTCTTATAAGACAAAAAAAAGGGATGATGGGTAAGAGAGCAGGGCAGGAGGCAGTGAAGGGAAGGGAGGGTTTACTCATACAGGAAGGAAGTACAGGAAATGTCCCATCGGGAAATCTAGTAGCCAATGTAATTGTGATTCCTTAGCTCATTTGCTGTTTGGGTGGTCATGAAAGCAAAGCACTGAGTTTGTGTGTGTGTTTCCATGTGTATCCATGTGTATGTGTGTGTTTGCAACAAGTAAACATACAGTTACTTATATGTGTGGGAAAAAAAATAAAAGATTGTATTTTATTTCCCTATTGTCATGTATGTTGTAGCTTCATATTGTTGTAGTGTTACGGTACTCTCTAATGTGCTCTCTCTCGTATGATTGTTCTGAATTATGTTTTGAAAAGTGCTTTAAAAATAGAGCTTTCATTATTAGAATCATTCAAAGTTAGCAAAGAAACATGACTTCAATGCAAACAATGATTCATACAAACAATGCCTATTAGAATAGGCAGAAATAATGGAAAAATACAAAACTAGGAAAAATTCATGAAAAAGTGGTGCTTACAGTACTGAAATGCAAACATCTCCATCTTCATCACCTCACTGTGCACAATAAACAGTGGAAGTACATTCTATTGAAGATATGTTACGTAAATGATCCGGTGGGGACATTTTTTTCTGAGAAAAATGATGCTATTGAATGGCTTGAATGTTATTTGTCAGTTATGAAGGTTAGAGGGGTAGCACTATGCCTGTGTATCTCAATGGATAGTACTCTAGACATAAATGAAATAATGCCCTTTATTATTGGGTGAACCAACTCTTTTACTTGAATTAATGGTCCCTTTATGGAAATTTTTTCTTTAATTTTACTCAGAATAATGAAAATGAGAGGAATAAATTGGAGGGATGTTCTCTGTTGAGGTAAGACAGAGTTTGTCCTTCAAATGCCCAGGCTTTCTGTCAGGGTATGTCTGCTGTTTGCCTCTCCCTGTGGTAAAAGTGAGGTGGTGCAGGTGCCTGGGCTCAACCTCCTGTGCCTACTGAGCTGATAACAGTTAGATGTAAAGCAAACACTGGCTCAGTTCAGCAGGAACCGGAGTTAGGCTCTCTAGAAACAGCGCCAGTTTGATCAGCTGGTGCAAGCGACAGTCAAGATGACACACCATGTCCACTACTGGTTCATATAGGATGTTCTTTCAGTGTTTTCATGAAATAAAAAAAAAATATATATATATATATATATATGCGTAAGCTTTTGCATCTGTTGAAATGAAGCTGGCTTATTAGTGTTTTTCCTACTAAAGTCGTCTGTATTTCTTCACCCCTTTAAAAGGCCATTAGACTTTTTCCACAAAGCCTCATCAAGGCCATTTCTCCAAGAAACAGGGTGAAATCATCCATTAATTGGAGCTGAGGAAGCACAGAACTCACATAAATGTGGCCACACATCCTCTCTGAGTTTAAGCCGCTCACTGTAAAGCAAATGATGGAGGAAATCTGCTTCTGTTGGTTTGGTTTTACAAAAAGATCACAGAAGCAGAGTTTTTCCAGTTGTACTCTCTACACTACAGTGCACAAAGCCTCCAGGAGGACTCCTTCGGGTGCAATTTATGTGACATGTGATGAGCTTTAATAATTGTTTGACATGCCTTTGTTATTTTTCCACATCTTGCAATACATGTTAGTTCCCTTGAAGAGCTATGTCTCCTATACAACTAATTTGAAACTGCTGACATGTTATGAGATTTATTGGCAGGTTGTCTGAGTTACATTCTGTGTTAAAGTAAAGAAAAATCTTGTTAATTAACCTGTCAAGTAGAAAAAATGTATGATGTTAAGCAAGTGGGTTAAACATCCACTGTATTTCACTGTACATGGATTTGTTTCAGTGTTTCTATTTTAAGGTGTTATATTCTACTTAAGTTTACATTTATGTTTTTTTGTTGCTTAATTTTTTATTAAAAACTCTACACATTGTGCTCATGACAGGTGCTTGATAAAGTTACTGAAAAAACAATGTTTACTTGATATCCGTAGTTTTCAAAGAGTTTATTTAACTGTCATTTAATAAACTTCATTGCAAAAATGTTGAACAGTAATCCTGCGGTTCTCGATTGTTCTGACTTGTGACCTCTTTCAGAGAAGCAGTGTTCAGTCAGGGCCTCTTATAATGTTTCACAAGGCTGTGAATTTTCAGCAGTCAATCCAAAGAGATATTTCCCCGATAAACTTCTCACAAGGTTTATTTAAATGAGAGTCAAAGCCAAAAGAGGCATATTGTGCATTTTTTTTTAAAAAAGCAATAGAAATACTGGAAAAATGATAAAAAAATTAAAGTGCACATTTGTCTATCAGAACTTTGTTTTGTCTCTCTTTCTTATATCGTTGATTATTACATGTTGCAACGTATTTACAGACCAGTTACAGTAAAAGGCTACTAGTGCACTGATGCTTGAGTGTCAACTGTCCAAAAGGGTTGATTGATAAGTTCATGGCCTAAGTTAACAGGAGTGATTTTCACAAAATGTAGCACATTCACTTTTTCAACAAAGCCCTCTCTTATGTTTACACACTCAGTGCAGCAGTCTTGGAGCCTTTCTGTATAGAACTCAACATCGAAGGTCTCCAGAGAGCTGGCCAGAGTAGAGATGAAATGATCATCTTTGATAAAATTAAGACCACTCAAGAAGTTGAACTGCACATGCATGAAATAACAGGTGTATAACCCATTCAACTTATCAGTAACCTCTTTCGCCAGTGTTTGTGCAATATCATTCACAGGGTCCGTTTTCTGTGGAGCTCTACTGCAGTATACCACTAGTAAAACTTAAGTTTCATCATTTTAGGTGGTGAAGGGGATTGCCCACAGGGAAGTGCTGAGAGGAAGTCAGCACGGAGTTGTTAAACCACTGCTGGAACGTACAGATTCAGGGGCTCTGCTAAGCACAGGGACGAGGCTGCTAAGCTATTTTAGAAAACAGTGAGACATTTTTGTTCAGCACTCTTCTGTGTCACTGGAATGAGTGGAGACGACTATGAAGCAACACAGGGAGGGAGCTCACTGTCAACAAAATAACTGAAAATGTATTTTCTAAATATTGATTTTGCACCTGGGGATATCTAATAATGTGTTTATACAGATGTTGTCACTGCTTTAGGGTGTGTGTGATTTCTCAGGACAATAAATCCCCACAAATTACCCATTTGATGCAAATGCTCCTCGGGTCACATGAATGAGTTGGCTGTATGAGTAACCAGAAAATCTGTTTATATTAAACTCTGTTACATGTTGTAATTTAATTCTAAGCAAATAGGAGGATATTTAAAGGGATTATTAACATTTTTGTCAATTTGTCCACAAGTACAACTGCTCATATGAAACACCCGCATCATAAGTTTTTATATGTGCATAAATATGACATATCTGTAATCATATATGACATTTAATTCTTTTTTTCCAACTGTTCATAAATGGGTTTAACACTTATGAAGACATCTGATTAAGATTAAAACTGTTTAACTCACTGATTTTACACTAGTTACTCATCCTTTTTATGGCATGTTGTAGTTGTTAATTGCCCCAAATACTTAAACCTTTATACATTTCCTTACAACAGCATCATATTGGATAGTTATGGTTTATAAAAAAATGTAATTACTGATAGCATGCTGCTTATAAATGCTAAATAAGAGGGTTAAAATAAAGTGCAATGTTAACTTGAGTAATGTCTGATTAAAACATATGAGACAGGTGGTTTTAATCTATTAAGATTATTTTCCTGCTCAACCCAATG
Organism: Acanthurus tractus; assembly: GCA_029783725.1. NCBI lineage: Eukaryota > Metazoa > Chordata > Actinopteri > Acanthuriformes > Acanthuridae > Acanthurus > Acanthurus tractus. The sequence continues at coordinate 15,931,583 of JAQNCA010000004.1, read as the reverse complement.
ATCAGTTACTTTCTCTTCTAGTTGCAGTTGGATGACACAAAATGAAATCTGGAGTACAAACTGTGCCACTGCAAATGAGAAATTTTATTGCAAACATGTCTTGTTCTATGTCTAAAACTGTTGCTGACAGTTTCCTTTAGTCTACAATGATTTTTAAAACAATTCAGAAAGTAAAAGTGAAGGTACAAACTTCAGTTAAAATTCAGCTTGGAAAGTACCTGATTGAATATTCAGTGGTTGGTATATTGGATTTTCTATTCAGACCGTGACTAATCATGCTCGTAAGGAGCTTCTGTTTTTAATGAAAGGGATATTTTGGCTGAGTTTATCCTCATGCCGTCCTCACATCTTCATCATCTGCTGCATGCATAATAATTTCCTGCCTTCATAAAAAATAGGCATCACATTGAGGTTGCTATTAGCATAAATAACCAAGCTTTGTTCCAGCCGAAATGCTAACTGAGTCCTATTTATTATTTATAACTTTACAAACCATTATGCAAGAAGTTTCCACTTCCTTCAATAAATCCTGTGCTATTGCTAAAGCCAAGATTTCATTTGTTGTTTTATTGAGTTAGAGGAAATAAATGTGATCATAAATCTTTAACAGTGAGTTTTGTGATTTAACCTGTGTGGGGAGGGGGGTGAATTTAGGGGGAAACAAAATAAAAGTGACATTATAGAAGTATGATGTGCAGTAGGATTTTTTGCTGTTTTTTGTCTTATCTGTAGAAGAAGAGGATATGAGAGGTTTTTAGTGATTCATTCTTGTTCCTTATCTCCAATGGCTTGTGCAGCCGTGAGTCATGTACCTCTTTATGTTTGTCATCTGGCCTCGTTTTATCGGCATACAAAATCTCCACATTAACACAGACATTTATAAACACACCCGCATCCACACAAACTCCTCTCTTACATAACCTTCATTTTTCCACAGGTACAGTATATCAACTCCCACAGTCGATTCATGCCAGCTACATGCAGTTTCACTCTGACCTTGTAAACTCACAACCTTAATGCACCATCAGCTTGGGGCTTTCTTGCTTTTAAGGCAGTAAAAACACAGCTGTAATGTTACACTGAAAGAGAAGCCAGATCGCGTGACAACGGATCATCCTCCATATTTGAGAGAAGAAACTGTGCGTGCACGTGTGTGTATGCATCTGTGTTCAATATGAAAGTAAATCATTTTTTAAAAAGTCTGTGTCAAGCTTGTTTGTGTAAGCCCCAAAGTCAAAGTCAGCGTGAGGTCTAAAGTTTCGCTAATTAGAGGAGACTCGCACACATTTCCACACGGAGATTATTCTTCGTATGAAAATAAACTGAGCAAAAACACTTAAGCATAAAACATGTAATAGCTGTTTTAAGACTTAACAAATATGAATTAAGATGACACTGGGGTTATTTTTTCAACCTAACACCTAAAGAACCTTTGGGCTTAAAGTCTCAAACTATTTGCTCTGCACTGTAACATACATCAGAAATGTCCAAAATCAAATTAAATATGAAACTAAAACTAGGCGATTTGGCAGTGAATCAGCCTGTAATGTAATATGTAATGTAATCTGGCCATTTTGAAATGCTTTTATGAGTGTTCTCTCAGTCGGCCGGGATGAGAGATGGGATAAACAAAATTTAGTTGGAGGCTATTTAAAGCTCCTAAATTGGTTCCAGAGTGCAAAGAAGGCTTCACAAAACAGAGGAAGATAATGCCTGATTGGCTCTTTATGTTAGCTTTTAGCTCTTCTATCTGGGTGCATTTGACCTTTGAGTGTTCTGCTTAACTCGATGTTTTTCTGACATCTTAGAAATAAAGCTCACGGTCAAACTCCTGGTTCTTACTTCACTGGACAAAAGAGGAAAAAAAGGAAGGTGCCTGGGTGAAGGTAAAAGGCTTATGAAATACTATTAGAGTAATAGCAGAAGCAGAGGAAAAGCAGTGTTGACATATTACAAGGATGTAATGATATAAAAGGGTTTTGTGCACAACAAGAGATCGGTTTGCGTTCCTTTAACCAACACACACTCAGCACCCTCTCCATGAGATCGACCTTCACAATCCAGTATAATTCAAGGCACCAGCTGTGCCACAAATTTTATTTATGACACTGTTAGAAAGGTTATTTGTTGATTATTGAGGTTGTAGTGTGTAATATTGTTGTACTGGAGTGCTTTATATTGTATGTAAATAAAGGAAAAAATATCACAAACATCAATCAAATGAAATGTAGTCCAGTTCAACACCACTGCAATCTACCTCAATAATAAACTTGCAGTTAAATTAAGACCTCCCTGACAGCGTCAATGTGATAGAGCTGTGCCACTTAATTGGATTTTAGATGTGTTCTTAGTAAATAGTCTGGTTAGTGTTTATTATTGTCTACAACAAGAGAACTGGTTTGATCGTCTGAACCAGTTCTCTTGTCTCTACTTCCTCCAAATTATCACGGCTCCGCCATTTTGATTTGGCGATATCATTTGGAGCCAGATGCTCAAACAGCCACCTAACTCAGTAAAGCTTTCGGAGTAGCTGTCAGTCATAGCATTACATCTCTGATTTTCAGAATTATATAACTGATAAAAACATATATGATAAAAATCATCTTAAAGGGGAATTTTTTTTAAGTACACCTTCATTTTCAGTTTGACTATCTGCTAACATGGAGGAGCCAGACATGCACTGCAGCAGCCAGACACTAGGAGGCAATAAGGATATTTTGGTGTCACTTATAAGTAGCTGTCATGTCTCAGCCAATAGGACTCTCTACTCTTAACACCTGCAAGCATGTGGAAGAAAAGGTACTGCAAAATCATGACAGTCGCAATACAACACCAATGCGCTTAGACTGTTTACAACAGGCTGACACTGTGAATTAGCAGGCAGACAGATGCCATGACATCATGAGTAGATCAGCAGGAGACCCATAAAATAGGAAAAGAAACAAACAGCAGGATCAGCAATGTCATAATGCACCAGAAATACCCAGCACACAAACACAGCCTGAACCGAGCCACGTATACAGTTCACAATGTGCATGTTAGCACAAACAGGAAACAGCTACTTAAGCATGGTGAGGTGAAGCAGGGATCAAAAAAAGAGAAAGATGCGCCATTGACTGAAAGAAAAATCCGTCAGCAGAGCAGGGACACATGCTTCTGTAGCTTCAAATGCATGTTTGGGGCTTTAAAAGTGTTTGTGGCCTTGAACTGATGTGACCCAAGGGTAGTGGCAGGCAATACATGCACAAACATGATTTTTTTCCCCCACAAAGCCAATTCTGAAGCTACAGAACTGGACAGACAACAGCTGGCAGGCAAACAGGATGGTTTAATGCCATAGTAGAACCAACAGTGGGAGCGAGTGATTGAGGCAAGTACAGACAGTCGAACAAAAGAGCAAAAGAGTCGGCAGGGCAGCATGTTAATGGGCATAAATGCAAATAATTGTGAAACACAAGAAAAGGCATGAAAAACTGGGACCAATGTTATACTCAAGGAGATGAGCACTGGTCCCTGTGCTGCTATCCTGTTACAGTGAGTGTTGCAAAATGAGCTTTAACATTAATAGGCTGGCGCATTTTTCTGTTATTTGTTGCCCAACAAGTGAAAACTAGTCAGAAGTTTCTCTCGACATTTTTGGCTGCCAGGGAACAAAACAAGCAGCCAATACGAACAGTCACAGACAGTGCTGAGCAGCTTGACTGCAAGAGAAACTAAATCTAACAGCCAGTGAGTCTGACAGGAGAGTGTGTACGTACATGACTAATAAATGGAAGGAATTTGGTGCAACATTTTTATGTTAGTATTTCATGTGTCATCTGATGGAAACTTCAGGGATGTAATATTTTGGGCAAACTGTCTCAACACATCTTTGAAAGGCGTCTTAAAATGGAGGCCGTCATGTATTTAGCCCAATTAAGTGAACCTTTGCAGCTGGTGGAGTATGCTGCGTGGTGAGTTGTCTGCACCGTGTATGCCAGTCTGCATTTAAACATTCAAAACATTTCTGCAGTAAAATGTCTAAAAGCAATTATATTTTTCTGTTTTTTTTTTAAAGCTGTGTACTTCTTTTATCAAAACTATTGTTTCTGCAATGTTCAAACCAAAAGACAACCAATCATAAACATCCCATAACATATCAGCCACTGACGTCTCAATAAAGTCTGATTGGTTAAATGGTCCTTTGGCTTCAGGCCAGTGCCACACTGCCAGACATTTAAGCCAAAGCATGTTGATCTAACAATTCAGCTGTTATATAGCTGTTCTATATGCTACCAGAAGTGTTGCAAGAGTATGAGCACTTCCCCGAAGAAACAGGGAACCAGATGATGTCCTTATATGTCTACATTAACCCAAAAAGCTATAAGTCTGATTACTGACTTGTGTGGCTGCCCCATCACCAAATGTGTGTGTGTTTATGTTGACTGTCAAGGCTGAGGCAGTGATGTCATTTGTTTAATCCTATCTGCATAAAACAGCAGTTTTAGACCATGAAAGGCAAGATTTACTCGACCACTGCAGCTATTTTTCCTGCCTGTTCATCTCTTCCTGTCCGTCTATGTGCATTTCTATCTGTGTCAGAGTCTTTTTCTATGACTCACACAGTCCTTCTGTCCTACTGTGGAGCTAACACATCACTACTGAAGAACATTTAGCTGTGGGGTAAAGCATATTTAAAGAGTGTAAAGTCCCTGTCTTATTAGATCCTTTAAATTGGTGTCTCAAGGTAATCTGATATAAGACAATAGAACAGAGCCAGAACCTCTAGAGTTTTAAAGATTTGCACTGTGTATTGCCGTAAATTACTGATATTGCTATACTGCTTAACATTTATACAACAAAGTTAGCTTAGCATTTCTTTTAATACTTTCACACACTCTGAGCACAGCCCTGTTTTTACTTTGCCTCTGTCTGTGCACAAAAAGCTTTAAATGGTTGTCAGACTTACTGATTTCAATCCGGGAGAAGTTTTCATTGCTACTTGGAAAATTTGTGATTACTTTTTTTTCTTTCCATGACATTTCCCCATAACTCAGGCTGACATATTTGGTATTTTTGGAAACCCTAGCAGTTTGAGTTGAACTCAAAATAAAGTTCTGTGGGTTCTCACAGTGTTTGTCTATGCAATATGCGTTTGTTGTGATGAAACGACTACAGGCTCTATTGACCTTAGGTGTTAAAGAACTCCCCCATGAGGAAAGGATAGGAAATTTTATTTACAGAATATTTTTTACAGGCAAACTCAGTTTATTTACATAAACATGTATATAGCCATAAATGACTTTGGTATAAAAAAATACATGAACATACACCACCGACAGCTACCCACTCTCTGAAAGACAAGTCACATAACCAGACCCACAGAAATGAGAGGAATAAAGCAGAATATTGTAAAAGCAACTAATAATCAGCTAATGTTTTAGCAAACACAAGGTTGTTCTGTCTATCCGTGGATTCTTTAGCAAAGACAATTTCTTAACCTTCATCTGCCTGTGTGTCTTTTAGGAACTGTTATCGGAGATAGGGCGCCCTCTACTGATTCATCCTCGTTACACTACAACAAGCAGCTCCATGCCCTATTCCTGGCTCTAACTCTGCAGGGATTTGCCAAACATTAGCTGAAAACTCTCTGGAAGCTACTATTGTTATATGTTGAATAATCAACTAAATAACTTCCTAACACTCACTTTTGGAAATCTAAATATGTTCAGTTTTGATACATTATTGTATGGGTTAAAGAAATTCATTAGTTTCTTCACAAATGTATGCAAAAATTATTAGGTAAACTATCACAGTCTTCAAATTATAGATTTAACAAATTCTACCTTTGGTTGGCTATGGTAAGGAATTAGGCATCATGCATTATTTTTGTACATTCTTACTGCACCAGTTTTAGACCACTTCTTTGTTTTTCTTTAATGTGGTAGGGTGAGTCAGAGATGTGTGAGTAATTATTTAGTCATCCATGTTATACATACAAAGTACACACACAAAAAAAGATGGGGCTTGCCTTTAACTTATTTTTCTTTCTTACTTTCACACAAGTACACAAAATGCAGAGCCCATGATAACATATTTTGTGGTAAACTAAATGGTGTTTTTTTAAGGGCAGTTTTGTGTTTAAAAAGTTACAGCAAATATTATATATAATTTTTTTTGTGGACCTCTAAACATTAAGGCCCATTTAAATCATATCCAGCATGGAAAATTTGAAAATTTTACAACTAAATTCTCATATTTGTCCAAAGTCTGAATTATTCAAGACTCTTTATTGGGTCAGTCTTTAAGTTTAAAATGTCAGTTAAAAAAAAACTTGCTGTTATTCTGTTCCTTTTATTGACTTGCTTCTGTGCTGCAGTGTTGGTTCCTTTATTTGTTTATATTTTGTTTCTAAATTGCGCATATTTTACTGTAGGGCACTTTGAATGTCTTGTGTAATGGAGCAATATAAAAAGAGATTTGCTTTGCCCTTTTTAAAAATCTGCTTTACAATATTGTACCTTGACGGTCACAATCTATTATAATTTATTAATTTTCTATCATTTTACTTTGAAAATACTGGAGAGTTATCATCATAGACATATATACGTCACATATATACCCACAAGGGGGTGTTGGCAGCACATCACATCTTATTGCTGGCCTTCCAGCTAAAAAAGCAACTTGCAGGTTAAATCCTACCTACATATTTAATTAACTAATTAACCCTAACCCTTCATAATAAAATTCCTACTCATCACTAATGATGTCTGTATAAAATTTCATTGAATCCACTGATTTTTTTCATTCATATTTGAAAAACATTATATATCATTACACAAACACAAGAGTTTGTACCTTCTCAAGTCAGCATGCAGATTCAGGTGCAAGAGAAGGAGTCTCATCTACTCCAACATGTGTAAGCAATTTGTCTGTAGCAGAACATTGTCATTGTGTGGAATGAATCACTGCACTTTATCAGACATTCATCCTCACGATATTTTAATCCCTCCTTCAAACCTAAGACTAACGTTTTAATGCACAGGGTTTGTTCCTGAATAATGAAAAAAAAAGTTTTTTTATATTAACTGGTTAATTTTAAATAAATATATTGAGACCTTATCCAAAACACTGTGAGTGTTATCATTTTGTTCCCTCAGGTTGTAAATGTAGGAAACAGTCACTGCTAACGCTCTCTGCCAGAGGGTAAGTGGGTGATGACAGGTGACAGAAACATATCAGACACATCTCTCTAAATCTCACTGCCTCTAAACTTCCTTAACAAACACACTGACCAAACTTACCTGCAATCAGCTCATTGCAGGTTGATATTATGTTTTCTAACTTCTGCATTTCCTGCATGTACATCTCTTCTCATGTTCATCTCTTCATAAATTTCACTTTCAAGCTCTTGCATGTAACACAGGGTTCATATGGAATCCTATAGAAGGTACGCATATTATGCACATCTCCTGGTGACTTTGGGCGACCCTGAAGTTATAAAGCAGGAAACTCCTCCATCAACACAGGTACAA
>JAQNCA010000004.1:15863406-15899850 GCA_029783725.1 Acanthurus tractus | reverse complement strand
TGTAAATGCAACATCTAACCTGAAGTCTCTGCCTCTTGGTTTCCAGCTGATAAAAACGATTACCTCCTCTTGTTGTTTGACTCTGTGGTCATCCTCGCCTGCTTCACGTCGCTCATCCTCTGCATGCGATCTGTCATCAACGGCATCCAGCTCCAGTTTGTAAGTTATGAGGAACAAATAAATGGATTATCATGAGTGCTGGAGGATTGTGGTACATTCACTACACTACAGTTTAGCCATTTAGTCAGTCATCAAGTCAAAACTTACACGAAGGCCTAGTATGCAGACCAGCATCAGCTATGGGACACTGAAGTCTTCTGCGTTTTTGTGGGATTTTACATTTTTTGTTGTCAGAGGGAGTTGGAACGCGGGGGAATCAAAACTGTAGCATATTTGGCAGGTCAGGGCCACTTAAAAAATCCAAGTTCAACGTGTAGAAATGAAACTTGGTTTGTTGCATTTGTGTGATATTTACTTGATGTCTCTCATGCAGGAGTTCACCATATTCTTCCATGCCTACTACAATAAAATTGTGACCTGGGCAGACCGCATGGAGTTTGTGAATGGCTGGTATATCCTCATTATTGTGAGTGACACACTGACGATTGCTGGGTCGGCGCTCAAAATTGGGATACAAACAAAGGTTTGTTTGTCATTTAGCTTTATTCTCTATATTTTGGGTAGAGAGTGAGGGGAGACATAGAAATCATTTATATAGAGCAAGATCTTTGAAAGTTAACTTGTACTTCACTAAACTGTGCTTCCTCTCTTCTTGCAGTACCTGACAGACTACGATGTCTGCAGTATCTTGCTGGGAACAGCAACAATGCTCGTCTGGGTTGGTGTAGTTCGTTATCTTGGTTTCTTCAAGAAATACAATGTAAGAACTGCCATGACTTTCTGCATGTGTTCTCATTTTAACCCTTTGAAAGTAGCAAATTCATAACCTGAATAATTTTATTCCTTTCCAGATATTAATCTTGACCCTCAGGGAAGCATTCCCAAATGTGGTCCGATTCTGCTGCTGTGCGGCCATGATCTACCTGGGGTACTGTTTCTGTGGTTGGATTGTCCTTGGGCCTTACCATGACAAAGTATGAAGATCAATCATGTTGATTAAAAAAAACAATAAATAATCATTGTCTGTTTCAAGTGTCAGTTAAAAAGGAGCTCTGGTGTCACTGAAATATTAAAACTTAATAATCAAAACTCTTTTTTTCAGTTTCGAACGCTTGACAAAGTGACAGAGTGCCTCTTCTCTCTCATCAATGGAGACGACATGTACGCCACCTTCCTGAAGATGAGAGACAAGAGCTACATGGTTTGGCTTTTCAGCAGACTCTACCTCTACTCCTTCATTTCCCTCTTCATCTACATGGTGCTCAGCCTGTTCATCGCTCTCATCACTGACACCTATGAGACCATTAAGGTCAGTCTGGGTCACCTGCATTCACTGACTGAAAATATTCTTAGATCTTGCTGTTGAAAGATGTTTTTAGATCATTTTTTTTTCATCTATCCTTCAGTGCTCTAATATTTTACAATAATCCTTTTCAGCATCACCAGCAGGACAAAGTACCAGTTTCCCAGCTTCAGGCCTTCATAGCAGAATGCCAAGACCAGCCTGAGTCTGGAAGATATCAGATTGATGAAGAGCCAGTTTCATGCTGCCTCTTTGCATGCTGCTGCTTTGAAGGAAGTTAGAAGACGAGGCGTTACAGGCCGACCATTTGCAAATATGAACAAAGCATTGACATATCATGAGGCCACAGAGTCCTGGCTGTCTGCGTGGAGCATTTGATTGTACTGATACGTAATGATGAGAACAGTAGAATATCTTCTTACTCAACTATGAGGTCTTTCTTGTTTTATCTTGCATGCCGAACACTACTGTATAAAACACAAAACCTCCTCCATTGAAGACTGCTGAAAGGTTCAGTTGGTTAAATAGTCGCCAGTGTAATAGAGTGTAACGCACTAACAACCAATTTCCCAGTTCAGTGATCCATTTAAAAGACAGGAGGAGAAAGAGATTACCTTATGAGAAATTTTCATCTAGCAGCATTACTTATGAGTACTTGAGCACACTACTTAAATAAGAACTTGAAGGGAAAGTAGATTTAGGGGTTTTAAAATCTAACTTACTTTGACTTTGCTACATTTAAAGACGACACCTAAATACAGTAAAGACCATTGTAATGAATCGCTTTTTTAAGCATCTTGTGTGCATATTTACTGTGTGTAAATATACTGATAAATGATGATTTGTCTAATTATTTTAATTTGTGTATTTTTGTGTTGCTTTTGTGTATTTTTCACATCTCTGACAAAGGGAATTTTCCTTTTTGCCAATGTGTTGACTCCTGTCTCACTGTGATTGTATTCTGTATTTTATTCTAATATGTCATATTTGTCCAGCTAACATATTTTTAATGACAAATATGAATGCAAAAAATAAAATATAAATGTTAAAAGTCTGTCCAAAGCATGCATGGCCCTTTTTTTTTCTCATAGCCTCCCCAGTGAAAACAAAACAGAAAACATAAGTTGCATATTTATTAAAACTTTAACTGAATGTTTATACAAAAGAAACTACACAGTGATATGAGATCCTGCAGCTGAATATGCGACACTCACCTTATGCTACCACACGGGCACCATTGCAGTGCTTTTTGACACCTAACAGCATTTCTCATTTGCATAATCCACACTGCACAAGTTCATAACCAATGCACGGCTCAGATACTCGTTGCTAAACAACGCTGCATCCAATAACAATGACGTTTAGTTTGAGGCTCGCGGTGGAATAGACTTTAAAAAAAACACAAACAGCTGCAGCAGCACAGCCTATTACTGTCGGGACACTTCAGCCTGACTGCGTTCAAATCAAAAATAGGTGAGGTTTCTGCGTTTTTTGCCGCCGACAAGGTGATGGCTGAACGCAACGCGACAGCTGCTTTTTGTTCTCGGTGAAGGAGAATTTTGTCAATTTCGTCAACATCCTCGAACTTGGGAGTCTGTCTGGATTGAGTTGACCCATTTCATGCCGTACACTGTGAGTATGTTTTAACTTAGCATAAAGCTAGTTACAGGTTATCAAACTGCGAAGTAACGTCACTGACGGTACGAGTTACAGTACTATTTGTAAATTATGACGTAAGGTTATGTCAAATGAATCTAAAAAATACAAATATTAGGCCAAGTCACTCGACTGAAGTGAACTAGTCAATTACTGCTAATGTTTGTAGAGTAATTCACTTCTACGTTGTTAAAAACAGGCTATGTTCAAAACCTGTTTTGCTAACCTGCTAACATAAGCTAACCCTTTGAACGTAAACTGCCTTGTAACTTACGTCAAGCTAATGGGTTCACTAATAACTCTTAGCCTATGAATTAATATATAACTAATTTTGTATAACATTAAGGTACACTTAACAAATTAAGTCAGAGCACACTTAACTTTTCCTCAGTGAGTTACTTTTGGTCAAAGTTGTGTTTTCTGGTTTATGAGATAAAAAACACTGGAGATAGTTCGCTGGGATGCACTTTGACTTAGCAGACTTAGAAAAACAGGCCCTTTTGTTCACTGGTAGCCTTTCTCCTCACCAGCATGTCGTTTTCAGACTTTTACTCCAGCATTTAAAACGACTGCAATGTTTTTTCTTTTGTTAGTCAACAAAATGTGCCTGACAACACAAGTTTGAGCATATCAGTACCTTGTAAAGTTGTGGGAGTGGCAAGAGAAGATATCTGGCTCAGCCTGTTTCCTGTAAAGCATGATAGCATAACGCTGTCCTCAAGGCACAGAAGTCTAAAATACACATGCACTGTCTGTTTTAGCCTCTCTGTGGTGGTTTTTCCATATATTTATCTGTATAAATCTTTTGGCTTATGAGTGAGCTCATCTTTCTACCTTGCGATTTAGTTGCCAGTGGCCAATAGGAGGGCCCCTTTTTTAAAACCCAATCTCACCCTCACTGGTACACATCAGACAGTTAATCCTGTGTGGGTGAAGCAGCAGCACAGATTATCTACTGCTGGTCTATCTCATGGCTTGACGCCTCTTTGCAGGGCTCAGTTCCAGTGGGAGCTTCTGATCCACCAACTGACTAATCCACCTCCTGGGTTGATAACTCATGACCTTGCATCCTTGTTTCCTGATGTGTCAGTGATATGGGAGAGTGGTGGACAACTGTGCCAACAGGGACATCTATGGGTAAGTTTCTCTGCTAAAGGGGTTTGTACTTGGTGGACTACTGCAAGAATAGAAAGACTTTTTCGGGATCTGCCAGAGCTGACCTATATTTTTGTTCTCATTTTTGATCAGCAACCTAATTTGAGGCTCCTAGTATTAGAAAGTATGTTGTGAATGTTATGTACATATGATTGCCATAATGACCCTCCATCTGTTGTCTGATTTTTAGGAAACTATGAGATCTCCAGCATATCACATGTGACAATGTCCCCCTCGAGACAGAACAACGCTGTGTCAATGTACTCTTCTCTGCCCCTGTACAAGAGCTCCTACAGTGTGATAAGTGCCTTTTGCACAGATGATAATATTCCTCAGTGCATTTCATACATCAATCAGGTACAGAATTATCCTGCATGTTTCCAAAAATAAACTGCTCGAAACTAAATTTACCTTTCACAGGTAGATGTGTTGGCACTTTTGAATAAATATGCCTTTGCTAAATGCTGATTACTATAATATGTTATTGTTATATGATCATTTAGCACCACAGTGACACAAGTCCTCTTTCTTTCATAGGAGCTCACCTCATTAGGCCTCTCCACATGTATCGAGGCCAGCTCACCAGAGGGAGTCAGCCTGAATACAGTGCCAGCTCTGAATGCCATGTATGAGCTGCTCCAGATTCACCGACGCAACATGTGCACTTTGGAGGAGCTTGAAAAAGAACAGCTGAAGAAAACCAGCTCCTTGGAACATATGCAGATGAACAATTCAAGACTTAAGGCAAGTATGACTGAGGACCTGCAAGCTATAATTTGTGCAGTAATAAAATGCTTACCACTAGAGGGCAGGAAATCAAACATACTTTTTTATGTACAGCAAATGTCCTTCATTCCTACTCCTACAAAGAGACTGAATATGACTACTGTTCTAAAGAATTTTAACAAGGACAACTCTTACAAAGTACTATGCTTTGGAATCTTACTATTTTCCATGATTTTGAATGTAACAGTGATTCTTATGTTCACTTATCTCTACAGTTGCTGGTATAAACATACCTCTTTAATCTAAACCTACAAGTGAAGAAGTCAAGGCTTCTTTTATCACAGTAGTAAATGTAGGATTGTTTCGAGGGCTTATTAAATCCTCTGATAGCACATAACCCTGAACTGACTGCTTGCAAAAACTACCATCTCACTGTGCTCATGATGAAAGTTAAATATGTGCATTTCCTTTCAGGATCAGTTGGAACTGTCTATGAGAGAGAAATCAGGTCTACATGAGACAGAGAGGCAGCTACAACTTAAAATTAAGACTTTGCAGAGCTGCTTGAAAACAGAAAAAGATGAGGTAGGTGTAACTTTTCTTCATCTTATAATAAGGGACATACATGTTTTTGGTTTTACAAAATATGCAACTGTATATAGTATGCATGAGCCTGTCAATGTTGTTTTAACCCCTGTGGACAGGTTCAGAAGCTCCAGAGTATAATTGCAAGCCGTGCCTCTCAGTACAGTCATGATGCCAAGAGAAAGGAGAGAGAAGCTGCAAAGCTCAAAGAGCGCCTCAGCCAGCTGCTGGTTGACAGAAAGGATAAGAAACTAGGTAGATATGCTGGTCCCACGCAACATTTTACAAACTTAGCTTTTTATTCTGGTAATTTCAGGACAAAACATTTAAATTCTAACCTCTCATTTTCCCCAACTAGCCATTGATGTGCTGAACTGTTTGGGTCGTTCCGATGGAAGAAGGAGCCACTGGAAAACTACCAAAGTTACAGCCAGGTATCATGAAAGCCTTCTTGTTACTTGATGACCTAACAGTATTTGTTTAATGTGTGATCATCAGTCAGATAACTTTGTAAATTGCTCTCTGCAGCCACGAAGGTGAGATGTACAAGTCCTTGCTTAGTGACTATGAGGCGAGTCAGAGGTCCTTGGTGCTGGAGAACGCAGAGCTTAAAAAAGTTCTCCAGCAGATGAAGAAGGAGATGATGCACATCCTGAGTCAACGCCAACCTTCTACCAGAGGAGCCAATGCAGATGACAGTCAGGAGCAGGTATGTGCATCTTTTTTTTTCCTGCATCCAAAATAAAAATAAGCTTTGTGCACATCATGGTATCAAAAATCAATATGGTGATGTTTAAAGTACAAACAAAAACTTGAGTTTCTATTTCTTCTTGACAAAGACATATGTTAGAAGCCAAGAAAGAAAGCAACCACGATGCTCTTGATAAGGAGCATAAAAAAGCCTTTATTGGTGTGGCTCTTATTATTGGCAAAGATTAAAAAACACGCCAAGCATTGCAGTACACAGGCCTTTATCAAGGTCATTAACCAGAAGGAAGAGAAATATACAATTCCAAGAAATGTGCAAATTTTTCTACTTTTTATATAATAAAATAAGTTTATAAGGGGACACTCGGTTTGTTTGTTTTTTTATTGATAGGCGACTGACCACACTTATTACTTTGTTAAGCAATTAAAAGGAAAACCTGAGTATGCTGAAAATAAGATACTTACATGTTCAAAAGTTTCCCCTTGTGTTTCTGCTGTTTTGCTCAGGCCAATTCAGACGAGGAGGAGAGAGCTGGTGACTCCAGCAGGGAAACTCTGGACCAATCATGTGAGCATGCCAGAGAGCAGCTCACCAACAGTATCCGCCAGCAGTGGAGGAAACTGAGAAACCACATGGAGAAGTTAGACAGCCAAGGTACATGTTAATGTATCTGAAGACAACTTATTTATGAAAAAGCTCGATTCTAAAAAAATGTTTCACTGCTCCTCCAGCATTAATAAACATACAGTTCACCTGTGAAGGACATTGAGCTTATCTAGTGTCACTGCATTTGTTTGCCAAGCCTCACAAGTACAGACTCAGCAGGAATTGAATAAGGAGGTGATACCAAGGGAGACCCACGAGGATGAGATGGAGCGAATGAGACGTGAAGTGCAGCAGTGCAAAGAGTTCATTCATGCACAACAACAGCTCCTCCAGGTCAGTTCTGCTTGTTTGTGAGTGCAGAGATGGTCAGGACATCTGTGCAGGTTAAACATTTCCCGAGCAGAGTTTTATACCAATATGAGCGGCCTCTCTTTATAAGTGCAAATTAAGGGATAAAAATTGCAGTTCAGATAAAAGACCCCTTGTCTGCTGTGCATTATTGGATGTAAATTTTAAAGAATAATTTGGTCTGAAATGGAAAATGTGTGTCTGTTTCTGCCTATGCAGCAACAACTCAATACATCATTTGATGATGAGACAGCAGCTCTTCTTAATGACTGCTACACACTGGAGGAGAAGGAGCGGCTCAAAGAGGAATGGAGGCTCTTTGAGGAGCAGAAGAGAAATTTTGAGAGGGAGAGAAAGAACTTCACAGAGGCTGCTATCCGCCTGGGGCGAGAGGTCTCTACTCAATTCTTCTTATGTCATCTCATTGTTCTGTTCAAATATGTTGAAGCTGTTGTAATTGCATTGCGTTCCTCCTTAATTTTTTGGGATTCTGCAGAAAAAGGCCTTCCAGGAGGATCGTGCCTCTTGGCTTAAGAGTCAATTTTTGAACATGACCCCCTTTATGGACCGCCGGAGATGTTCTTCATCTGATGGTCAAAGTGCCTTATCAATCAGTAAGTTTGTGTAATTTAACAACGAACAAACAAAAATAAATGGTGACTAAACCTGTATTGGCAAAAAATTGGAGCACAAATTACTGTTAGAGCTGAAATGTTGATATAATATGATTTTAAAAAATGCACTGTGTCGGAAAACTACAACAAACATCTGTCCTTGTCTGACTCAGAGAAACTCATGCATACACTTTTTTTTCATGGACTTTAATTTGAATGTACGCTGCGTTCTGCTTTTTAGGAAGTGAGCCAGAGATGAGAATGTCTTCCACAAATGCTCCACTGGCCAAGTCCTCAACCTACACCTCCTTTTCCACTCCTAAACCTACACAAAATGCTTCTGCGCCATCCACATCGGAACTTTATCGGACACTACGCCTGATACCAGACAGCAGGTAGTATAATGACTGATTACTATTGCTTGTATTTAGTGAAATGCTTAAAGGGCAAGAATTGTTTTTTTTGCTTTTTCACAAAATGCTTCAAGCCAGTGTATGATGTACATTTTAACCCTCAAACTTTTAACAATAGATCTAAAGTTCCTTGTAATGGCCTCATATGTATTGTGTGGTTGTGCCATATCATACCTATTAATATTTTTTCCTCTGTTTCAGTTCCTCCAGAAATTCAAGTCTAGGATGCTGGCAAGAGTCTACCACTAATGAAGATGGAGATTCTCGGTTCAAGTCAAAAAGCAGAGCTCGATGTGGAGAATTGAGTATCTTCTCTTTGGGCGAAGATGAGAACAGCCTCACTTGAAAAACTTCCAGTGCCTTATTTTTTTGTGTGTGTGATTCTGCAGTGGACTTATGCATCAGATCATGGCTGAATTCTGTCTACACAGATGAATGTTGAATTTTTTTTTTTTAAATTTTGGTACAACATTGTTATGTTGCTTTGTTATGGACATGCACAGATCATTCGCCAAAGCTGATCAAATGAGAAAGCACTTTAATGTTTCCATTGTTCATTTCTTGTATTTACAATGAAATTCAACACTGACAAATCAGATTTTAAGCTATATTTAAATGAGGGTATCAATCAAATAGTGAACTAAAATATAGGAATTAGAGAACTTTTTGTGTGTATTATATGAAAGGCTTAAATTTTAGTTCCTTCTTTTTAATGTTTACATCTTCTAGATGTTTAATTTTAACGGAAGGGCATATTGACATTAGATTGGTATGGGTGTAACAGCACAATAAAGATATTTTTAATTGAAAAAATTATGTAGTCTGACTTTGATTTGGTGCCCACTAGTGTGTTGAAATAGGAACTGCAGTCACAAGTGTGAACGACCGGAATCCGGATGTCATCATCTTTGCTTTTGTCTCAGCATCCAGCCCAGAATCCCACCCACCGCTCGGCATTTATTTGTTACAGAAAAACACATCGACAATGTCGGGCTCATCTAATCTCGTTGCCATGAAAAAAGTCGTACAGCAGCTCCGTTTCGAGGCCAGCATAAACAGAGTGAAGGTAATTTGTGGGCTTATTGTCTTTTTGCCAAATAACGGAGAGGGGAAATCTCAACTGTTACCCCGATCCGCTATTGATGCTAGCTGGTGCCAGCGGCTAGCACTAGAAGTTAGCCGCTAGTCAACAGGCATAGCAGGGCGTTGCTTGAACCGAAGGGGAAGTTAAGTAAGTTAAATATTAGTGTTAAGATTAATCTAATAACATCTGACAAGTGCTGATTTCGAGATAATTTAGCTAGATGAAGCTACCAGGCTCGAGTTGAAAAAATAACTTAACGTGTAAAAACTAAAAGTCGGCTACTTAACTTGGAATCCAATTCTTTGTTGTGCTAGCAACACAAATATTGTATATGTTGCTACTAAATTACTTTATTTATACACTTAAGAGAAAACTCACCACAAAACTTTGAAAACTTGTTTCATCAGAGAAAATGAATCACGTATAATATTTAAATACGTAAAACAATGTGGGTGTAGTCAAGTGTCAAGCTAATTCTATCTAGAGTGTCCTCTTTATGGAGATCAACAGTACTTTTTGCAATACAGAATTTCAACAGTACGAGGAAACATATAACATAAACCATTTCCCTCATGGTTCAAAGTCTTTAACAAAAAGGCATCGTTGAGTCGTTAAGACGTGTTTAAGTGTGTCTGTGATTTAGTCGCAGTATTTTAGTTAAACTGGGGGAGATAACGCAATTCAGGATCCTTTTTCCTTAGGGTGTCAACAGGGTTAAGTTTCATTAAATTATAAGCTCCCTTTAGAATAAGAGAAAGCATAATGGCAGAATTGTCTTTACTGGCCGAGTCCTGAATGAAACTGGTAGTGATAGTGCCTCTTGAACTTTTCCATGGTAACCCAGTGCCATAGTTTACATTTTGGTTCCTCTGTTTTCACCAGGTCTCCCAGGCAGCGGCAGACCTTCAACAGTTCTGCATGCAGAACGCCTTGCAGGACCCTCTGCTCACTGGTGTGTCCTCTAGCACCAACCCTTTCAGGCCGCAGAAAGTCTGCTCCTTCTTGTGAAACCACTGTATTCATTGGTCAGTTTGGCATTCTATTTCTTTTTAGTATAAAGCCACAAATCCCTTTAATCAAATAAATCAAGCATTTCCTTCTGTGCTTCCCTATAATTCAGTGTTTTAGTGAAATGAAATTAATTCAGTAAAATGAAAGCCTTTTAATTTGAAAGGTATCTGATAAAACGCGACATCAACACACACACACACGCACACACACGATTCACACGAATACAAAAAGCTGGAATTGTGGTCGGCTTCAATTTTACAGTCTTAAGTTTTTACTGTTTAGGGAAACCATGCAAACATGCATTGGAACTTCTCAGACCTCACCATCATAATTTACTTTTGCACCATCCACAGTATGTTGAAAATACCTAAATGATAAATATGATAAATGCAACTGTAAAAAAAAAAAAAAACCTCAGTGGAATAAAAGGATCAATTGCATCTGTCTAAAACAATTGAGCTCTATTTGTAAAATTAGTATCTATAGACATTTTCACATATGTCACTCTTTTTTTGCAAGTGTAATTAAATTGTTAACAGTAAAATCTACATCCACAACTTTGTTTACTTATCTTAAAGAAAGTTGAAATACAGAAATATTCCTTACAAAACAAACACACATGTACAATGCGTTCTCTATTTTTAGTCTGTAATTTTATTTTCTTGATCTGCAGGCCTTCAATTTGATGCTACAGGGAAAAGTTGACCTCAACACTGCTCCTCATGCCAAGCCATTATACTGCCACGGGATCACTTGAGTGTAGAACATATTGGAATCATGTCAGGAAGATAATCATCTATTTTCAGCCACAGTAGAAGAAAGGAGACAGGTTTATTTTTCATGGCACAGTATAATTTTGAGTGAATTATTGTGCCTTTTCTATTGTTCTATTTTAGTCATCACTGTTCTGGACTTTTTTGTATTTAATGAATAAAAACATTCTTTACTACTTCAGTGTTTACTTCATTGCTATTTTACTCTGTTCTTTTTTTCCTCAAAGTATGGGACTAAGGCATTTGACAGCAATGCATAATGTTTAATATAAATAAAAATAGGATTTCTTTTTTTACTGTGTATATTCAACTTATTTTTGATTGTCATGTTTATTGAATAGTACACATCAGCTCCATGGAGTATAAAGTGGAATACAATAAGAAAACATAAGTAGAGCAAAAGTTCCTTACAATTCCAGCTGTGTTTATTGTAAGAGCAGCATATTTTAGTTAAGTTGCAATACTTACCACCATTCATCGTGGTTAAAACAAAACATCTAATAATTTACTTAATTTTAATTGATTCTGGCGATATAGTAATAAATATGTAACTAAGTGTACAAATTAAGTACCCAGGCATTAAAAAAAATCCTCAATCAGTTCAATACCACAGCGCCGCCAAACTGGTGTGACCATTATCGTCTGACAGACGGTTAAGCTCTCGCGAGAAGTAAATTAACGTGTTTGATCCATTTGAACAACATATCCAACGCCTGGGACTGAACCCAGGTCGGTTTTCCTGTCCCGCTCTTTCGGCGGTTACAACCGAGCTCGTAAAACGTAACTGTAACTCGACCAGCCAAATGAAAACGCGCTCGAGTGGAGAATGAATCATGGGACATCGTTACTGTGGAAACGACGGTAACTTCTTTTGTTAACCTAGCATGTTCGATGCAGCCAGCTAACAAAAGCGCGTGGGTATTTGTTGTGTTCAGTCATGATAGAGATGTTTGCTGCACGATGCACGATATCTTTTGTCTCGTAGGTTTGTACCCGGTTCAATGATTTGCGGCTTAACTGTTTAAATGCTAACGTGATGCTAACGGCTAACCGAGGTGCTGGACACCGTTACTTACTGAAACAACTGAAGCGTGTCACCGCTAGCGCTGACTGGAAGCTGGTCTATCATATTTTGCTGCTTAGTTATTGTCATTTTATAGTCAGATTTCTAAGAATTGTTACCAGTTGACTTGTTCAGCCATCCGCTACTTGTGAAAAAACACCTATGTTGATTGTGCAATCAAGAGTAAACCACAGTTAGCGTGGCCCCTAAGATGATGCTCCAGGATGGATCGACACAGCTCCTCTGCCTCACGGCCAGTAGTGGAGTTCCTCTCTTTACAAGAGGTGCCTCCAAACAGCTGCCTTTCTCTGTCATCGGCTCCCTTAATGGCGTTCACATGTTTGGAGGTGGTCAGGGTGTAGTGCTGTCCTGCTGTGAGACGGAAGGTGGGGGTAAGGTGGTGTGGAGAGTTTTCCAAGACAGCGTGATGCTCATCGCTGTGACTGGAGGTGGACGAGGTGGTGATGGCAGCAGCAAAGAGGAGGAGATTCGTTTACAACGCCTCCTGGAGAATGTGTGGAACTGCATGGTGCTAGTGTTGGGTCAGGATGAGCTTGCCAATGTCAGGAATGTCGAGAGGCTGAAAAGGGACTTGCGGTCCTGCTTTCACCTTATTGATCTGCTATTGGAGGAGAGGCAAGAGGGCATTTTAGGTAACCTGACACACTGTGCTGATTCACTGCTGCCCTCCAACCCTGCTCTTCTTCAAGAGGCAGTGGATGGCTTTGCTCAGTCTGTGGACAGTGAGTTTGGCTGTCTCCTTATCCGTGGACGAATAGCTGCTGCAACTGAGAAGTGGTGGCGTTTGGCACCACAGGAAGTTGTGCTGCTCTCTGCTCTAATGCGGTCCCTCTCAGCCTCTGGGTCAGCCTCTTGTGATTATCCAGTTTTCTTACCTCAAGGCAGCCCTACTGTGGCCCACCGTTTGCTTCGCTTCCAGCTGCTGCCTGGGGCAGATGTGTGTGTGCTGTGCGGACCAACCCCTTCCCTGCAGAGAGCTGAGAGCGGGCTGGTGATTCGATTCTGGACACCCCTTGCGGAGACCCTGAGAGACTGCCTGGCTATTGGAGAGCGCTGCCTACCAGGAGCTGTATCCCTGCGGCCGGATGTGCTGGCACTTCTTCTCATCAACCGAGACACACGCCGCTCAGTCTCCTGTGTCCGGAGTAATCATTCACTTGGTGACCCTCCATTGCCATCCAAGGCTCGCTGCTGGGAACTTCTGAAGCTTTTCTACATCTTCAGCACAACACGTTACTTCAACCAGGAGGAGGCTTTGTGTGTCAGCCCAGAGGAGAGGGTGCAGAAGGGCGACACTGAAGACTTTGTCCTTGGATTCTCCCATCAGCCGCTGCAGTGCTATCTAGTTACAGAAGAATGCAAAAGCTATGGACTTCAGACACCACAGCACCAGCTCTTCCTGCTTGTCCCACTGTCAGTGCCCACCTTTGCACTGCGCACAGTGGCAACACAGACTCTCTCTGATATAGTTACAGCTACTGGATTTTAAATAAACTCAATTTTGTTAGAGCATTATCAGAGCATTTTCAGCAAACCCACCAATTTTGACCTAAAATAATAATAAATTATTTAACTGGTGAATAGATATTAACCTGTGACATCAATAATTTACTGTTGATTATTAATCATTGTTGGTTATTCTTATCTTTATTGATTAAATTTATGCAATTACGTGTTGACCAATAGACCAAGAGACAGAGTAAGTTTCCATCTGTCCATTTTTTATCAGGACAATAAAAAAGGATATTGCTGTTAATGGTCGTAGCAGCTATTTTTACAAGCTACTGCTCAAAAATTCATTGCTGATAACATAAGAAAACAATGGAAAATGTAAGAACAGAGGGAACAGTCTTGAGCTTTGTTTTGCATCAAAGAGATAAGTGAGTCCCTGAATTGTGAATGATTCAAGACTGTCCCTGTCAGTAGGAAAAGCTGGTTAGACTGTATAGGAACATTATCACTGAATTGAACTGAACTGCACTGTATTTCAAAATATATTTGAGAAGCATGTGAAAATGCAAATGTAACACTGGGGAAACAAAATGCCTGCTATTTGTTGTTTGTACTGCTTAAAATCCTAAATATAGTTGGTTACTTTTTGTGGGTCTTTGGGTTACTGAGTGGTTTGATTTACATTTTAACTTCTGCTAGCATGAAATGATGTTTGTGCTCTGTTGGTTAAATATTTTTTTGAAAAACTCAACAACTGTGCAACTGCAGATGACACATCCAAACTACCTGTCAAAAAGAAGCAAGTAGTGTAGTGGTATTGTTAAATTTAAACTGTTCACAAATGCTAACATAAACAAAAACATCCCACAGACACTTTTTTGACAGCTATGAGGCAGAAATAGTGGACACAATGGAATATTTATGGGTAGTCAGTGTTTAGATGAATAAACAAACTAAAAAGCATCTCTAAGGATGTCTTTCATAACTCATTCTTACTCATGTGAAAAAATACAGAATAAAAACTTGCCATATTCTGCACCACATAATTGTAATAGCAGTGGAAGTGGCTATCGGTGGAACACACTCCGTTTCATTGTGGAATGATATTTGAAGTGTTTTGTCTTATATAGCTGCGCTGCATTGTATAATCTTAAACATGATTGCAGTCCTACTACTTCAGCTTAAAGGCATAGAGTTTTTGATCAAAATTAGACAGGGGGTCTATATCATTTCATTTTTTAATCACAGATGCTCTGCTCTCTGTGGTTACTTTGTGTAAGTCAGCTCCTGTGTAAGGAGAATCTGTTAAGTAACAGGACATTTGCTGCATTTTCACACAGGACCATTCCAGTTTATCCATGGAAATGTGAGCCAGTGTCATTAAGCCTGACCTTACTCCTTCTGTCTGACCCTATCATGAAGAGACTATCAGCATTACAGAGCTACAGGGACACAAAACATTGAACTGGTATGCCTGCTGTGATACTAATTTCTCATTTAAGCTACTATGTATAGATTTTTCAATATCCTAGTATTTTCAAATCAACCTGATTGTATAAGTTACTGCATACGTTGAACCCAGGACTTTGCATCGACCGCCTCAGCCAACAGAGGGGATTTAATGGACTCTGGTTAAGATAGGAGGAGCATTCTTAAGTATTTCTTACACCAAATTGAATTCAGAGTCTCCTCCCAAACCGCATGGAGCTCAAAAAGAAAAAAGTGGGATGTGGTGCTGTGCAGTGAGCTCGGTCTAAGTTGGAAGCTGCAGCCGCTTTGCTGATTTTATCCCTGTGAGCCACGTCAGTCAGTCAGTCAGTCAGTCAGTCCAAAAGCTGTTTCGGCTCAGTAACAGGAGAACCGAACCTGAGTGGCAGCCTCACGGTGCGTAAGATAACGGGGTGTATGGGGGGGAGGGAGGCACGGTTCACATGAAGCCACACAAAGGGGAGGGATAGTTGTAACGTTAGTGTTGCCATGTGTGCAAAGGACAAGCTCCAAAAAATTCAGACAGAAACGCTTTGTCAGATTATGTAGAAGCAGTTGGGGCCTGAGAAAAAAAACATCCTGTGATTTTTATCACAAGTTCGCCTCAGCCCCATTCGCACTTCCACCTCTGCACGGTCCAAAGGTCTGAGCGCTTCCAGGCAGTATTTTTAGGAGCGCGGTTCAATCACTGGCACAACTTTAATTTCACTCCTCCAGGGTGAAACAACCGGCGTGTTGCAGATCGCAGAGCACCGCGGAGGCTCCAAAAAGTTCGGTTGATTGTTCGAGAGAAGGCGGCGTAAATGTCGGCAACAAGGATGCAGCTGCTCTCGGTCAGAAACGTCCGGCTTTTGAGCCGCGGGCGAGGCGAGTTGTTCGGCGGCTGCAGCGGAGCGCAGCGGCCCGGCGCCCGTTCCAGGGTCCGCTCACTGACCTCTCCCCCTCTGTCCTCCTCTCCCGGCAGAGCTTTGTCCAGTCTGAGTGCGACGCGTCGAGGGCTCCCCAAAGAGAAGATGACCGAGAACGGAGTGACGTCCCGGGCCAAGGTGTTGACCATCGACACCATGAACCCCACGGTGAAGAAAGTGGAGTACGCCGTGCGGGGGCCCATCGTGCAGCGGGCCGTGGAGCTGGAGAGGGAGCTCTCAGAGGTCTGTACTCTCGGTTCATCTCTGCCATTTGTGTCATCTATGGACTATACTTTGTGTGTCATTGCAAATCTGTGCATGGCAAATACATCAATGTTTGATTTTCCTTTCATCATTCCGTTATTGCCTCCTTTTATTGATCAGACTGTGTCAAAAAGCAGTATATCTTTACATAAAACAACATGACCAGATTGTCCTATACATTTTCTATAAGAGGAAACGTTGGCCTGCTAGGCCTGCTGTGCCTCACAAGGTTAAAAAAAATCGAACAGTCTTATTTTACTATTACTGTTGTGAACAGTTTATGACTTAAATGAGCTTTTAATGTTTGCTCTGTAAAAATCAGTGGTACACAGGGTAAATTTGATTTAGTTTAAAGGGAGCTGTGTGCTTTTTTTTTTGCTGCTGATTAAGGCTTTTGGGATTTTTTTTCCTGACCAAGAATCCAGTCAGTGTCTTTCATTAATTGCAAATCAGCAGGTTTCCATTCCTGCATGTATTTTCATTATGACCGTCTAAACATAATCCAGAAGAAAACTTTGTGTTATCAATTACACTCCCTCCTGTCAAAGTCCATTAGTTAGTCACTGATTCGTGACTTGTTTGAGCGTGTAGAAGAAAAAGGAGACTGGTGTGATCTGGATATTTCTCTCTCCGACCTGTTTTCAAGACTTTTTTTTGTTGTACATTAGATGTTTGTTTTTTTTTAGGAAACCGTGGTTTCTAAACCACAGTTGCTCAACAAAAACAAAGTGAGTGAGGAAAGTCCATGGTCTAAACCGACTGAGACTGTGTTTTTCTTACCTGTTAATATCTGTCCGCCTGACCTGATGATGCGCATAGCTTTTACCTCAGTTCACCTCTTGCAGCCCCCACTGTACAAAATAGCTAACTTAGATGATCCGTCCTCTCCAGCATCCTCATGTTGTGATTGGTTCTCTTAAAGGCTAGAAATCAGTTGAAATATCTATTTAAGGCCTTTAGCTCTTGCGTCTGACATTTTAAAAACGCTCTTTCAATCCATAGTATAGACTGATTTTGTTTCACAATCAAGATTTTTATTGTCCCTTTAATTAATCACAGATATATTTTTTTTGCTTTTTTCTCTTTCAGTTTTCTTTTTTTTAAAAAAAAAAGCTCTCTCTGATCCCTTCCTCTTGCACTTATGGTGATGTGGCAACCAGCTGTTAGTGTACTGAGTGCAGTCTGTTGTGAAAACTTTCCTCTCTTGAGTGCTTTGCTCGGGATGGGATGAGTTTGCGAACAGGTCATTGCACAGGTGAAAGGCACAGTAAGATGGGCCTGCAGGGAGTGTAATGACAGTGGTAACCTTTTTAACCAGATGGCTCACTGGCGCCATAGAGTTAATGTTGTTTGCTTTGACCGGTGCTTATCCGTAGCTGGCTCCCACTCTGTGTAGGATATTAATTTTTTTTTCTCATCCTAACAAGAGTTTGATCGAGCGTGATCAAATTGACATTTTGATGTTCAAAAAGCAGAAGAAATTGTGTTTGTATTCAGCTTGTGGAAATCCAGTAAAGATACTTAGGGATACAAGCATTTTTCAGAGGAGAAATAAGAGAATTATCAAACTTCATGCAAGTTGCTAATGAACTTTTCTTCATCACATTTCCATCAGGATCAGTGAAAAGCTGCAAAGTCTTTGTTCACTCTCTGCAGACTGTTGCACTGCCAAGTTTTTCCAAAACTACAGCACCCAGCCTGAAGGCAAAAATGCCAGTCTACCCATCTTGTTCCACAGTTTTTAGAGGCACTGAACTGCACTCGTTCGTAAAAACACATTCCTTCATTTTCGAAACACCTCTCTTCATACTGCAGCTTTGATAGGATTGGATTACTTTGAGAAGCGGGTCACAGTGGTATTCTCTCTTTTGTCCTTGAATTAAGCACACACACGGAAAAGCACACAATGATCCTCCTCTCCGGTTTCATACACGTTTTGTGTTTTTTGGAAGTCTTCATTTACAACACAAATGCGGCCTTGTTCTTGTAATCTCTCCTAATACTAAAGCCCTGTTACAGCTTTTAAAATACGTGGAAAATAAGCAAGACAGACTTTGAACCAAATTACTGTGAACCGGTAAGAAGTGCACAGATTAAGGCTTCACATGCCGTATTACATTGTGGTCTTTTGTTTGTCCTAATGAGCAGCTAGCTGTGGCGATCTGGGACCTTTTGAGAGGACCACTATTGGGGCAGAGTGACTTTTTTTTCACATATTCTGCCACGATAAAAACTAATTTGCAAACCCCAAAAATGTTTGCTATTGCAGAATCCACGATAATGGTATGCTCAAGTTTCACGTCTTTTTTACAAGTTAAATTGTGAAACATTTCCTTCATGAGGAAAAGAATGACTTCTAAGTTTTACATCAAGAGCACAGTTTTACCACCTGTTGGCACTTTAACATTGTTTGCTGGGCTGCTTTTATCGGTGGGGAACACAAAGCACAGGCCTTTCGAGCCCTTTCTTTTAGGAGCAGAGGTCAGAGTGTTTCAAAGGGACCCTCATCACAGATGGGCGGTGCCTTTGTCCCAGTGGGTGTTCACCCGGTGTAATGTTACTGGTCCAGACCGGGAGACGCCCCTAGTATGTGACCAATGAGAGAGCCAGAGAGAGCTCCTTAAAATCTGAACATTGGAAAAAAGCAAACAAACAGACTGTTTTGATTTCCGCAGGGTGTGATGTCCCACTTGTGGATTCTCTGCAGTGTCACGCTGGCCTTAACATCTGGTGTCAACAGCATGTGTGTGTGTGTGTGGGCGCGTGCGCATGTGTGTGTGCATGTGTCTTCCAGCATAGCTTTTCATCCTCTGTCAGCCGTCTCAGCTGCTCAAGAGATTGTATTTCAGAAACTCTATATTACTGCCCTGACACATGTAAATGAATACGTTTGTTTTGATGATAAATCTTGCCAATTATTCGTGACGTAGTGTTTACTTGCTGTCATACAGCCCACTTTTTCAGAGTCCACACTAAAGAGTTTGAAGCCTTTGTGCATGTCTGCGTTTATGTGTCAGGAGGTTAATGGTATCAGTAAGATAAGATGGTTTGCGCAGGTTCAAACTGTGTTCCCATGTTTACACACACTATCTACATCAAGGCCATGGCAAATACAGTAGATTTTACAAAATGGTTTCTGACTACACCACAGTGCTGCAGCGTAAGCCTTATTTATCAAGCTCTCTATGCAGATTAGAAGTACTTTTAAAACACAGTAGAAAGAAGGCAAACATGTGATAGAGGTGCTCAAAAGCTCCATTGTTTAGTAACTTTTTGATTTGGAGCTAATTCTATTGATAATAAGCATTATTCAGAAGAAATCACACAGTATGTGTCTTACGTAAGATAATCTACTGACATAACCAACTTCTAGGACAGCAGGTGACCCACTAAAATTCGGGCCTCCTATGTTTAGAAAGAGTTGACCACAAAATTTGTGACTGCACCCCGAATGCTTGTTCAACCTTTCTTCGCTCATTTTTCCTCCCTGAGCAGTAAGACTGAAAAGTTTTTGCTGACTGGAAAATGATGGGCTGTTCAAGCTGGCTTTAATCTGAGAGCAGGCTGTACGAACAGTCTGCTGGTTTTCATCTGAAACGAAAAGAATTTATGAGAGCACTTGTACAACATTTGTTTACATAGATGTGTCTTCGCGTGGCGTTTCTATTATTAACAGACATGCTGCTCAAAGTTCGGAAGCAAAATTGCATTGAGAGATGTTTCAGCAAGTTGCTGAAAGACTGGTTGCTTGAAATGGTAATTTTACAGACATTTCGGCAAGAAGCGCCATCATCAATTTCTTTGAAATTAAGTCACATTTTGAACAATTTTTTGCTTCTGGCCTTGATTTTTTTGTTGCAAGTTTCCAACAGTGTCGACACATTAGTGTATGACATCATTTTATTGCAATGCACAACTTTTTATAAAAACATTCCAGCATTGTTTAAAAGAACTGATAAGCCCAGTTTGAACTGGTTCTCCAAAAAGATGATGGCATAAGTGTTTCTGTGCAAAATGAACAAATGCTCACCTTATTTGCACTCAGTCATCTCTGCATGTTGTATTTTTGCTCTGCAGGGAATGAAGAAGCCCTTTGCTGAGGTCATCAAGGCCAACATTGGTGATGCACATGCTATGGGCCAACAGCCAATCACTTTCTTCCGACAGGTCAGCTCCATAGCCCTTCCCCCAACGTCTCCTCTAAATATAGCACTTCCCTTCTGATTTCTAAATGTCTATGAAACCAATTTCTTCCTCTTTGAAGAAGTTAGTGTCAGTGATGTTTTTTCTATCATATGCAGTAATCTGTGCAGGATTTTTGTTCAACATTTCTTCCATACTTTATGCTCACACCTCTCTTTGTTTCAAGGTCTTAGCGCTCTGTTCTTACCCTGAGCTGCTGAATGACAGCACATTCCCAGAGGATGCTAAAAGTAGAGCGCGCCGCATTCTACAGTCCTGTGGAGGGAACAGTTTGGGTGTGTATGAATGTGTTGTCCTCTGTGCCAGCACAACAAACTCTATATAACCTCAGTCTCTTATTATCACCTTTAGTATCTTCTATGTGCTTTCTGGTTCAGCTTGTGTTGTGTTTAAGTCTTGAGCTGTGAAAGCAACTTGTATTGTCTCCTGTATGTATCTCCCTCAGGCTCTTACAGTGCCAGTCAGGGCATAGACTCTGTGCGTCAGGATGTGGCCCGCTACATTGAACGAAGGGATGGCGGCATATCCTGCGACCCAGACAACATTTACCTCACCACAGGGGCCAGCGACGGCATCGTGGTACAAATTGTCTCTCATCTGTTAAACTGACTTTGTCCCTGTTGTGGTTTCAACCATGAATGTTTGTTTTCCTCCCCAAAGTAAGAAAGAACCCAATGTTTCATCAATGCAGCAATGAGATAAAAGTCGCCTGATGTCTTTATAATTTTGCTTTAAATTGATCTGCAACACTGGACTGACAAATGTGTTTTGGAGTGACTCATTCAGCGAACGCAGGCTAGAAGGAAAATAAACACTTGAGAAAACAAGTAGCATCTATTCAAGATCAGAGAAATAATGGGTGCTAAAATTGAATCATTAATGCACAAACATTTGGGCCTCATGAACCTTTTGATAATGAAAATGAATATGAATATTCTTTTAATATTTCTGATTACATGCGACTGTGCATACTTTCATTAACATAATGACACAACCTCTCTCTTTCATTCAGTCTCCTAAGCAGATCATTTTTTGTACAGCTGAATTCAATATATTATCATTTTCTCATATTCAGGATATCTGTGGAAAATTAGTGTGCACATACACGCAGTCTGTGTCTCATTTATAATGGTTTGAAGAGTCCTGATGAGTTGCAACTATTCAAGACAAAGCAAAATTAGTGAAAAGACAAAAAATATTTCAGCAAATTTTGTACAGAGGTGATGATTCTCTTCTTTATCTGACCTTTTACATAGATGAAATGGAATGGCTCATTAAACAAATGCGTGATGTGACCTTACAGAAAATAAGAACACTGTGTGTGTTGTTTTGACGGCTTCATGCCAAAACACAGATCCAAAACCCCAAACTGAAACTGTAAGCAAAAGTGCGACAGCTTCTGTCCCTGATCCCCACACAGAGTTTGTGCATTCAAATTTCTACTGCGTATGTGTGAATCTACAATGTCATTTCCTGTGGGAAGGTAAAACTGCTGAGCTAACATATGTCCTGACCTCCCTGTCCTGCATGTTTAGACCATGCTGAAGCTGCTGGTTTGTGGCGAGGGTGCGACCCGTACAGGCGTCATGATCTCCATACCTCAGTATCCCCTGTACTCTGCTGCACTGGCTGAACTGGGCGCCGTGCAGATTAATTATTACCTGAATGAGGAGAAGTGCTGGAGCCTGGACATCAGCGAGCTGCAGCGTGCCCTGGATGAGGCCCGGCGTCACTGCAACCCTCGAGCCCTGTGCATCATCAACCCTGGAAACCCCACAGGTAAAGTTTACCTCACAGTTTCAGGGGGGTCAGTAGAGGACCACCAAGCTGTTAGTATTTAATAATTTGAAACACTCAATTATCTCTATATAGCTAAATTTTGTCTATTTTAAGGGCCATCTTGAGACAGTTTATGGAAACTGAGACAAGTTTCGTGGAGGGAAAGGAGTATAAAAGCAAAATAAACAAATCCTAAATCACTAGGTCTACCAAGATGCCCAGGGATAAGGCTAGTTTAAAACAAATCTTTTAAGGGGCTCGAGTAAGTTCTGTAAGCACATTTTATAAACTGCTCAAAGTAGAGCCACTAGATGGCAGTAAATAGACATAACTGCCCGCCTATTCATCATCCCAAACCCTTCTCCATAATGAGCCTGCTCTTGTTCACAGGTCAGGTTCAGAGCAGACAATGCATCGAGGATGTAATCCGATTTGCAGCAAAGGAACGTCTCTTCCTCATGGCTGATGAGGTACAATCCCTGCATCTCTGTCCACATCTACCTGCTTTCTTGTTTTCTGTGCACTTGTGACATCTGTCCCTCTGTCTTCATCTCCCAGGTGTACCAGGATAACGTGTACGCAGACGGTTGCCAATTCCACTCTTTTAAGAAGGTCCTGTTTGAAATGGGGCCGGAGTACTCGAATACAGTGGAGCTGGCATCTTTCCACTCCACCTCCAAATGTTACATGGGAGAGTAAGTGCATCTGTCAGACCTTTCAAAAATAACACTGAAAACGGTTTCTCTTTGTTCACAGTCTTGTTTGTTTACTTTCTGACGTATTTCTATTCACATCCTCACGTTTCCCCTCCCTCTTAGGTGCGGCTTCCGTGGAGGCTACATGGAGATCATCAACATGGATAATGAAGTGAAGGCCCAGCTGACCAAGCTGGTGTCTGTCCGCCTGTGCCCTCCTGTTCCCGGCCAGGCTTTAATGGACCTGGTGGTCAACCCTCCGCAGCCAGGGGAACCGTCATATGACAAATTTATGAAGGTAAAACGTCAACGTCCCCCAACTCTCATGTATTTGCAGTATACACAAACTGATCAATACACAATTATTTCACAGCAGTTTTTGAACATTATCAACACACTGAAACCGGTAACATTACACAGTCTTTGCAAAAAACTGCTCCTGAAAATGCAATTAGATTTTTTTTGCTGGTATGATTTTTGTCGTTAATGGTTTTAACACACAAAACTCTTCTGAAATAATATGAAGTGCATTCTTCCTTTCCTGTTAACTGTGTAACTGATACGGAAGAGATTGCAATCAGAAAGTTCAGTCTCCAAAAATGTCCTTCACCGTTTGCACTTTGTTGCACATTATGAGACTGAAATCTCTTTATTCTAAATCTAAATCTAAATCCAATAGAAAAGCCTGTTTATACACTAAACCATTATTTCATCATAACCAACAAATAAGCCACTCAATGGTACTAAAATATAACCTCTTCTATAATGTATCATTCCTATAACTGCCTCTGTGGCAGAGATTTTCTCCACAACTCCTAATAGCTTGAGACTGCAAGTGATTACCACGTGAGATATATAAATGATAAGTCAATTACGAATATTGTCATGGGTGTTTACTGATTTGAGTAACATCTTCCTTTGGTTCACTTCTTTTTCTTCTCTGTTCTGCATTTTCTCTCCCCCACTTCCAGGAGCGCACAGCCACCTTAAGTGCCTTGGCAGAGAAGGCCAAGCTTACAGAGCAGGTTCTCAATACTGTGCAAGGCATCAGCTGCAATCCTGTGCAGGGTGCTATGTACTCCTTTCCCTGCATAACCATCCCTGAAAAGGCCGTCAAAGAGGCCACGGTCAGTCCTTCACCTTTTATAAATGTTTCAGTGTTTCGGTGTGATGCATGTTTGAGTGTACAAGGTCAGAAGCAAAAGAACGGTTGATACAGTTACTCTAATTAATGCCTACTCCTCAGAAATTATTATTTGTCTATATATTATTTTTTTCCTCAACAGTCCTTGATCTGCTGATACTCTTGTTCCACCAACTGGCATTAAATACACTTCATACTTCACTCTATGCTGGGTTTAAACTATTTTACCGGGTTCAGTACACCCTGTCTCCACCTCCTTGTTTGCCAAAGGGAACAAATGATTTCCAATAGCTTGTGGTTTCAATTCTGTCCCCCGGTTGACTGCTCAGTAGGAATTTCAGGGAGGGTGGATGGGCTGAGCTGAGGATCTGATTGGCCTTGCAGAGGATAAGGTCAGAATAAATCTGACCTACTGACACCTCATCAATCCCGGTGACTCTGCTCCTCGTCTTTAACACACAGTTGCAGCATTGCTTTGTTTTTTTGTGCTCAGAAGCCGCATAAAGCCTCTTTAGCAGCCCTCTCGCCGACATTACCATTGGCAGGTTTAAATAGAGCTGCTGTGCGGTCCATTGAGCCGCTTCTTGATCTCAATACTCAGCTAATTCTGAGGCAGAGACATTTAAAAAAAACGGGTTTAAAGGGTTTTAAAAGCTTTTGATCAAGAGGGAATAAGAGAAACTCCTTTGTTTTTGCTCTTTTTGTTGAAAACATCAACCTTCAGTTATCTCTTCTCTGCTGAAGAAAATTAGATTCTGTCCTTATTTAAAGCCATGCAAAACTCTGAAGGACTCTGTGCCAAAGCAGCTTTCGAACACATGAACAAAATGGCAAAAATATTGCTACGAGACTAACTGTGGAATACAATGATCGGCATTGAAGTAAATATGAATTAAACTGAAGAGCAAAATCTAGCACTGTATCATTAATGTAATCAGCCATTTTTATTGATAAAGTACAGGAACGGCCTTTTGGTTACAAAGACATCTTAATTGAGCTGTTTCTGCATTCATCTGGTCCAGTCCCTCTTTAAATGGATTTGATTTTCTACTAATCGAAAATCGTTTTCAATAAATCCATGTCATGAATCAAAAATAGAGTTTGGATAAAGAAAAATAAGAAAGGAAGCAGCTCAGTGGCAAGTATGCAATGAGGTGCATGCAGTGCTTTAATGACGAAGGCTATACTGTGAGTCACAGCGTGATGCTATAAATAAGTCTCTGAGTCAAGTCAGTTGTATTTATGTAGTGCCAAATTACAACATAAGCTGTCTCCAAATACTTTACATATAAAGCAGGTTAAAACTCTATAATTATCTGAGACCCAACAACTGACAGAAATTCCCACATGAGCAAGCACTTGACTGAAAAGCTCACAGTCACAGAAAAGCTGCACTTACAAAAGAAAAGCAAGCTGATTCCTAATAAAATACTCTAAATATTCCGATTCAAACAGATTATTAGTACTGTAATAATTCTCCTCTGCTCTTTCAGGACAAAGGTCAGCAGCCAGATATGTTTTACTGCATGAAGATGCTGGAGGAGACGGGGATCTGCCTCGTGCCTGGAAGCGGCTTTGGCCAGAGAGATGGAACCTACCACTTCAGGTACATTAAACGAAACAAATGTCCACTCTAGGTGTGCAATGAATATTTTTCGATTGATCTGGTGATTATATTTTGATCAAATAATTAATTGTTTGACTTTTTAAACATGAGAAAATAGGGAAAAGTGACCCAAATGCCCCTGTACTCAATGTCTTTTAAAATGCTTTGTCCTGTCTATTTGTCTATTAGAAGACATTGTTTTCAGATCAGATTAGCCAGTAGAAATTATCCTTATACTGTGAAGAATATCATCATTGCATAAATGCCTTAAAATGATTATTTTAAATGTTATTTTGGATCCATACTGACCACCCTTCTTAAGAGTAAGTTAAAAAAAGAGCCAGCAAAGACCCTCCATAATAAGGTTAAATGATGAAATTTATGCAGAATCTAAGTCAGAGGATTCATTGTGAAATATCAAGCGAGATATGAGGCTTTTCCATAAATGTCCTGTCATGTCTGCATGGCCTAAAAGTCACATGCGTCTGTTTGTCAGAAAGGCGTCACTTAAACAGGAAGATGAAGACAGAAATGTTACGTATTCAGTGTCTGAAGAGGGACTTTACTGTTTATGAAAGAGAATGAGAGTCATTTTTTAATTTAGCCTTTGCACTCTTTTAGTTATTGAATTACTTTCTAAAATAATTCCTGTGTCATTGTTTTTTTAGCTCTAAACTAATCTTTAACTCTTGGTGAAGGCATCTGCTGTCACATGCTTAAGTTCTTGGCTAAATTTTGTCTTTTTTTACTTCCCGTCTCCTTCCCAGAATGACCATCTTGCCACCAACAGACAAGCTGAAGATCCTGCTAAACAAAGTGAAAGAGTTCCACCAGAAATTCACTCAGCAGTATTCTTAAAAGTCCACACGTCTGCCTCCTTTCACAGAAAGGAGGAGCTCACTAACCACACAAAAAAAGGAACTCAGCCAATCAGAATTTATCTGTCTCTAATAAGTGCCTTCCCTGCGGCGGCTCTGGTGGTCTCTGTGACGATGCACTGGAGCCTCTGCAGCCATCTCACTTGGACACTCGCAGGCGATGAAGGAGGATGTGTTTTCTGTATGAAAACCAAACAAAACTGGAAATGAATTAATCCCAGACATGTCAGCTCGGTATGAAAAAAATATGTATGGTTTCATCTTGTTCGTGTGTCTGGCGTGTGTGTGTGTGTGTGTGTGTGTGCGTGCGTGTGTGAGAGCGTATGTGTGTGGTTTTAGCTTCGAAGGATGTACATCATGTACTTTTGTCTGTGTAATTGTGAAGAGGGGAGATAGACTGTTAATGTGATTACCAAGCTAAAAAAATTTGAAGGAAAAGTGATGAGGCTCTAAACCTTGAATATTTTTACAACCGTTCAAAATGTTCCATTCCTGCAGACAATACTTGACGAGGAGAGTGTGCAGAAAAAGTCCTATTTGCATGAAGATTCAGAGATGATTTTGTAAAATTGAAATAAATGTAAAAGTCTGTACTGTGTCTCGTTATTTAGAAAGAGCTGTCAGAGTTGAAGATGAATTGACCATTACATTTATAAAAACCGCTCTGCATGGCGGCTCCTAACGCTACGTGTCTCCAAATATCACAAATGTTTATTTCTTCAAATCTTCATACTTTAAATTAAGGGAACAGCCGAACTGCTTGTCTGATATTGGGAATGAAACTGTCTAAAACTATAACATACAGTGCATCTATTTTCAAACCTCTTTCAATTCTGAAGTGCAACATAAAAATACATGGGTTTGTCTTTTTCTACTGTATTTTTTTTCACCTCATCACACCAAAGAAATGGTTTTTAAATTTTTGACAAAAGGTTACTCAATCAAGATGAGAGCAGGTTAATTTACATTGAGACCGTGTAATGTTTGACAGGAAGATAAGATCTTTCTGTTCCGATTCATAAGCAATAAAACCCACCTTTGCTCAGTTATGCAGATCCACGCAATAGTTCTGGTTTAACTTTAACTTAAAATAAGTCAAGAAATTAACAGATTGCACCCATTCCTCTTATTTTATTCTGGCTACTTCACAACAGCTGAACAGGGACAAAATCTGTACATTGAATATCCACACATCCCCTTGTACAGTTGTTGTAAACATTTTACAAAGTACATGTACTCAGGTTCACACAGAACAACATTAGCAATCATTTAGAGTCACATGTCAGACCGTTTCATGAACGTAGATCCATAATTTACTCAGCTTTCATTTCCGTTTGGGCTCCATCAGCTCCTGTGGCAAACATCCGTCTCTGTGGCAAATAAATGCTCCAACAGTCTCTTAAGTTGCTTGACTATGTTCAGTAGCTAGTTGTGTGCAGGTGGGTTTATTAGAGCTTTTCTGAGGAAGGAAATAAGGTTGATAAGCACAGCCAGAGTTTGCCAAAACAATAAAGCTGCAATCAGTGAAAATAAAACAAGTAATGCTAAAAAGGCTCTGCAGAGTCATGGCACCCTTTTGAGTTTCGTAATAATTTTCTGTCTGTGAAAGGAGCAGCTCCTTTCACATTACACATCATCATTTGATCTATTGTTAATGTAAGAATATTGATTAGTGCAGGTTTAAAGCAACTGACTCGAAAAACACCGAAAATGAATGTGCTCTTTTCCTGTTCTGCCACTTGTGACCTGATTAGCTGCTGTTCAGTAAATATTACACACTGATAGTCACATTGTTGTAACAAAACAGTTTACAGATACAATTAGATGTTATAATTTTTTAAATAAGGAAGTGTCTAATGTTTGCAGGAGTAGAATATTCCAGATAAGACTATTTGTTAAGTAATTTAAAGAGTAATTCTCATTAAGGGATGCTGAACTCAAAATTAGCAAAGTAATAGAGACAATGTACACGGAAGCATTAAAGAGAGAGGTCGCTCCTCAAACATCTCACGCTCACACCAACACACACATCTGTGAGATGACCGGCAGTCAGCACACTGCTCAAACCGTCACCTCCATTAACAACAATGCTGTTATTGGAGGCTAAAAAGGCTGAACGTGGCGATTGCACAACTTCCTTTATTGTCTCTTTTGGTCTGTCATCTTTATTATTGCCTACTATGCAGATTCTTAGCAAGTTGGGATGATGGATGTACTGCAGATTATGTGTGTGTGTGTGTGTGTGTGTGTGTGTGTGAGGTACAGGGATCAGAAGACTAAGTGTAAAGTGTGTTAGAGTGAAGCATGTAGTTTGAAGGTGTTTTCTGCTCTCTTCCTCTCTACTCCACAGTGGCTGTCAGCTTTAATTATCTTTGACAATGAGCCTCCTGAATCCTAATTATACTGCGCCTTGTCTTTCCTGGAGCTCCTCACCGTTCACTCCAGCAGCATGACGCGCTCACACGCTCCAGTCCTCTTCACCCTAAATTAATTGGGTTTTTTCTCTCATCCCTTGACATCTTTTGGGAATCAAAGGTCGTCATTAGTTGGGGTGAGGATGTAGGGCGACAGAGAGACAGTCATGCATCAGACAGCAGCGCTGTCATGCGGCTGTCCCGACTGGTCTTTATTCACTGTGTTCACTCTTATATGACGGGATTCATATGACTGACCGGGACAGTTCATTGAGACTCGGTAGCATTTGTGAACTGACAGCAATGTTGTGTTCGTTATTGTGCTATTTGTTATGTGTGCACAGTAATGACCACAAGAGTGTTTTAGTTGGTCAAAGTTTAAAAATTTGGCTGGCATTTAGCTTGGAAATGAGAAGTGATTCCACTGAAAATGTCACAAAAGAATCTAAAGGTTTTCAATGCTTTTAACTTTAATGGTTCAACCGAAATTTATCATTAAAATGAATAACTAGAGCCAATTTAACACAGAAGATGTCAGCCCTTGATTCTCTCATATACCTGTCATGCAGTGACACTGGACAGTAAGGAATCAGGCCTCACAAATAACGTTAGCTTAAAGCCGAGTGAAAAAGAAATGTAAACTTCATTTTCAATCAAGCAAAGATCTGTGAGTAATCACAAGCTCGTCAGCTGAATTTAAGTAATGGAGCAGCTTTGTGGTGGCAGAAGACTGTACCAGGTCAACACTGATGGCTTATGATGTTTCCACTAGCAGAGCATCAGAAGGATGGGTGTGACAAATCATTTTTCTGTGTTTGTATTATTAATACAATTTTATATAAGAAGAAGAAGAAAAAGAAGAACAAGAAGCACTTTGTGAGTCTTTTCCATGAGAAGTGCTATATAAATAAAGTTTACTTACTTGAATATGAATGGATAGAGCAATTGTAATTATTATATATTATTGCCTATGAAATTAATCATATTTTTACTATGATGTTGAATCCTCATTGCTAAACCCCCACATTCCCAGGAAAATTGCAGAGGTCATGACCTTTATGTCAATAATGGTTGAGATAGTCCCAAATGGCTGATGGTACATTTATTTAATCAGCCACACAGCCAAAATCAAATCTTACTTAAAAACTTAGGGTCAAGTTTTAAAGCTGCAGTGATTCTACCAGTGATTGCAAATGTATTCTTCATTTTTTGCTGTAATCCACTGGAGGATTTATCAAGTCAGGAGGACTAAATTTCATAGGCTACTCTCACTTATTGTTTTGTGAGGCTGCTCTCTCCAATGTAGCAACAAGGAGGTCTGTTTCTATCTTTGTCCTGCAAGTTAAACGTGCAAAAAGTGGAGCTGATGCACTGTAGCGAGCATAAGTGAATGAATCAGAGGAAACATCAGCATCCCAAATCAGCAGCTGCATTGTGTTTTGTGAGAGGACGACAGGTGGTTAGTACAGGTTGAGCTAAACTCTGTTGTTGCAATCATCATGTTGAACATGATGATTTGCATTTTGTTGTTGTGTAATTGCAGATCTGAGGCAAGAAATAGATTTCTGCTTCCTTTGTCATGTGATTGCTTGTTTGTGAATGTGAGCCTGATTTTTGTCCAAGTAAGATTTAATCTAAAAAAAATCACATCATCTTTTTTTGGTTTAAAAATGAAAACTCAACAATTGTTGTCATTGTCAACTAGCTTGAGAGAAACACCCACAGGGTAAAAAAGCAGATAATAGACATTTTTTCTTACCTTTTTGATGGATTAGGATTGAAACACATTCACATCAGTCTGTTTGAAGAAAGGGATGTTCAACAAGAAGTTAGCTTAGCTGGACTGGAAACAGAGAAACAGCTAGCTTGACTTCGTCCCTGGGCAACAAACCCCCCTACCAGCACCTCAGAATCTCATGATCTAACATTTTAAAACTTGTTTGTTCAATCTGTAAAAAATCCAGTGGCATTAGTGAGCATTAGATTTGCTGGTACTTTGTTAGAGCCTGACTGAGCTAGATCTTTTCTCTTGTTTTCAGACTGTGTGATGAGCTAAGCTACGCTAATTACCTTCAGACTGTGGTCTAATATTTAATGGACAGATATCAGAATGGTGTCAATCTCTTATTTAACCTCCTCCACCAGAAAACAATGAAGAACTATCCTTTAAACACAGAATATGTCATTTCTGCCACAAGAGGGCTCTCAATCAAAACAATGATGAGCAAAAGATATTGAGAAGCAATGCGGGATCGTCAGATTTGTTTATTTAGCACTTAAACAGGGTAATAAAAGGCTCCCTTTATTTCCAATTTTTAACCTCTACAACATGATAAGAGGTCATTCACACTTTCACATGACACACTCAAGTCAGTAAATGGAGAAGGGCAGAGAAAAGAGAAAACAGTGAGAGGGAGGGAATGATGATTGGGTGATAAATCTTGTTCTGATCAGGTTTCTCTGGTGCCCTCACACCTCAGTCTCTTTCTCGAGGTAATTAATCAATCCCAGACTGGAGTCATTGATCGGCCTCTTGCGGCCCTTGGTATGTTTACACTCCTCGATTGTATTTGCCACTAAGCCTCTCGCTGCTGCTCAATCTTATCGGCAGAAAATGTGACACTCCACCCTCTGATGCCATCAGCGAAACGGTGCATCGATTGACATCTCGATGAAAATCAATCTACTTATTTTTTTTGTTGCATGGGGGATTTAGTTTTGTTATAATCCTTTGTTGTAATCCTGTATTTCAGGTTGCAACACATAAAGTTTTATTGGGAGCAATCAAAACACTCCTTGAATGCAGGGACGAGCATTCCCCTAAGAGACACCTACACACACTCCCCAACATCAGGAGGTTCATTTGTGTGTCTTCACAATTATAAAGTCAAAGAAGTGACAAGTTTATTCATTTTACAAATTACAATATAACCAGTGGCACTGACCCGTTAAATACACTCTCGGTAACGGGCCAGTCCTTAATGTAGGGGTGTTGACGATAACTGTTAGAATTAAAAATAAGATATTGATATTTCATTCCGAAACGCACTATATTAAATATATTATACACATTAAAAACAAAAACAAAAAAACACGCATCTCTTAAATCATTAGTGTTTCTTTCTGTTGCTTTGTAATAGCAGGTGGCAATAACGATAGTAAAGCTGGTTGCCACCATAATACATACTTTTTTAAATACTATCAATTTTGTGACGTTATCATTATTACAGTGCTTTAGGCCATAAAAAATAAGCGATACAAACATTTCCTGTGCAGCCTTTTTCATTGCACTGCAGTGATTCCCACTCACCATTTGTAATTTCTCATATTTCTTGTAAACTATTTGTATTACTTTCTATATACTGAACCTCTCACAGGATGCAACCCATGATTCACCATCTTATTCACAGACTGCATGTGAGTGATGAAGTGTTTGGCTTTGAGCTCCTGCTGGAGGACAACAGGACACTGCAGAGAGGAAAACGTGACATTTTAGGTGAATTAGTAACATGAAAGTAATACACGCAGATCTGTAGACTGTTGTAATCAGCAGCATTGCTCAACCCAGTGAGACCGTTGAAACTGAAGAACAGCTAAAAGAAATAAGAGAGTTTAAAACATGTTTTTGTCTTTTATCATGTAAAACAGGACAAGTGTATATTTTAGGGTTGCAATGGTTGCATCTCCTGAGGAAGCTGAATGGTCTCCGTAAAAGATTAGACATTAAAGTTATGTCAAAAATTTAACAAAAAATGAATGTGAAACATCCTTAAGCATTACGCAGAAAAAGGCAGCTTGCTGATTTTAAAAAAGTCAAATTTATTGCAGAAGCACTTGAAACATGAGGATTTGTATGCAAAAAGAGTGAAATCTAGCTATGTGGTTAGTTTTTCACTCTTTTAAAGAAAATCTGAATTTGTTGACTCAATTTGAGACAAAAACAACTTGACATTTTGCAGATTTTGTGATAAAAACAGGTAAGAACAAACCTGTTTTTGCATCTTAACTGGATCTTGTTTACTCTTTTGCAGCATTAGTTTTCTAAGTTGTCTAAGTTTTCTATGTGTATTTATTCTTATAGCAATATTTTTTATGCTGCCCTCTTGGCCGGGACTCTTCAGAGAGAATAGATTTATCTGGTTTAATAAGGACAACTTAAAATGAAAACATGACAAACAAAAAAAATGTCTGTTTTCAAGGCCCATACTGATGTTCATAAAATTAGAGGCTAAAATGTCCACAACCAAAAGTATTTCCACTCTAAAGAATTTTGGTTATTGTCCAGGAGCTTTTTGATTTCTTTTTTTTTCTTTACATATAACCTCATGTGCGTTTGAAGCTGTAAATAACCTGCATTTTATTAAAATCTGTACTAGTCTTTATGTCATAAAATAAGAAGCATTGTCTGTAAATGTATGTTTGAGAGCGTGCGCAGTGCTTTTTATTCCTTTAGAAATCCGAATTAAGTGAATTGTTTCTACCACTTCACATAAAAACAGGAAAACATTGAAAACACCTGTTTCCACACTTCCAGAACAAAGAAAAGAACAGCAGCAAAGTGACACAAGGATACAGGAAAACATCAAAATAAAGCTTTTAAAGTAATTGTTCGCCTGCAGCTGGAAGCCAAAAAAAAAAAAAAAGAAATAAAACAAAACAATCACCAATCACACCTTAATTTTCACTTGAATGAACAGCCCTGTTCTCCAGTAGGAAACCAAAGTCCCACCCTGAATGACTGTGATTGCTTCTCCATCTTAAATACAGTACAGGACCAGCTTTGAGTGGGTGGTGTGGTATCGCATTCTGTTATCCCCCCCCCCCCTGCTGAGCTGAACTGTTGAGTCCAGCCTTTTCTGTGCAAAAAGAAAAATAAACACTCAAATTTTGAAAGAGCCAGAAGGTGTGAAAAGTACAGAGGGACATGCATCTTATGGCTGCCTGGCACACATGGTGTTTTATCAGTTGATAAACACTGCGGTGTCAATGGTCACATAATATTTCTGTTTATATTCCTGGCCGGTAATGAGAGGTCCATTCAAGCTTCCTTCCCATTCACCACATAGATTCTTTGACAAACCTGTCTCAGCTTCCACTGTCATAACCGCAATTGAACCCTGCTTAGCCACACAGGTCAGGAAACATAAATGGCATACATATTTCATGCAGCATCACAGTTATCTGACAAAGAGATTTTTTTTTTCTTTTTTCCTTTTTTTTTTTATGAATTGAAATCACGCCTCATATTTCATTAGACACTCAAAAAGCCTCCGGTCTGTGGTCAGATGGGCTGTATGTTTTATTCATGTCCTCTGAACATCTGCTTGTCCGGATGTCAAAAATCATCAGGCTCCCGCAGGACTCCTGCCTGACTGGTTGTAAATGAACTCCAAAGTCGAGACTCAAAACAACCTGTCACGGCTCTCCAGCACCAGAGGAATCTTTCAATACATCAGTGGAGGTGAGCTGAGTGGCTAAAAATCTTGTTGGAAAATGAGTGATGAATGTCAACTTTGGACAAAAAAAAAAAACGTGATGGTGTTTCAGAACAAGGCAAGAAACAGAGATGGGGAAAAAAAAACAAGAGCAAAACTGTGCGCTCCGATTCAGTTGGTGTGGGGCTGTGAAAAAGCTTTCTAATACAAGTTACCACAGCTTTTGGTGGATTTTGACACTGCTGTTCGCTCTGGCTCCCGGTCGACAAGTCTCCCTGAGTCACTGGAGGCTCGTGCCAACTGGAGGGAAAGAGCCTGACCGCTAACAAGTGCTCACTGACTCATAGCCGCCACAGTATGTCCCACTGTGTTTGCTCTGTGTGTGTGTGTGTGTGTGTGTGTTAGCGTGTGTATGTCCTTATATACTACTCTATTATATACCTATTCTATTTCTCACTTTGCACCCATCCCACAGAAAATGTGTGGTCTTTTAGAAATGATCGTGTATTTTAGCTCACACGCCGTGCCCTCCCAAACTCAGCTTAAAACAAAGATGCGGCTGAGATGAGAAAAAATATCTGAACCCGGTGAAAATGTTTGGAGTGTTGTTTTTCTTTTTAAAGGGGGCATTATTAAAGAAATTTGCCTTGAAATGTTTTTGTCCTTACGACAGGCATCTGCTGTTGCAAGAGCACTCACAGCCTTTCTTTATTTAATTCATATTCCTGTGTTTCTTTTAGATGCAATTTAAACCTGTTACGTGTCCTGAATGACCCTCCATTTTATGTTCCTGGCTTTATCATATGAAAACATGCTGATATTAAGCATGTATGATATTTACGTTGTTCATCATTTTAGTTTACCATGTTGATATTTTGCTTTTTAACACTTAACACAAAGTAGCCATCAGGTAATTGCGTTGTCAGAGGTAACAGAGTGCTGCAGGGATGACATGCTTTTAAAGATCAACCAGGAAGTTAGCATCACTCTAGTTTCCTTGATAAGGAGCTTAGAGGATTTTTCCATTGGCTTTTGGAAAATTGTAAATATTAAGCTCCCTGGCAAACATTTCATTTTTCTCTTATTTTAGCTCGTCTTTGGCTTCCACAAACTCTCAGGTGAAACATCTGCAGTTTTGGTTGCTCACTGCTACATTATGCTGCTGAAAACTTTGTCTGTGGGCAACTTTGGTGCTTATTATGTAGCATACACTGGGTTTTTCATGCATTTTGACTGAAATTAGCTGCCTGTCAGGAAACGACATTGATGCGTATGTGACGTAGTGCTGAGAGAACTGTGGAGTTTTTGATAATTCTTTTGATTTCAACAACACAAAAAAACTTTTGCATTACATCATTATGATTAATATAAATAAATATGATAATTATAGCAGCTTTAAAGGACTTATCACAAGGTAAATGATGCTATCAATCACAATTCAGCCTCACGTATAAACATTTATATGCTGTATGAGAAAAAATATGCAAAATCTCAAGGCTTTTTCTAACAATTTTGCTTTGTGATAGTTCATTGTGTTTTCAATTTTACAGCTTTTACCTAAAGAGTGTCAGTGGTTCTGTGTGATCATGATTCTACGAACACACCGTTGCATTTGTGACACTAAAAAAAATCTCATTCAGGCTGCAATCAAACCCTCCAAACCTCCCAAACAAACAAGGCTATCTGTGTTTTTCCTCCCTGTTCATCTATCTCTGCACCTGGCGGTGAGGTGCCATCGACGGAGTGACAGCCTCTGCATTCGTGAGCACATAATCATCTGCCCTCTTCAACAAGAATTAGCCCTTCATCACTCA
Organism: Acanthurus tractus; assembly: GCA_029783725.1. Lineage (NCBI taxonomy): Eukaryota > Metazoa > Chordata > Actinopteri > Acanthuriformes > Acanthuridae > Acanthurus > Acanthurus tractus. The sequence continues at coordinate 15,863,583 of JAQNCA010000004.1, read as the reverse complement.
AAGCTTAGAAAAGTTTTATCTGGGAGAGACATTTTGCTTTAAGTCTTTAAAATTGATATTGGATCATTTTATAGATAATTGAAAAATACTGATGTTTTAAATTCTTCATCTGTTCCGGTGAATTTTAGAACATTCTAACAAAACATCTAGATTGGTTTTTTTAACTTGTGGCTGCTG
>JAQNCA010000004.1:15820969-15847349 GCA_029783725.1 Acanthurus tractus | reverse complement strand
CCAGTCACCGAAACAGAGAAATAAAGAAGTAATCTCTATTTTGACTGAAAACAACTTGATTTAAATTCCATGTTGAGCTTGTTCATGTCCTCATTCTGAGCAAAAGCCAACTAATTTGTTGTTTCAAAATTTTTGGATTGTCATCTAATAAAATCCAACTGCCTCATTTTACACAACTGGCAGCTCATTGGTCTTCCAGATACCATTGAACCTTTAAATAAAATTACAGCATTACTCTTTTATTAAGAGGTGTAGAGAAATATCAGAGCAAACACGTTATGAGAGGAGAATGTAGTGAGGAATAAAATGCAACAAATGACATTGTGTTTACCCCCCTGGATTCACCCAGGATGGGTTCTGCCAGGCTAATAGGTGTGAAAAGAAAAGATCCACCCACCATTGTGGCATTGGCTATTCAATGACAATGCGCCGTTTTATCGCTTCCTGTTATGGGATCTTTAAAAGGCTTCACAGCGGACGGCTTAGACTCCAATGACGACACCACCTCCAGCTGCGACCATGATGAGTGTCAAGGCTCTGCTCACCACATCAGCTGTGCTCCTGCAGCTCCTGCTCGCTGCCAGCGCTCCTGTGGACCCACCAACATGCAAAGTGTTGTGGTGAGAGCTACTTGAATATATTAATGGAGCACATATGCTATTGGCTTATGATTTGTTTTTGATGGTGTTTTGAGTAACATAGAAAATCAAAATGAGAATATGTGAGCTAAATGTGAATGTTAAATGTGAGCTTCTTTGCTTGCAGGATTTTCACGGTGCCCTGCACTGAACCTGCCAGTGCCCTGGTGAGCCAGGTGAAGGCCTGGAGCTCCAAGAAATGTCGAGACAACCAAGAGAAGTGCAAATATGAGGTAGCTAAGACATCTTTTTGTATATTTTTCTGTGACCGGCTGACCTGTTACTGATCTATTTCATTAAATACTGAATGCAACTTTATTCTGTCAAGTAAGAAACTTCACTTTTTAGATGTTTATGCTTTTTTAAGAAAAGCAAGCCTCGTAAATAATTGCAATCGACCGGAGAGTGAATTGCTCTTGGTCATTTTTGGTCGCTTATGATGTTTTTTTGCTTTTTATGTCTGTCAGTTGATGATCGAGTCCCCCTCCTGGATTGAAATCCTGCACACATCCCCCAGCACCCACAAAATCACTGAAATCGACTTTGAGTTTATTCCTCCTGCAGCAACCAACTTCTGCAAAATTAAGGTAGGTTTGCTTTTTTTTTTTTTTTTTTAACAATAAAAGACAACTATTTCTTTTCACAGCAGTGCATCATCCATTCAGATATTCCTTAACATCTCTTAACATTTATTCCTGCACAGGCCACTACCACAACAAAATTTGACAACGGCACCAGTCCAAATGACTACTGCCTGCTCTACAATCTAGTCTATGGTATGGAATTAAATATTGTATTTGTACTCAGAAGAGTGTTGCATAAAGAAGTCCAGTTCTCTCACAAGTGCTTAACGTGTGTTTGTCCACTAACAGGAAGTGGACTGACAGAGATGAAAGGATACAAGGAGATAAGCAATGAAGGAATGTGCCCCCCCATGCAATCGGCAGAATGCATCATCTAACAATGAGTTCTGCATGCTGATTTGTGTTTTTATCATCCAAAAAAGTAGGACTGGATTCAATATATGGACAAATGTGATGAGGTACATTCCCTGCAGCTAATACCAAAGTCTGTTATTCTCTTCTGTGTTTTGCTTTTGTTTTGTTCGACTTCTGATTTGAATTCTGTTCTCTGAGGACATTTTTCCTGCTTGACTAATACTGAATTCATGCTGCTCTTTTTGTGCAATGTGTACCTTTAACAATAGCGCCCCTGAAAATAGCTTTTGATTCTCATTAAAAAAAAAAAAACTAACATCAGCAGGAGATGATGTCATATTGTCATATAAATGCACTGTATTGTGTGGCTATCTCCTTTTTTTGGCACTTAACTGTAACAATAAATTGCTTTGTTCCCCATTTTTCCACACATTTTCGTGGGTAAATGGAATAAAATATAAGCTGTGAAAAAATCAGTCCAAGTTGAAATGCTTTTTTTATGTAACAGCTTCACCGACTTGTCATAGTGCATCTACAAGCTGTCACTTTATTGGAGGAGATTACCTGGGGAAATGACCTACAAAACTTTTCACTAATCATCTGAATGTTTGTGTGTGTGTGAGAGAGAGAGAGAGAGAGAGAGAACAGGATACGAGGACACACTCGTTATGCACATGTTTATTTACAACACACAGCATTTTCTTTATCCATGAGATGGATGGATAAAAAAACAAAAAAAAAAACAAAGTTCTCCCAAGCAGACAGTCTTTATGTACATACTATGCATTATGTTCACTTCTCATACACTACGCCTTGGAGTATATGCTGCACGTATCCGTGTATAAGATCTTGATTGCAGTTATTGCAAATGCTCCTCGTCTCTTCCGGATCCTTGCTTCTCTGGTGTATCGACTGCTGTCTAATCAGCCCCATCCACTTCCTTTAATGACTAATGCTTAGCAGCGTGTGTCGAGACAAAAAAAAGCACTGAGGAGTCTGGAGATAAACAGGGTCAGGTCAGAGAATCAAGACATCCTGTTTACACTCCACCTCTGAAATATCAGGTCATAAGTGTAAATAGGAAACCTTTTGCCCACACGGATGATTTGTATGTTGTTGAGGCAGTAACAGAGGAAAGAAGGTAACTTGTTATGGTAAGACTAGAAAAAAAAAAAAACATTGCATTTCAAACCCACTTTATTGACAGCTTCTTGCCCTCAGTACAATTCAATGCAAGATTTGAGGTGCTGAGCACAGAGGAATAAATACGGCAATAAATATAGTACCGACTCGCCTCACTGGTCGTCTTTAAATCACACTCGCTGGAGCCATCAGACCCTCAGCACAAACACGCAAACTGATAAAACATCACACACAACACCGAGCCAGAGGTTCTTGCTTCCACCCTTAAATTACAGTGGTCATGGATCGACATGGGCTGATGTGCGATGTGCAATTCAGCACCGCTTTAGGAAAGCAAAGATGTTTCCTTTCTTTAAAAATGCGTGTGCTTTTCTTTCATCATCCTGACAGTCGCCCGGAGATTGGAACAGGGAGGACAGACTGGAAGCTAGTAATTTAACATGGTTTATAAAAGATGAGAGTTTGGATTTGACGATGCGTCCAACAGAAACCTGCGAGGCTGATCACTTCATGTAACGGGAGGGAATTTGACAAGTACGAGAGTGTCTGAATGATCCATGTTCAACAGAATGACATCGTAGCTTAACAACAGCATGCACCGCCTCCACGTAGGTTTGAAGAGTTTATCGAAGTTCAAGCCATTCGCCCTTCTTTAGATAATTCATAGATTTGAGGATAATTATATTTTGAAAATCTCAAACTCCCTCTGCATCTCTGCGTGTGATATGTTATAAAGTGGCACTGCCTTAATAACAACAGAAGACCATGTCAGATGTCCTGTACAGCTGATGTTGATGAGCATTTCAAGTAAAACAGTAACAAAATCAACACAGATGTAAAAAAAACAGGAAAAAAATTCACATAATGAAGGTCAACCTGCAAACTCTGACTCGCAACACACAACCACATTGTTACATGTATGGCAGCAGTTGAAGGCAACTGCAAAGTGGAGTATTTCATTGAGATCTTGGCTGTGTTTGCATTTATCATACAACACACAAGGGAAGAGACTCTGCCTTTTGTTATGCTTTTTCACACTTAATTGTTTCACATTCTTTGCTGATTAAACAAACGTGATAATTATTTATGATGTCATACATATTAATATGTAACATCACAATTCATGACACACATGTGAAATATTTCTCATAATTTAGCTGCTTTTCCAATATGCTTGTTAATTCCAACATTGTTAGAGTAGCTCTATAAACATTTATTAGTAATTGGCTAATATAATATTAGTAGTTTTATATAATGGATAATTATAATTATAGTGCGCAAAACAGCCTGATTCCATTATTGTAGACAAAGGTTTAATGTTTTTCCTAAAATTCAGAATTTAGACAATGATGAGATTTGTTATTTTTTGCAGATTAACTCCTGTTTTTTAGACGCGTTCTCTTCAACAATTTGCATTTCCTTGAAAACTTTTTGCAATAACTTGATGACAAGATGAAGCCATAGAGGCAAGGTCAAAGTCAACGTGCCTGTACTAACAAGAGATGGAGTGATGACTGTTTCTTCTGATCAGAAACATCATATGTGTCTTATGGCATCAATGGGCACATGCACTGTTTCCCTCCCTTCTCTTCTCTCTCTCCTCCCTCTGTGCATCCTGACATATCATGTAAACTTACAAACCTTGTATAAAAGTTAACAGAAAAAAAAAACAAAATATGAATTTATAAATCAGTTTGAACTGTATGGACTGATACTGGCAGGGGAAGAAGGGAAGCAGGATGTTAGCTGTCCAATACCTTACAGTACAGTACAGAACAGTACAGTACAGTACACGTGGTACACATGTACTGTGGGTAGTTACTGTCTCTTTCACTCTCACACAACTAACCTTCCCTCTCTCTCTCTCTCCTTTCCTCCGGTGAGGCAGTAAATGAAAGCTGATGGCCTACTTGCCATCAGGTATTTAGCACAACTTAGCACATTTTCAAGAGCAATGAACCCGTTGTGGATCAAACTGTCCTTAATTACTGCTTCTGAAATTGCATTATGGGCCATAATTAATGCCTTCATGCGCTGTTTGTATTCCTACTGTGTCCGTCGGTATCCAGCTTGCAAACCAAACAAACAGAGAGAGAGAGAGAGGGGGAGTTTTAAGCAATCTGTGATTAAGGCAGTCTCATAAATATTGCAGAGAGGTTTTTGGCCCCTGTTTTGGAGATAGACTGCCACCACAGTCTCGAGTTCCTAGCTCTTACTAACGGCTGCCTCCTATCCCCGCAGATTACAGAGCAGACGGGTGGATGATGTGAATACCAATGGCAAAAGAAAAATCTGAGTATGATGCCACAACGTTCGATCCATGGGGGGAAAAATATCCCATCAAAAACAACATCGAGTGGTAATCCTCTTTGGAAGAAAAGGTCATATTTGGTTTGTGTATCAGTCCTCCACACAATGAATAATCTTTTACAGGGACCCTAAATAAAAAAAAAAAAAAGAAAAAAAAAGAAAGCACAGCTCAGAGCGATTTTTAATTAAGAAATGAAAGTAAAGTAGAAGCCTATATCTAATTTGTCCACTGAAGTTAGTGCTAGGGGCTTTTTAAGCGGCGTGCAGAGACGAGGATAGACAAAGGTCCCACTTACAGTAGCTTAACTCTGTCTCACTTAATTGAGTTCATTCCGAGATACAGAAAAAAGTCAAAGCAGATACATACATATTAGTTGGACACAGGAGATGTGGCTCCCACACTGTCTTCAGTCGACTTCTGCTGATCGTTTCGCTTCTTGCAGCTTGTGCTTTATGAGTTCAAGCAGCTTTTAAATCTGCCAACATGGCAATCCTCATGCACTGTACCCTTTACAGTGCTTCCAATTACTGTGCTTAGGGCTTCAAGTAATAACTAGACCTTTATCAGAGCTTCACACCCCTCTCTATACAGTGCAGTAACAGTCCCTCAGACCCACTCCTGCATGGAGCGCTTGCAGTACAGTATGTGGCGCTGTGTGCTCTTCCTCCTGAACTGGAAAACCGTGTAGAGGAGGACCATCATGCACAGCGCCAGGACACAGGGGATGGCGATGGCCACTGCCTTCTCCGTGCCCCCCGCACTGTCCAATTTGATGACGACGTCCGCGTCGCCGTTGTCGTAGTGGCGTTCCTCCGCCACCGGGGGGCTCCAGCCCCAGTCGGGGTCAGCAGGTAGGCCGTCGCAGCCCATGAAGTCCCTCAGGATGGACCTCGGGTAGCCAGGCTCCACGCGAAGCAGCTGGTTGTTGAACTTCCAGTACTCCTTCTCCTTGTAAAAGTAGGTGAAGCCTGACAGGAGGGATTGTGGGAAACAACAAACTCACTTTAATAATTAACTTTACAGGATTGGAAGTTGTGCAGTCGCTTGAACCACTTTATCGTGCTGTAAAGGAGCTAAATCAGTCCCTTTCTAAACAGAATCTTTATGATAAAAACTAAAAATTCAGTCCACGCTGCTTTTGGTTGCTCATTAATGAAGCTGTGGTGCAGAGCTGCAGCCGATAATAAATGTCTTGATTAATAAATTGATCATTTATTGTACAAATCTTTAAGTCAGGATCTATTTCACTATCACACACATTACATACACACTAAGACAACCTTCAGAAAATAAAACAAGTTAGGTTTTGTACATTTTAATACATATTTAAGTCTTAAATTCGGTTGTGGATGCCCATGTAATCAGGCCTCTGAGGTGCTCAGCCACCCGCTGGTTCCAATCAGGAGCTCAAACTGGATTCTGAATGGAATTAATTTAAACTCTGAAGCAGTAACTCTGAAGTAATCACAACACAGTCGGGCGCTTGTGAATGATCAAGGGCTTTTTGTTTTCTGTTGCTTTATTTTGATGTAGTTTGTGACTTATGTTGGTCTGTTTGTAAAAATGTGCCAAACTCTGAGATCTGCGTTTTAATGAATTAACTGTTGAGTCTATGTTTTGTACAGTTTCATGTATTTTAAAGGCCCATCAGGGAACAGGCATTGCAAAAGAGCTTAGGCTATAAATGCTGAGGCATGTACAGCTACTTGTCCCCATACACATAAATAAAAAAAAAAGATTGATATTTGAAAATCTGGAACAAGCAACTATTCAGCACTTTTGTTTGAAAAAATGACTGAAAAAACTGAGTACCTGTCAAAAATTTTCCAATGACAAGTTGCTGAATCAACTTGACTCCTCTTGAGACTTAATGTAGCAGACGCTCTGACATCTATTAAATGTTTTAACTAAGATTGTACACATTTACTAAAACCAGAGAATTGCAGCACAACACTGTCACAACAAAAAAACATCTGAGGCCAAAACGGGTCTCTGTACAGCTTTAGAAGGTGAGCTTTTGGCCTTTTCTAAATGTCACTGTGTCGTCCAAACAGAGGCTCAATCACTGAGCCCATAAGTCACTGACTGGTTACTGGTCCATAAAGCTGACATACCATTGGCCTTATCCACAAAAGCCCCCTGTGGAGAGTCAGGGATGCCCTTCCAGATGGTGATGGGTTTGGGATAACCTGGATCCATGGTCCTCATGTCCTCATTGTACCTCCAGTATCTAAAACAGGGCAGACAGAAATACTGTGGATTAAGATGTTCAGACACCTGACTCTGGAGTGATAGTGTGCTGATTTGGGTTCATCCAAAGTAGGAGGAAACTACACATTCTACACAAATCCACACACGCAATCATAAATCAGAGGGCTTAATTAATCCAACACCTGGACGCAGTCACCAAATTCATCAACACTAATATCACATCACAAGATCTGTTTGTCAGACTTCTAGAGTACACAAAGGCTACTCAGTCCCCTTTTCTACTCTGTCAGCAGGCGGCGTCTGAATCATCCTGAGAGGCTGCCTTAGTGTCGCTTGAACAGGACCTCAAACTGGAGCTGAGGGACGAAATCAAATAAAGTCAAGACGAGCAAATGTAAAAGCAGTTTACACGAGAGGCGTCAGGTGTAGAAACAGCACCATCGTTGGGAAAAAAAGCCAGCAAAAAGAGGAGAAGTTTCTCGTCGGATGCAAAAGAATCAACTCATGATGTGTACAGAAGGTAACTTTTAACAGGATTTGACACCAAGTCAAAGTGAAGTATTAAATACTGTTACTCTTCGTCCTAGTAAAAAGTGGGAAATTGTATTTTTCATATTTCCCTGCCAGAATTTCAGAGGATGTTTTTTTTCCTGATGATAACATAACTTTCTCAGACCAGGAGGAATCCAAAATTGAAGTTGTATCTTTAAGCAGCAGTTTTCATCTGCTGTGGGTAATGTGCACCCGAGAAAGAAGCAATCTTCTCCCACAATCTAAAAATTTTATGCTCAGCAACTGAGTTCATTCACATGACCAGAGAAAGCAGTCAATCAGTCTTCCATACTGTGTTTTATCATCCAGGCAAATTTGTCTTCGGGGGGTTGCTGTGATTGATCTGCCGTCCATTCGCTCACACACACACACACACACACACACACACACACATAAATAAATCTTGCTACACGTTGACGTTTCTGTGAATTGGAACAAACGCCGTCCTGTCACAGAGCGAGAGAGATAAAATCATGTTTGTGACGATAAGCAGAGTGTCCTGTTTGTCGTGATGTGCGGCAGCAGGTTGAGGGATGACAGTATCATGACAAAGCATTTTGTCAGCTTTCACCACAGGGTCCCCTGACCTCTGAGGATATGATTTATCATGACAGCTGAACAAACATGTGAGTCACGCTGTCTGGCATACAATCCGACTTTAAGACCCTTGCAACGCACAGAGACAAACAACAGATTCTCTGATTCAGTGGTTTTGGAAGGACTCTGCTATCACTTCGGTCCGACTCAACACGGCCATGATCGTATCAATAAATGCATGCAAGGAGATGAACTAATGTAAATGCACCTCAGGGAAGTATTTAAACTCTTACAAATCTTGCTCTGACATTGGGTCATAATGAGCTGAAAGCCAATAAGCAGCATTTTTCAGCTGATAAATAGACGATCTGTATTTTTAAAAACAACATTTGTAATCCTGTAGAGCTTCAAGGATGCCAGTTAATCTATGTCAAAACTAAAGATGCACTGATGAACAAATCTGCAAAATTATTAAACATCTCACAGGGCAAAAATTCAAGAATCATTGCATTTTCCAAACAAATACAAAAACAGCCTTGAGAGAGGAAGAAAACAGAAAAGCAGCTGACGAATGCTCCTAAATTCACCGTTGTGAATGCACTGTTTTATGACGGGAAAATATGAGCGTAGTATTGACATTTGGTAACACAGAATCGATGTACTAACACAAAAAAAGACTTTTATAGATATTTCAGCCATCATCGGTCCTCGCAGCACTGACAGATTCCAGTTCTGTCAAACAGCTTAACTTTATAGCAGCACTAATAATCGTCCCACACGGACCTGTCTCCTTTGAAGAAGTAGGTTTTGGCGACGTCCTCCCACCAGACAGCTGTCTCGATACTCTGAGTGGGCATGCCGCTCCCGAACAGCGAGATGTCCTGAGGGTACGAAGGCTGGAGAGTTGTGTCCTTGAAGACCCAGAAACGGTTTCCTAAAATACACACACACACAGTTAGGAGGCTCTGGGACAAAGACATTATCATAAAGATGACCTTAAACACAAAACTCTGCCGGCTTTCAGCTCATTCAAGCCTTCTGTGTGTGTGTGTGTGTTTTTTCTTCCAGTGGGTCTATTTATTAGTATTCACGTGATTTCAAAGGTCAGATGTATCACCTCGTTTACAAAATATCTGCACAGCAGAAAATCTATGCAGTGTTATCTATAATACAATAAACAGCAAGATGATGCTCTGAAGGCAACTCCAGCGAGACTCGTTGTTTTCAGTTTTATTGAAGCTATTGTTGCATTTAATTCAGTTTGATCATAAGTGCCTCAGGCAGAGTGAGGAGAGCTGCTGTGGTGGTGTGCTTACACTAAGTAGCTAGACGTGCACACACACACACACACACACACTCGCAGTTAAGTCCCGCTGAGAGAATAAATAAAGCATGAGGCACTCTGATCCCACTGGGTGACAGATGTCACGTTAATCTGGCTGATGGACGGACGGCTGGACTGGACCTGCACTCGCTCTATCACCATACAGAACGCAAAACAGCCTCAAAGTCACCCGGTCAGTTGCTATATGATGGAAGATTACTGTGTGTTTACAGAGATCACACACACATTTAGTTGTAATGGCTGTATGGAACGAAGGGACAGTTTCGCTGACATCAATTATTGCATTGTTGTTGTTTTTAACGGGAAAATAATATAATTGCTATGTATTTGTAATTAAGAATAAAAGGCTGAAAGTTAGTGTGTTTAATCTATTTTTATTTTCTTGATTAATTCATTCCATTATTGTAAAATTAATCGAGGAAGACAGATCTGATTCAAAAAGAAAAAATAAAGCAGTTTTGATGAATTTTCATGCAAGTTATAGCTAGATTCAGTATTTTTTCAAGTATAAAATACTTTTATTACTGCATACTTTACATCCATGTTTACTATCTGGCATTCTTCTTCCTCCCTGCCGTTGTTGGTGCATTGTTGCATATAGTCTGTTACCATCAACAACATGCACTTAGCAATACAATTCAAAACTGTTGACACAATATCGAATCATGTGGTCTGTTTGCTGTCATTTATTCATGTGCAAACTGGAGCACTTGCTCTATTCTAACAGAGCAGAAGGCTACTACTAAAGTCAATTTCCTATAACACTACTATAGGTCAAACTCCACAGGGTGCCTTTGAAAAAATTAACAACCCAAAATGAAACAACTCTTGCTTTTATTACCTTTAAAAAAGACAAATTTCCCCTCGCTGTTTTCATACACGGCATCAATTTTGGCAGGTAGGCCTTTCCAGAAGTAGTTGATCTGCATGGGATAGCCAGGGACCACTGAGTTGTCCCGTACCCTCCAAAACCACTGGTCCTATAGAAATGTATGAGATAACAGGGTAGAATCATCATCATCATCATCATCATCATCATCATTATCATCCCAAACTGCTTTAAATGCAGCAGCCATGCTCATTCAGGCTGATGTTCTCTACCTTGAACACAAAGAGCTCCTGTCGGAGGATGGCCAGAGTGTTGAAGCCCCCATCACAGATGTTGGGTTTGGAGTTGGGGTTGGAGGGTTTGGCCCCCTGTGGAGGGCGATGGGGTCTGGCGTGGCGGTCATGCTTACGGGGGTCTGATGGAGGGTGGAAGCGAGGAGGAGGGACGGTGGGTGGGGGCCTGGTGGGCTGCGGTGCTCTATCAGGTGGACCTAAAAGGACAAAGACTTATTCATCATCCTTTCGTGCTGTTTCTTTTTGTCTGCACAGCTTTTCTGTGTTTTTAAGCTTTAACTATTTTTGGGACTGTTTCTGGTAAGATGTTAAATAACTTAACAGTTTTTTGACTATGCACCTTTAATTTTAGCACGATTGTTTTAGCCTCTTCGGAGCTCTGTTTGTTATGTCATGAAGCCTGCTGGCTGTCCACTCTGACAGCTGACAAATGCTGTTTACTGGCGATAAACCTTGCATAACTGCACACTGCAGCAGACTTTTCAGTAGCAACAAAGTTACCTCAAGGATTCGGTATTTGTAATATTTTTGTATTACACAGCTTCAATAAAGATTGGGAACAATATAATACATACAAACATTGCTCTACCTCTCCAACTACCTCTTTCTGACACCTAATATTCACAGAAAAATGGTTGCTTGTCTTTATTTGACTTCTACATGCTCTCTGATATGCTTTAGATTCAAGAGAGACACTAAAACATAAAGCAGAAAGGTTACCATAGATCTTCTGGATGCCCTGTAGGTCGTCGTGAGGTAGTTTGAAGTTCTCTGTGTCCATGTACTGGTAGAAAGGAGCCATGATGGCAGTGGGGTCATTGGAGTGCTCCAGACCGAGGGCATGGCCCAGCTCGTGCACCGCAACCAGGAACAGGTCGTTACCTGCGCAGGGGAAGAGGGTGTTGTGATTCAGCAAACCCGAAGTACAAACAGTACAACGCATGCAGATGAAAAAGGAACATGATTACATGTGTGTCATGATGACACAGAGGTAGGAAACTTACAGCCACGCACAGACACAGTCATTGACATCAGGAACACAGATTAATATGATGATACCTGAGACATTTTTACAATCACTGGGCATCATATAGCCACCTGTGTCTGCTGCAAATTATTGTGCCTCCTAACGCAGTGCTACTAATGCTGAGCTCACGGCTAAAATGTGTTAATTTCATTCCAAGAGATGAGATAATAAGCAAGTGGGAGCATACGTAGGCACATAAAATCAACCTTCTCTTAGGCCTCGTTGTGATTATTTAAACATCAGAAAATAAATCAACAACAACTTCACTGATCAGTTTAGCATTTGAGTCGTGTATCAAGCAAGTGCCAAGCAAATATGTGCTTGTTCCAGGGTCTTACATTTGAGTATTTGCTTCTTATCTCAGTTTATGTCTTTGAAAAGCAAATATCTTTGGGTTTTTGATATTTGGTTTGGACAAGGCTGAGCAATTTAAGACATTTATTCGTGTTCCCGGAGCTTATGATGTCATTATTTTGTGACATTATAGGCCTATCAACAAGCCATTAAACACATAATTGGCAAAAATCCAGTTGATTAATCAACAATGAAAATAATCATTACTTGCAGCCCCTGTGGTTCAGATGTAACTTCCACTGAGTTAATGTGGTGCAGGTGAAGATCACTGGAGGTAAACTGCTAAGCATGAGCACTTTTCCTCTTTTGCTCTGTTAGAGAAGATAAGCATGTGAGCCACAGCTCGCAGAAAGGAGAGGGACACACACTCACATTGCTGCCCAGGGCATCAAAGAAACCCGTAAAAAATAACAACCACATGTTCATGTTATGCACCTCAACGCATACAAGTGTGGACATAAACATGAAACACTGTGGGTCTAGTTCATATCACATTCGAACACCAACAGATGAATGTAAAACCAAAAAAAAAAAAATGTCACGGTCAGTGTCTGTGGTCAGCACATAGCTCGTAGTGTCAACCTGATTTAGAAAGGAGAACACCATTTACGAACAGCTTGTGACTGAAGCTGTCCCCGGGAGATTGTCGCCCTTTAAAACATGATATCCACTCCTGCCAGCAGCGCTGCATGGGAACAACCACTGACCCTCAGCCAGCAGCTAAAAGGTTACACCTCCCCTTCCCCCCATTTATCTAACACAACCAGCCTCTTCCACCTAACCAAAAATGTCCCACAAGGACTCCCAGGAGACAGGCCGGAGCTACCATTAGCGCACATGTCAACATGCAACATTTACAATTACACCGCTGTGAAAGCCCATTAAAGGTTGCACAGCTTTCCAAGAGACGGAAGCTTTTTAGAGTCAGCCCCGACACTCCACGTAGATAACTATGGGACACTGCGCAAGGGTGAACATGAATTTGACTTGGGAGTCTGAGACAATTACCATTGGGGTATAAGAACAAAAGAGAGAGAGGAAGAGAGGGAGGGGAGCTGATGGGTGGCGAGCAGTTTCCCAGAGCAAACACAATGTGAGCTGTTACCCTCCTCTTCCACTAATGGGAGGGTAAAATGTAAGCGTATGGCACATGGGTATTAGCAGCCTGGTGGTGCTTTGACAAGCCTGGCGCCATGTAGGTAGGGTAATTAAAGTGTGTGTATGCACAGTTAAGAAAGGCATCTTATCTCCCTCTCTGGGCTGCTACTTCCTGCCAGAATCAACAACGGCAGGACAACCCTTATTGCACGTCGTGTGTACTTTTATTTGTCATAATTTAACCCATAAAAACCTATTTTTCTATATTAAGACATCGCCTACATTACCCATGACAAAAGACAACATAACATAACATAACATAACATAACATAACATAACATAACATAACATAACATAACATAACATAACAACATGACATAACATAACATAACATAACATAACATAACGTAACGTAACGTAACATGACAACGTAACATGACAACGTAACAACGGAACATTACAACATAAAATATATTATTGTAGAACACAATTATAAGATATAGAAATCATTCAACATAATTCATAGTAATCTAACCTATCTTAACCTCATAATCATACAACGTAGGCCAATGTAATACAATGTAACTAAACTTTTTGTACTGTTATGTAACACAACAACACAGCATGATATAACCAATAATAAACTCCCACAACCTAATATTCCCACAAAAGGACAGCAAAACATGAAATACTAAAACATGCTTAAGTTCAACAATCAATACTGTTATCTAACTTAATATACCAATTTGACCACAACACAACAGAACACAGGACAACATAACATGACCCAACTCACAACACACAACACAATGAATCACAGAATGACAAACATAAGAGGATACAAACCATAATAAACTACTATAACCTGACTTTACTTAAGGACTTTACTCATGGCATGACATAAATCTATAAAGCACAACACAATACAATACAATATAACATGATTTAACCAATATTTAACTCACCTACACAAAACACATATACACATAACATAACATAACATAACCAAAATATCTGTCTGTTTTCTGTTTTCTTCTTCACCTATCTTGAAGCACACCACTGAGCTTCATCAAATTCAATAAAAACAGAATAGCCATAATCATGTGCCAGCAACCAATTTCTTAAAATAGCAGAGCTTTCTGTCCTGTCATCTGAAGAGCTTATTATGCAGAAAAAAAGAAAAAACATCAAAATCCTGACAGATGGGGTGATGCGTCTCTACAGAGCGCAGCCCAATCAAAGACATCTCTGCATTCTTTGTTTTTGGTTAAGCATCCCTCATACCCTGCCCTGTGATACCATCTCTGTCACATTGCCCTCCTGCCTAGCCATCTGTATTTCCAGCATTTGCTTTCCATCAGTCCTTATCTGTCTCTCCTGATGCCTGCTCTTTTTTTTGTGTGTCGAAGCTTTCCTGACACGTTCCACACGCTGTGTTTGTTGACTTACCTGCAAACATTCTGCATTAAACAATCTTTCCTTCGCTACTTTCTTACCTTCCCTCTCTAATCTTAATCTTTCTGTTTACTAATTTCATTTCCACTCCCTCGCCATGTCTTATCCTTGCTTTTTATTTCCTCTCTCAATTGTAGGTGGTTCTTTGTAACCTTGTTTTACTCCTTGACTTCACCACTTTAGCTCTTCCTACACTCGGCTTAACGCCCACTCTGTCTTTCACTTACCATCGTGGTTGGGGTTCCCCAGGGTCCAGGGCTCATCAGAGTCAAAGTGTGTGTCCCCTCCTATGCCTGGGCCGGGGAAATAGGCGTGGGCAAGGAATCCCCCCTCCCCGTCGAATGGTGAGCTGTCACCGTGAAACCCAGAGGCGAAGATGATGGTGATGTCCACGTCACGCCTGCCACTCTCCAGAGCGCTGTATGGAACGGCCTCAAAGCGCAGGGGAGTCACACCTTGCCATACGTCAAACGCCCGCCGGATGGCATCATGGGTCTCCCGGGCTCCCACCTTTGGCGTGACATTTTTTATGCTGTGGAAAGGGAGGAGGAGTGGGGGGGGGGAAGGCAAACTGATTAAAAAGGTTGCTGAGAAAACGCTCCGTAGGATGTAGTTTATATACTCACAGTGCTGAGAGGCATTGATGTAAATTTGCAATCATGCATATGCATCGTTTGAAACTACGGTAAGCAAAACATCCAGGAGGAGCGGATAAAAAAAATAGAAAAGGAAAAAAAACCCACACTGCATCAACCCCGTGCCTGGTTGTCCCATTAATTTCCAGTGAACATTTTTACTTTTCAAAATGAGGAGACACTATAAAGAAAAAGTTGCACTTGACACAACTATTTCAAGCCCGGCAGATTTTACTGAACTTTTAACACATCAGTCGTTATCAGTCCCTGCCAGGCAGAGAGAAATGGGAAATCTTCTCCCTCTCTCCCCCCCGCTCCCTCTCTCTCTCTCTCCACTCATTTTCATGAATAAAGTGCAGTCAGCAGCGGCACTGGCTCAGCACTGATTGACGTTCCATTAGGAGAGGTGGCTCATCAATTCAAATTCGTGGAGGAAGAGAGGATTTGAATAAATTGACAGTGTTATCGTCTAATACTGCTGTAACCTGTCAATTTGCAGTTGTGCCAGAAACCCGTTTATCTGTTCTCCTCAGAACCTATTAAAAGCTGGAGCTTAATAAGGCAAGATAAGATGAGAGTTTGAATGTTATTTTTGCTGAGATTACGGACAATTTACACTCAGGATTTTCAAACAGTTTCAGACGCTGGAGCTTTCAGTCTTCATGCTACTCAGCTAAAATTGTTTTGGTTTATAAAAAAAAAAAAGACAGAATAAATGAGGAAAAAAAATCCCATTTTTCATTTTGCCAGTAAGCTATTTATACACTGGAAAGTAAACATACTCACAGCACACATGGGTAAATGTATGTGTTAGTTTTGGATGTGTGATGCTGACTATATTTTCGTGCCCCCCCCCCCACACACACACACATATGTGACGTCCTTGTGCAGTCTCTATGACAACACAGAGCATGTGATCCCAGGTGGTTAAAGCGGAAAGAGACGAGAGAGAGAGAGAGAGAGAGAGAGAGAGAGGAGGAAGAGAGGGAGGAGAGCTGTGAAAATTAACACTGGCAGATTTCAACCCAACAATGAGCGCTGCTAATCTCAATGGTCGCCATGACAACCGCCTCCACTATCTCTCACCTGTAGGTGATATGTGTACGCTGCCACTTCTGTCCTGTTAGCGCATACCGCCGCTTCCGTGACCTCGAGGTGGTTTTGAATTTGTCCGGAACGCCACAGCGAGGCCTTTGCATCCAACTTAAGAGAGGAGACGAGAGAAGAGAAGAGAAGAAAGAAGAAGGTGATTCAAGTTTCCCACATCAAAGTTGGGAGGTAAACACCATCACAAGACAACATAAAGTGAAGTGAACTCGGTAGTTCTCTTCCTATCAGGTGCAAAATAGTCACGGCAGGAAAAAAATGTGCAAAATGCCACTAAAACTACTTCAAACTGAAGTCACCAATACAAGTGTGAGATCAAAATCTCAACAAGGGTTGAGAGGAAATCAAGAGTGTCATCTCGTCTCATTCATACCACATCAGATTATCACGAATACAGAACACACAGAATACAAAGGCAAAACATTAATTCTCACCTCAGTGTGATATCACTGCATCACCATGCAAAATGAGAAGAAGGAGAAGTGTTAAAACTTTCACCTTAGGATCGTTTTCGGCGAGGTCATGTTGTGTGTGTGTAGGGGGGGGGGACATGTCTATTTCTGTCTTTCACTTATTCATTGAAATATTGAAAGCAATTTCCTTCAGCATTTTAAATGAATGAGCAGAGTAGTTGCATTAACGCGATACCAGAACGATCCTGGTGAGAGTGCATGTGCACCTTGGCTTGTGTTCATAACACCACGGTGATAGCATGTGTGTATACTCACTCCTTGGTTTTCTCATCCAGTGTCCCTGTGACATTGAGACCATAGACCTGCTGCATGGCTGCAATGGCTGAGTGCATGGTGCGGGCCGAGCGCAGGACGGACATGCCCGGTTCTGTGCGGGGAAGGTATCCATACCTCTGTAGCCATCCCTGCAAAGGTAGAAGAGGGAAAAAAAAGATTGGGATCATCTCATGGTGGCTATTTCAAAATTAGTTATGGACTCTTTATTAGAAAACTCAGCGAGGAGACGAAACATTGGAATAGAGTGGGCATGCACATGACAAAGAGCTCCTAGAAACTGTAAGAAAATAAATAAGTTACTCATCTCCTACAGTGTGCTGCATCAGCTGAGCTGCAACACATCAAAAGTGCAAGTTTACAAAAGAAGCAGTCTAATCTCTGCATGTGTTCCCATTTGTCTCCTTCATTTCGTGCTTGATTTTGTTCAGTCCCACGTGTAACTATTTCTATGCGTTCTCTTATCCAGCATTCATTTTTCACTTAATGCTGTCTTGTACAAGCTCTAACCACAGACGTTCCTTCACCACAGTGGTCGAAGTACCTTGCTCAAGTGCACCACAACAGTGACTGTTTAATGAGTACCAAGTATTGTTTGTTCAGTTCTTCCCAGTAAGAGGCCAATCCCATCATAAAAATCAATAAGAATATGGCCGTGCGTCATTCACTCAACCTCTTACAAAAAGCTGGAAGATGACTAACCATTGCAAGAAAGCTTTTTATTTTTTCTTTTGTTATCGCAAGAAAACAAACTGCACTTCGAATGAGCTGCTGCACTTCTATTTATTTAACGTCGCAGTGTAAATGAAATGTTTAGGAGTTTTAATGAGCTTTAATGAGGTTGGAATTTGCATGTAATTAGCTGTTGTTGTTTGCAGAAATTGTCTATCCAACTCTAGTTTAGGTTGGATTTTTTTTTTTTTCTGTGTATATTTGCTCACAGGCTCTGTGGACATCAGTGCAACTGTTTGCATTTGAATCCCTTCCAGTGACCTTAGTCAGTGTTTGTGACTTGCGGCTGCTGGCCAGCGTGCATGTGCAGGACCGTGGCCCTGCCTCCTCTTGCCCTACAAAGCGAGAGCGCGGCTGGATGTGGAGGTGAGAGGTGAGGCCAAGCATTATCCGGTGGGGAAAGGGGGGGGGGGGGGTCACTGACAGACTCAATCCTGAAGCTGAGGGCCACGAGGTGCCCGCGCTATCCACAGCTGATCACACGCCATCCAGCTGCCTCCCCATCACTGCACAGCCTATGAGAAGGGCTCCAGCCAGCTAATCTGACTCTCTCCTCTGTCCATCCCTCCCCCCCTTCTGCTTCCATCCTTCTTTCTGCTGAGCTAAACGCCTTGTTTATCCTTATTTTTTCTCCCCTCCCTCTCTCCTGTGGGTGTGTTTCCTGTGTGTGTTGTGTTTGTTCAAAGGCACAGATCTCAAGAAGATATCAGGCAGCTTCCAGTGAGCCATAAAATTAAATGATAATATTTGTCAGTGTGCGTGTGTGACTGTCAGCCTCAGCCTTTGATTTCCTTCAGAAGGGGTTGGATGGGAGCCTGAGGTGAGGATGAAAAATTACATCAATTAATAAGGTACAAATAAGCAAATCGCATTATGCAACGTGCATCTGTAAACGTTTAATCTCCTCCAACACCACGATGCTGCCAAAGCATGTCTGACTTCACGCTGGCCTGTCACAAAAGTAGAGCACTGAAAAAACATGATTCTGTGGGGCTTCTCTGCTCGAACAGACCCCTCTTAAGTGCAGTCATATCCAGGCTGCACATTGGGCATTAGTGGGCTGGATCAGCTCAGCTCACGGACCGCAGTGTAATAAAATGAGCATCCTTCTGTTTCATTGCACTCCACAAAACGAGGAATGCTCGATATTTTCGCTGTTAAGTGCGTGAGCCGTCCTGATAGGCTTACAATGTATCCATGTTATGCGTTACGGTAATTATGCCCACAGATAGCGTGGGGAGTCGCTCTCTCTCTCTCCCAATATATGTATATATGTTTTTGGCGCTGAGGCACATGATGTGGAGGAGAGAGCACGGTCATTTATGATAAGCAGGGAGGGAAGGCCATTTATCTTACCTCAACGTTGAAATGATGATACTTCTCTCCGGACACGGCACACGAAATCCAAAGCAGAAAATAAAGGCAGAAAGCTGCCGCGTAAAAGCAATCCGATGGTTTTCTTTTACTGGAGGATACTAAGGTCATAATGACCTGTTTTTCCCGAGTGTTTATTAGAAGAAGCCGCCCGTCTGCTGTGGCTCTTGTGTCAAATGAAAATCATCAGGCGAGCTGTCAAGGCAGGATTCAGATGAAAACGCGAAAAACGGCCGCGCGTTTTGTAAAATCCCGAAGGCGACATAAAATGATCCGATGTCAAGCAGAGATACCGCGGCATG
Organism: Acanthurus tractus; assembly: GCA_029783725.1. Classification (NCBI taxonomy): domain Eukaryota; kingdom Metazoa; phylum Chordata; class Actinopteri; order Acanthuriformes; family Acanthuridae; genus Acanthurus; species Acanthurus tractus. Next base: position 15,827,722 of record JAQNCA010000004.1, on the reverse strand, counting down.
TTAAACCCGCTGCCCTCGCCATTCTTATTTACATCAGGGGCTACATCTATCCAGCAGCATCAATGGCCATGTACAGTACCCAGTCTGCGCAAGATAGGCTCCCTCCCGACTCGACGCCTGCGCTTTGATTTCTCACACAGCGCAGCAGCTGCTTGGCAGCATCATGAGAGCTGCCCTACAGAGTGCACGAGAGATGAAACACCATTCTTCAGAACTGCATGTGCGCTGGATTTTTGCATTAAAAGAGGCCGAGTGCTCTGTGCAAAATTTCAACGCACATGTGCATTTGGATGTTCTGATGTTGATTTCCTAAACAAAGGCCTTGATTCAGATTACGAACTGAGGTAGCCCCCCCCCCACCCCCACCCCTACATAAGCATATTTATGTGAACTCTGATAACCCTATAGTACAGATAATATAGTGCTCGCATTTCCTGTGAAGGATAAATGAACCAATCATCCTGCTTGAGGCCTTTGTGCACATTTCACACACCAGGACAAAAGCTGGTCATTAGCCTGATTTTTTTCTCTCACTTATCTTAAAATAATTGCTCCACAGCTCACTCAGACCCAGAAAAGACGACCTGAAACCTTCCCAAGACATTTATAGCCTACAACAGCCCTTTATAGCCCAGATATGCTACAACAGCCTGCTTCAAGCAAACCGACCACAAGATGGCGGTGTTTCACTGAGGAATGTGACCGCCAGCTGTTCTTCTCCCAGACCTCTGAGGACGCAGGATGCACTTGATCCTGAATCCAACCCACAAGAACTAATGAGCCAAGAAATTGAACTGACATTGATTTGACATGACGGACAGACGGACAGGGCAAACGGACAGGAGGGAGGGGAAAGTTAATGACAGGAGGTCTGTTGTTTTTGTGTTAACATGAAGGCGAGAGGTTTGGTCCATTTATCTTGGCATTAATATACCAAATAAATCAGGAATTATAGTTCACCAATGACTAATAGTTCCATTTTCAAACCATTTATCTGTGAAGAGGCATCAGGGAAAACTGAGCGGCCTGCTTAACGTTTCACATTTCTGTCAATAGACCAGGCTTTTAAAAAAGAGGAGCCTCTTCAAGGGGCGATGGCTCCAAATCCTGTACCTCTACCTGCAAAGAAATCTGTCTTTTTAGAAATTATACCCATGATCTTATTCTATCAATCACTTTTATACAAGAGGGCTGGAAATGGATATCGTCTGCCAAGCTGACACATCTGTGGCCTGGCAGTTCCTGTACGACCTGAGTCCAATGTAAAATCTGATGCCAGTTTGCTAACGGTCAACCCTTTGATCGCTCTAATTCCCACTTGTAAATGACTCAGTGGTTCCTGTAGTTAGAGGCACTTTCTCATCACTGATTTGAATGGATCTGATGGAATGCGCCACCCTTTGCCAAAGGAGGATAATAGCACCAGTTTTTGGGAATGCAGACACTCACTCTGACTGAGCCACAGTCAAAACCAGATCACTTCAGTGCCACCACAAAAGCAGCAGAGATTAGAGAAGTCACACTAATGAGATTTAAAGCTTCTGACTGTGATGGAGGATTGTTGCACTAATGAAGAACATCAGAATAAGCCAGTTTTTGACGCATGTTGCCCATATTTTCTCTGGACGCACGATGAACAAAAGCATTAAAGCACTTACAGTTACAGAACACCTGAAATGGAACCCAATACGGCCCCTTTAAACATCCTCAAAGACATGGAGAAACTCTGAAAACAACTTCTTTTACTGTTATAAAGACATTTTATCTCTATTATTACTTTTCTAATAGTATACAGTTGTATGATGTTACAGAAGATATTTCTGATTTTTACCTTACTGTTGTATCTTTTTGTCTTACTTTTCTTACTAGCACAGTCTGAATGAACATATTGCTTTTCATTGAGACAAAAAAATCCCCTTTTCAAACTGTTCTCAACTTGCTAACAATATTGCATTTGTATAGTGAATATTTTTTTGTGTATAAATGTATGGTTTGTATCTGTATCAATAAGCCCTGTAGTCCCCCATTTCATTTTCATTGAAATGTTTTCTTTTCACCTGATTTCTCCATCAGTTTTATTGCTTTGTGTTCGGCTTTCACAAAGTACTTGCTGATTATGAATTGCTTCATAATAAACTGAATTACTGCCGTCATTAAATGCATAGCATGGCACACACAAAATGTTTTATTAAACCCAAAATGGCTTAATTACCTTTTTAAACCAGAAGACACCATAAAAAACCCTCTGGAAATTATTCACATTACTCATAATTGTGAACAAGGTGTTCTGCGTTATGAAACAGGATGTGACTGGCTTAGAGTCGAGAAAAGGATTCCTATTGGATTAGAACAGGTTCATTCATTTACTCGGAGGTGTTTACTGTGTAACCCAATGGGCTGCCATGGAGACCACATGCTCTGGCAAGTGAGCATGGCTTGTAGCCATAAGACCAGGGGCCCTCACCAGGAAACGGTGCAACACAGAGGAATGAGACATGCACACGTTATATGGCCTCTATAAGGAGTCAAAACTAAAATATGTGTGTGTGTGTGTGTGTATGTCCTCTCACACATACAAATATTTCTCTTTACTGTTTAAGTTTAGCTGCAGGATGTTTTCCTGCAGGGGGGCAGATGGCGAGATACAAGGTAATCTCACTGGCTTCTCTAATTAAACCTAATTAATTGGTGCTTGACAGTGTGTTCTGAGCGCCCGAGGCTCTTCAGCCATACTGCTGAACACAGGATTTAGAAAGCTATTATTAAAGCTTTTACGGATTCAGTCACATCTAATCCCAAGTCTTATCTCACAAGTCAGAGACATGGCAGCCATGACAAGTGCCTGAAATAGAGCAGCGATTCACAGACGGGACATGACTTTAATTTTCTACTTTTTATTTGATCAACTTCGAAACAATGTCACACGTTATAGCCTGTAGTAAAGTGGATTTGTTCAGAGATGTTGTCATCATTCCAGGCTCTAGCACCTTGTCATTATTTGTTAATCTAGGCAATAATTTAATACCTAAAAGCACTTTTGGATTAACTGGGTTGAGGTTAGAGCTTTAGTCTTGTGTTGAGTTCAAGAAGGTTGGCTAAGTTAGCAGAAAAGGAAGATTAAAGCTTTATTTTTTTTTCACTCATTTGTTTTGCAAACGCTCTGCTCTTTCATCAAGATATTTTTTAATCACAATTTTTCCAAATCCCAGTAATTATTGTGATCCAATGTCCAATGCAGCCTTTCCTTATTCTCATGGCTGATATTCATTTTCAGATGCCTCATGTTTATTTTCTGAGATGTATGTGTGATGTTTGTTTGGGTGGATGCATTGGTGCAGATGGTGCACCGCTGAGTGACAGTGAATCCTGTATGATCCCATATGCTGTGCTCTTCTTCTCTGCCTCTGCTGCACATTCTCATCTCATGTTTTGCACAGGACTCTCCAAAAGCTCATGGGGGCTGCTCGTGGGGGCTGCTGTTCATCCCGGGCGTTGTTATCCAAAAATGCACTGAGATGTTGTTGGTCCATCTGTGCCCTGTCATGCAGATCAAACTTCAGACCTTCAGGATAACGAGTCATCTCCCCTCATAACACGGTCACATGACCTTTCTGCCTCACTGAACTACTTAATAAGACTCTTTGTGTAAACATTATCCTCCTAGAGGTTGCGTTTTATGCTTTGCTTTAACTTTCCCTGAAAGAATTTGAGTTATAAATACGAGTTGTGTTAATTAACACATCCAAAAGGTTCCCTCAGGAGCTGAATACCAGGACTTACTGAGCATGAGGATGGAAAATGTGAGAATATCTGCAAGGTGGGACATGTATTTACTCTGCCAGCCAGTATCTGTCATCTCCTCTCGCTCTTATACACACTCTCTTCTTCCCTCTCTGGTTCTTTTTTTCCCCCCTAACTCTCTCTTTTGAATCCCCAGTGGTCGGGCCATTATTCTGTGTTTGTTTAGTGTTTCTGCTTGGCTGACAGACAGCTGTGGTGCAAGACTCTGGGTAGGTCCCTTGCAAAACGCACAGAGCCTCAGGACAGTAATGGCTGTCGATATGAAATCACTGAAACGACCAGGACTTCTTTCTTTTTTTTCTGTGAAACCTTTCATAATTGAGACGTTGACCCACAGTGTAGAAATCAGTCACTGGTGAGATGCCAAGGTGATTTCTTGCCTTTTCTTTCTTTTTTCCAAGCCTCCTTTGTGCCTAAATATGTGGCAAACCTTGGTTTCAAAACATTTAAAACCAACCTTCTGAGTCAGATTCAAATATATGACCCTGACGAGAAGCTGAGATTTGATTTTCAATAAAAGTAAAACTCCAGCATTTGACCTCCTGTGATCCTCCTTATGAGAACTGGGAAGCTTTTAAAGTGCATAACCTTGTGAAGGGAATAACTTTCTGACTTAATAATGCGCCTTTCGTTACCATTTTCCCCCTAACTTACCAAAATGACAGAAGCTATGTTTTTTTATTCTGTTTCCCAATAACAGTACTTAGAACATTCAAACTGACAGTTGCATCACATCCACAGCATCCTGTGAAACGTTAGCCTCACTTTAGGTAATTTCTCCTCGAGGAAAATGGTCATAATTTCACCCAACACAATAACCCCTTCCTCCAACAGTACAACCAAAGACGATTTGCTGAGCCATTAAGCTGCGGTAATGAAATAAACACCAGTGTGAAAAATGATTTCTATCACTCCTGTCCTCATACAGTCTGATCTGTGTACAACAACAAACACATTTAAGCAGCTTGACATCCAATTAGACTCGGCTCAGATCAGACAGGCACTCTGTCAACGGGCAAGACGTTATGTCCGTTACACTTCAGCATGACACTGACGCTGAGGGCTGTCTTTCATTCATGCACGTCAACAGATAAATAAAGATAAAAGGGTTGTTTTCTCTAAAAGTTAGGTCTGATATTTTGGATGAGTCATCTTCTACTTTTTCTCTGACTTTCTCCGTCGAGGTGTTCACCCAGAATAACTCCAGACTCTTACATCAGGAAAAACTCCAACAACAAGCAGATATTTCTGTAAAATGACCAAGTCTGTCCACCCGTACATCTTTATTAAAACACTCAGCATCACTGTCATCCACAGAGCTTCATTTCAGATCATTTGTGAGGATTTCAGGTTTTCTACTGATTGTTCAGGCCTTTTAGTGCATCGACCATCTGAAGTCAAAATTTTAGTGGTGAAAAAGTCAAAATATTGGTTGGTTTTATATTGGTTTGCAAGTTTGCTAGTTTCTGCAAATTATAATGGATTTTCAGTATCTTGTTTTCCTTTAAATACTTATTGAAAAACGGAGAGAAGTCAAATCAAAAGCCTTATTCATTATAGAAACAGGAGCATTACATCAAATTATGCTAAATTTTAACCATTAGTATTAAAAATAGGAAAGGGAGCTGTATGCAAGCACAAGAACGGAGATGCTCTAAAAAGAGTTTTAAAAATCTGTATGAGCATGATTTTTCTTGATAAGTGAGAACAAACTGCAGTTGAAAAATTCAGATATCCTTATCAGATTTTAAAAACTTTAAAATTATCACTTTAAATTTTTGCACCAGGTCGAAGTCTACTGCTGACTCTAAAATATGAACATCACCTCCAAAATCCATCTTTTTTTCCGCGGGTAGAAATTTTCTGTAAAGTGCATTTTGTGTTTTTCGGTTTATCGGCTTTTTCATCTCTCTCCTCATCCAACATCCTGGAGTTAAACGATTCTACAAAAACAGAGTATGAATGCATACCTTTTCCGTAAGTGTCTTTATTGTTTTTTACTAAAGGAAGTGTATGAAGTTTTTTCGTAAATCACTGCGTCACTTTAGGCAACTGGTTTACGTAGGACAGAAAAGTTTTATACCGTGTTTTTTTAATTTCTTTTTTGGCATGTTACAGCACTTCTGTTACAAAACTTGTAGCTTTTCACACTGCAGACTATTTCCAGGTATAAAATCACTCTACATAAAACGGTATGAATGTCTTTTTTCTCTAAAAAAATAAAAAATAAAAAAAAAAATCCTCCGTCCAGCTTCTACCTGAGCGGCTCGCGAGGCGCATCTGTCCTCCCTCTTGCTGACGTCAGAACCGCCAGTAGCGTGTCCTCGCGCTCCATGAGCTCTGACTGTTGGAGATATCTGCGAGGAGGAGGAGCTGTCAAAGTTTCTCAGAGAAGGAAAAGTCTCAGAGTCAAGGAGAGAAACGTTAACATTCCGAAGTTTCGACAAAGCGGAATATCGCGTGTTTTCGGGGCATGGAATGACACCTCCTCACCACAAGCTTCAAAGACACGATGGCGCCCCGTTTTCTGAAGTGGATCAGTCTCACCTCTCTGCTCTGCTTGTGCTGGTGTGTTCTGGCGGAAAAGAAAGGTATGTCAAGGAGCTATTACAACATGTACGTGGCTCGGTTCTAACGCTAAGCGGGCTTTCGCTTTTCCTTCTTTCCCTCTTTCCCTCTTTCTTCGTCCAGCATTTAAACAAATCTGCCAGAAATCACAGACTGCACTTAAAAAAAAAAAAAAGCCGCAGAGAAACTTGATCCAGCGTGGGAGAAAAGTTTCTCACTGGCTCAGAGTTCAGCCTGTGGGACCTGGTTAAAGCTTCAGAGGCCACTGTAAAGTCAAGTCATTTCAACAGGAACGCGGAGTGGTCATTCATCATTCCCACAGACGCGTAAAAATTGCGTAAAAGTTGTGATTATTTGGTCAATTAGAAAAATTGCGCGAAGACG
>JAQNCA010000004.1:15804726-15820869 GCA_029783725.1 Acanthurus tractus | reverse complement strand
TCATCATTCCCACAGACGCGTAAAAATTGCGTAAAAGTTGTGATTATTTGGTCAATTAGAAAAATTGCGCGAAGACGTAAGACGTTTAAATGGAACGAAAGCTCCGCAAAATTTGCACTACACTGATGCTGCTGCTGCTGCAGCAGCAGGGAGGGGATGTGGATTGTGGCATTTTTCTGGCATTTATTCTCTTGTCCCTTAATGTCTTGTTTCTCCCTTTTATTTGTCATATTTTTGGGTGTGTTTGTGAGCAGTGTAGTCAAAAGCATTAGCTAACAGTGTTTGACCCATTTGTAGGTAAATTTAGAACTAAATGAGGACGATGCTGTCACCTTGAAACACACTGAAAGCTCGTTTGATGCTTTTATTAACTATTTACTACGCAGACAACTTTACATCTATGAGAGGCATTTTTGTGTTTTCTCGTCTGAGATTTTACTTTGTTGCCCTCTCTCATGTTTAAATGTATTTTTTTTATCCGCACTTTGAGCTTACACTTACATAATACAAATGATGATGCATTTTTCCCAGTTTGCATCTGGTACTCCAAGTCAAAATTAGATCAAAACATAAAAAAAAACAGTCACTTGATCCTGTTGTGCAAATGATATAAAACAGAGTTTGGAAAGTGAGGAGTGAGGCTGATGAAAGTATGAAAACAAGTGCTGAAGAAGCAGGTTTCTTTGTTTCTCATGCTCTGGGTTTAGTGCTTTCTTTTGGCCTTGAAGTAAAGGTCACAGAAATCTTATATTTTAATGACAATAGCAGTGTTTTGACTGTAACTTAAAGGCCTTTTTTCTGCCATCTTTCACAAATGATGCCTCCCTCTTTTAAAGCTGAGATGTCTGTCTCTGTGTAAACACAGCTGACATAGATATGATTGACAATATCCTGTATCTCAGTGGTTAAATTAGATGTTTGTACAAGATTATTTATGTAAACCCTCAAATGTATTCCACATCTAGTTGCTCAGACCTCATGAATACCAGATGTCAGAGGAGAAAGTGACCAGAAGTATCACTTTACTCTCTAATGACTTTAACTTCCTATTCCCATGAATCATCACTGTACACACTCATTTCACTATTGTTCCTCCTAATAAGCAGATAAGCACCGTGTGCTCCGTGCCAGCAGCACACGTGCAGGTCGCATCTTTCCTGTCTGCTCTGACAAGTAACAAGCAGTGCAGAGTTTTAGAAAACCATAACAAATCAAAAGTGTTTGTGAGCCAAAAAGACAGAGTCCCTAAATATTTCTGTCCTTCTAAACAAAGTAGACAGCGCACATTTCATGCGGCAAGTCTCTCCCGATTAATAAGGATTGTAGAATTTTCTGAAGACCTGAGAAGGGATGGTAATGGTATGCAGTACAAATTTGGTTTATTTACTGTCTTTTTTTTTTTTTCGATGATACAATTTATTCTTTCAGGGAAATGTGAGCTCTACCATATGGTCTGACAGTTTTAGTTGTTGTTTTTGTTGTTTTTTTTTTTCTTTTGGCCAGAGGCTAAGACAGATGTTTCTATGTGGCACGCTGCGCTTTCTTAGCACGTAGCAACCAATAATTGTTACACTTGATTCGAACAAGATGTCAAAATCTAATTACGTTCTGTTTCCATTAAAAAACTCCAAATAAAAAAGCTGAGCAACAAAATGTTGGATATGTGGTCTGTTTTCACATCTTGATAAAGTAAAACACACTTTGATTTTTGTTACTGATTAAAGGAAGAGTAGCTGGAGGTGTTTCTGGGCTTGTGCCATGTGGTTTGGAGTTGGCATATTCATTAACTCAGAATAAAATCCTTCATAACTACCAGTTGAGGACTTGAAGTTCTTTGTTTAACCTATGAAGACGAAGGATTTTCAGGAAATGGTGTTTATTAAAGACTGCTAAAAACAGAATGTTTAAAGTTTAATAAACAGTAATATTAGATCATTTTTACCCAAAAAAATGGCAACACTTAGCTTGACATTCAAGGCAAGCTACACAACCTGCTGTTGAGAAAGTTAATGTTATAAGGCTGGATCTTGAGATATCAGTGTCAGTAAGATCATAAATTAGTTTTTTTTTTCACAACAAACAACAATAATGCAATAGAAAAATATTGCTCAATTAGACGCGAGACAGCTTTTATTTTGAAAACCAGAGGTGCTGTCTTACTGTTTGACAGAATAACAAATGGTTACTGATGCTGTCTGAACCTGCCTGTGTCTGCAAGGTCATCTATTTTAAGAAACAGAAATTATGTCTTCAACTTTGTTCATAATTTAAAGTAATTTAAACAGAAACATACTTGAAGTGTTGTAATATATCACTGATTTTCAGTGAAAACAAAAAGTGTCTCCAAAATGTCACCAAAAAAAGGCAGAAAAATTGTCTTGATCTAAGCTCAGTGACGATGCAATCTGTGATAATCCAAAGGGGTTTGAAAGGGTTTTATACTCCTTAAGTAGAAGGATAATTTCTCAGTCTACGAAGGAGCTTGTAATCCATCAACTTACTTTAAAAAGCACCAAGCCTGGTAGATACATGGTTTTCAGTGTTATCTATATGAGTAGAGTCTGTTTGACCTGAAAGTGTTTGTGTTGCTAGGAGGCAAGAGCGAACATCTGGTCAGCTGTTTACACCGAGAAGTGCCAAAAGATTTTCAACTTGAGAAAAACATTAAAATGATTAACCTTACAGGTGAAAAAAAAAAACACTTTGTGTATTGTTCTGTATTTGGGTGGTCCTCTGAAAAAAAAACAAAACATCTAAAAAATTATTTTCCTCAGTCATGAATCAATGAGGTGAAGAGAGAAAACACCTCATTGTCACATTAATAGCCCTCACTTAATCATAGAAACCATTCCAGATCTATTAGTGGAGTGAACACACAATAAATCATCACTTTTCTATTGACAATCTGCTTATCCTTTAACCAAAACCGCGATTTTCCAATTATAGCTTAGCAACTGTAACTGGGTAAGGCAGACCTGAGAAGCTCTGGATTTCTCCACATGTTGAAACAGTGAGCATGAAGCTGTGGCAAGAGGTACTTTAGGAATGTGAGGGTGGTGTCTTTCTCTGTAAAAAACAAAACAGATAAGGATTTGATTTTGACATATGGTACATAAACACATAATTAGGCTAGGCTGCATTAGTTTGTGGCGTTACAAGCTGTGAGGAGGCCGTTCCTGTGTGCTGGTTACTTTATAGCAGTGTGGGGTGATGTTAGCAATCTCTCCTGCTATTCATTATATTTATGGAGGTTTACACTCAAGCATAGCCAGAGATAATAGCTTTATCTTTGCCAAACATGACATTAGCCTACTTGTTATAGATGCATCGCTTTCTGATTTTCTCACAATGCTGTGGTTGAAAAATGCTAATGCAATGCAAAGAGATAGCACTATTCCTAACAGGTTTTTAAAACTCTCTATCACCATTTGTCACAGAGCATTTTTTGATAAGTTGCATATATTGACAAAACATTAGCTATTACACTGTTTTGCAAACAGGATTTTGATGACTTTTGAGAGTTTTCTGGACTTCACTTGATTTTGTGCACACCTGCACATTGTGCTGCTCATTTTCTTGCTGCTGGATATTTTTTCTGTTCTGTTCTGGTTTTTTTATTCTACATGTGTCTATGTGGCCCTCAAGTAGGTAGCCAAAAAGTACATGGAACTGTGAAACGAATACTATCTGTTGTCCAATTAAAATAAACCTGAATGAAACCAGATGCAATGCAGCATAGCAGAGTAGCCATTTGGGTCTTTTTACATTTTACATTAGAATAATATTAATCATATCCTGAGTTAAAAACAATGTATTACATTGATTCAGTATGTTACCAGTTAACAAAAGTTTTCAAAGCCTACATTACCAACTACATTGTCATCTTGAAAAACTCAGTATGGTCACAATCGACCACATGCTTTAGAGCGGAAATGCAGCAGTTAAAAAGAAATACATACATGGTGTGTCATGTCCTAGCTGGAAAATTAATTGTTGTGGGTGAGGAATGAGACACTTTAGTCTTCCCTTTGTCTGCCTATTATCAAGGACACATTGTTCAACAAATGACTAAAACTTTTAAGAGGTTTAACTGCCACTGTTTGTAAACTGCATTTGTTCATTGTAAAAAAAAAAACTTGAGAGGTGTAGCAACCGTAACTGAACTGGCAGAAAGTAGAGAACAATCAATTTGTTAATTATTAGCGCCACCAAATGCTATCAAATATATTTTTTACTGAAGAAAAGTTGTTGAAGGTGAACTATGACAATCCTCCTGTTGAATTGAACAGATTCTTAACCAGGTGCTCATTTAGTCCACTGCTAGCTGCAGAAAGACGTTGAGACCTTTTGGAAATGAATTTATGATTTGATGATGCACCTGGCAGCGAGCGGCCTCTCCCACAGGAAGCCCACCTGTCAGTCAGCCGCTCAGCGACAACCTGCCAGGTTGTGATGACTTCTGTGGGAGTCAGATAGGACTTGCTGAATAATAGAAAAGCCCCTCGTCCCGTGCGCTGGCATGCTCAGTTTATTAACTGTCATCATCTGAAGGGAGGTTGTAAATATGCCCACAGCTTCACCCTGCAGCCAACCACAAGCAATAACCGCAGTGATTTATTTCCCCAGATGAAATGCTAAATGACCCCAGTATCAATTGGACTCCTTCTGTTTGTGTCTGGAGTTGCACTGTTGAGGTGATGATTGGTTTTTTTATTGCATGCTGAAATATTTTTTTAAATTCCTCTCTCATTGCAATGTTGGATGTTGCTCTTCCAAGCTGCCAAAGTACAGATATGAGATGAACCTGGCTGAGCGCCCCTCTAACTGGAATATGAGTTAACCTGTGACAGATCAAACTAATCTCAGGGGCATGTCGACGGCTAAACCCATAATCCCTAATGCGAAGCTCCCTGGCTTGCTTTGGGCACAGGATAACCGGCTTAAATCAATATGCTTTCTCAGATTTAATGGGTTATTTGAGTTCGTGATAGAATGAGATTTAAAGATAATATATAGAGAGGAGATACAGCTCTTTTATTTCTGCATTTAAATGTGCTTGCACACCTGCAAAAGTTGAGCTGAATCATGGCAAAATTTCACTCCTGCAGCGCATTTCAGTATCCTGAGTAAGTGCTTTTCCTTCTGCCTTACGCTGGGATCTTACAAGTCAGCTTCCTTCATCAGTCATCTGTTTTTTTCCGTCTTTTTCAGACGTCCATGCCTTTTCTTTTCATTAAAGCCCACTCTCTGGGATTAGATGGATGTTGGTAGTGAAATATAGGTTATGATCCTGTGTAATCTGAGAATGCCTAGTTGAGGTCCAGAGTGGCCCCCTGCCCCTAACGCTGCTGCTGTGTCTTGCTGGTCCTCTGACGACCTTTCCAGACTTCCATCTGCTTCAACCATTGTTGGAAGTATTTTTTGTGGTTTGGGCTGCGTGAGCTTGAGGATGATTTCTTCCTGCCCTTCGTCCCAGCTTTGATAGACTGCACCGTGTCTGAGGGGTAGAGGTTTTAGAGAACTGCTGGCGAGGTGTAGGATTTTGGTTTCACTCGGTGACAATGGTGTCTCTGTACAGGACAGGTTATCATGGAGCACTGATACTTCTGTAGAGTAACCAGGATCTGATCGCAGACGTGTAGGCTAGACGTATATGTCATCAAAGTGAAGTAACCTTTGTTCTTCTTTTACTTCAACTGTGAAAGCACATCTGAATACACTAAATCTATTGTGTAGCCTAAAATCAAGTACTGCAGTTCTGTAGCCGTCATTTGAATTTCTGGATGTGCTAATTTTCAGTCTTAACAAACCACAAGCAGTTAAGTTTTACGTGTTGCTTTCAAGTCTAACATTAATATTTAGTACACCAAGAAGTGCTGTCTGCTACATCTCTGATTTCAATTACTGAGAGTTCTTCTTTTGGCCTCTCGCTCAAAGTAAACCAGTGTTTATTATCAACTGAAGCTACCAGAATCCATTCTCTAGTTTGTATACATCCACTGAAAACCCGGCATGGAATAAGTGAGTGAATGTGGTTACTCATTGAACTGATTAGCTTGCTCTGTTTGTACTCGGTAGCAAAGTGATCTGCTGCGTTTATGGCCTTTCCATGATCCACTGGCTGTGCACGTCTCCAGTGGAAAGAGACCCAGGAATTCAGGCTGGAAAAAAAGGGCCTTCTGCTATCTTCGTTTCTCATCAGGTGCAGTGTCATGTTTAAAGGGAAAAGAGGCCACAGCTCCAAGTGAGCGGTTAAGCTTGTCCGTGATTGCCTATCTATCTCCTGCAGGATATCTACATGAGGGAGTGTTGAGGAGTGGTTCTAATTTTGTATGATTTCATGCTTTTACCTTTTGTAGTTATGTTTTAAGTCCCTGATGAATGAAGTGACCTCATCTTTGCAAAAACATTAAAAACTGATCATTCCCATTCTCTTAGGGATGCACAATATATCAATTGATTTGTAGTGTTTTAAAGTCAAGTTGAATTCATTTCAACATCGCAAAAAGCTTTGCAAACATACCCCAAAAGAAACATAGCAAACCAACAAGATTAACATAGCAGACAACAAATATTGTGCATACACTCAGGCAGAGGTCCAGTTAAACCCACTGAGTAATATAGAACCAATAAAACAACCATTATAAAAGCCATTTTAGCAATAGCAATTTTAGTGTGTGTTCAAAAGCCAAAGCAAATAGGTGTGCCTTAAGCTGAGCTCTGAACGACTCTGTGGAGGGGGGGCGGTTCTGGTGTGGTGGCCAGTTTGTCTTACAGACCCAGAAGCGACAAAGTGTGGCCACCTCTGAGCTTCAGCCGAGCCTGAGGGACGACCAGAAGTGATTGATCAGAGGACCTGAGTGATCTTTGAGGGGTATTAGGCATTCAAGGGTCAGATAGGTGGGAGGGAGCCAGACTTTCAGAGGCAAACAAGTGATAAAATTTTAAATTGAGCCTAAAAACTTACAGGGAGCCAGTAGAGGGAGGCGACTAAGGGGGGGAAATATGCTCTCACTTGTGACAGCCAGTTAAAAACACAGCAGCAGTGTTCTGCACATGCTTCATACCTCTCTAGGTCTGTCTCCTAATAATAAAAGAATTTAAATAAATAATAACAGAGCTGAAAGGCTCAGTCAATTATTCAATCTCCCCCCTAAAAAATCCTGCAACTATTTTGAGAATTGCAAAAATACCAGACATTCCAGCTTCTTATTTGTAAAAATTTGCTGCTTTTATACATCTTATGTGAAAGTGAATTGAATATCTTAAACAATTAACAATTAATCAAAGTGTCTGAAAAGCTCAACCTCTCTAACACTTCATAGATTACCAAGATGACAAGAGAAAGGCACATTTTTATTGAAATTTGATTTTTTAAAAGATATACTAAGCATCTTCAAAGACATTTTGATGCCCATCCATTAGCATACTTGTATATGAGGTTCATATTGAATAGGTGACTTTAGAAAAAATAGTGTTGAACAGATGCGTGACTTATGGGTATAGAAAATGAAAATAATGTTGTCTTTTGGCTGGCTGTTGTATGTCATTGCACAGTAAAAACCCTTTGCCTTTATGCCAGTTGCAGCAACTGATTCATTTATTTCCAATTAATATTTGTGGTGAACAGGTTTCATGTTTTTCATTTTGAATGTGTTCTGTCAGTCTGCAACTGCTGAAACAGTAAGTCAGCTCTGGTGGCGAAGGTAAGATGGAAAGTGGGCACTGAACATGTTTCCATCCTTGGAGGCTTTCAGTCTGGATAAAAACCATCACTCAGACATGCTCAAGAGAATTTTACAGCTCAGTTCAGTTCAAAAGGACAGTGAACAGGCCATTTTTTTTCTTTAACACAAATAAGTTGGTGTATTTGTATTCAGTACTGAGCTCCAAGGATCTTTATGTCACAGTGAAAATGTAACAGATGTCAATGAGATGGACAGGGGTGGTGCACATGTTAAGATCTGCAGCAGACGGAGAAAAACACAAAAGTTGGGGATAAACAAACAAATTTCAGATGGATGGGGTGAGATCTTTGATGAGGGAATAAAGGAGGGCATGAATGCTAAAGTCAAAGAGGCTTCTAGCTGCTTGTTTTTAGACGCCGCTGGTTCACTTTCATGACTACAGTTGAGATGAGTCCCTTCTGCGATTTTCCTGAAGACCTGCTGTAGGTGTGGCATCTTCTTTAATGACCTAGGGGCCAATCTAAGAAGCAGTGTGCTCGCCCAAAAGAGGAATCCCCTACAGGGAAGGGAACAATAGCTTCACAAACAAAACTCAGAATAAGAAGAATAGCAAGAAAGCGTTGACTGAAGGGTGGTGGCTGATCTCTGAAACTCGCTTCCCTGATAGAATTTAGCTTCTTCCTGTGTGGTCCTACAGACTAGTAAACGAATTGGTGCATTTTGGGCTGTGACTCATTGTTGGTAGTTTGAATGTTGTGGCACATTATGAATAAGTTATCCTATTTTTGTTAATGAATGCCTGAATTTGTCAAAAAAGCAGTGGGGATGTAGATCCAGGATGTTTAATTTGTGCACCTCTGTGCAGCATTAAAAGGGGGGCTTCCTTCCTCACATCCTGATTAGAAAGGATGTTGGAGCTCTTAAACAGCACTACCTGAAGAATAAGGCTGTTTTGTATTAGTTTGCGTTTGCTGTGAGCAGCTCTTTAGTTTTAGTTTTAGTTTTACCTCACATGAGTCACGACTGCAAACAGCATAAAAAAGTTTGACATTGATGTTGAGTAGTTCTGCTTTCTGTAACTGACAGCTTCACTCAGAATGAGATTAAGTATTATCATGTAAAACTCTATATTGTTCATTTATTTAGAACATAATTATTTATGCCATTCAAGGAAATCCCGACTAGGCTTGTCTGATAATTTTCATCGCTTGACTGCCTGTGAAAAAGTGTGTTTTCTTTGACAATGTGTTTAAAGCATTACATGCTCCAGTGCAAGGGCGTGTTAGAGTCAATCAAGATCTACACTATGTAACTTTCCAGTTTTTATTGAAAAGGCAGTAGTGGGAGTAATAACTAGTCAAATAGAAACAGAAGGAGCCTTGCCTTGTTTGGTCTTTGTGGTCACTGCCTCATAGTATATCATCTGCAAGTAAAAGACAAACAACTTCAGGGATGTTATCAATTTATCTTGCTTTAAGCTGCGCTTGAATGCCAACATAAAGAGAAAAAAAATGGTTTATAAACCTGCTGACTGATTTATACTGTAGGTGTATTGGAAGGAACTAAAAAGACTTTCTCAAAGGCAAAGTAAATACCTACAAACACACAGAACGGCTTGTTAACTGATACCTGTATAGCCTCCAGCTTTTTTCCCAGTCTAGACCTTCTGTCACATCTTTGAATGGGCCTGAAAATGACATGTTGATGACTTGCAGGAGTGTCTCTTCCAGGGAAATATTAATAACGCTGAATATTAGCCAAAACACATAGAGGGTGGGTGGCGAATATCCAAATAAGAAGATAAGAGAACACGCATGACTGAGAAACAAACACAAAGACGGGGGAAAGTGAATGAGATAAATCACCTCTCTGCCAGCCTGTGGCTCATGTGTAGACCAAACTTGAATGAATCTCTGCCTCCCCGCAGAAAACTGAAGTCTCCAGACAAAAGGTTCTTTATTTAGGACTTTTGTTGTCTTCTTTGACACAGGCTTATCTGTCTTTCTTGACCTTAACTTGCCATGTAGACATGACTTTACAGCCCTGTGTCAACAGTGAGAAGAAAGGCATCCCTGTTGGCAAAAGTCATGAAGGCTTTGAGGGTAAAAGAATCCATTTAGCTTTTTTATAGCTTTATGTTGGATCTGTGCATCTAATCGTACATAAAAATATGAGGAAAGAAAATAGCTAATACTTCGAAGTGGAAAAAGACTGCAGCCATGCATGTGGCCCCATGAGGCTGCAAGCAGGAACAGTTCGTTGGGCTGAATGCTAATGTAAACATGCTACAAATCTCTCTATGACAATGCTAACATGCAGAATGTTAGCTCCTATAATGTTTACCATGTTAACCATTAATGGTGCTGATGGGAAAGTCATTATTTCGTGGGTAGGGACTATTTCACCACAGACTAAAGCTTTTCATAAATAATATGTAAATCAAATTTAAAGATTCCTAATGTTTTCATAGTTCTTTTTTTGTTGGACATGAGTATCTTCACCAGATTTCATTGTAATGAATCCAATAGTTGCACAGACCTTTCACCCAAAACCACAAAAGTCAACTTTGTGGTGGCACCAGAGGAAAAGTCTGGGAACAAACGGTCATAAAGGCTGATCCTCTGGGAACCATCAACTCCTGAACAAAGTTCTGTTCCAATCAAAACAGCAGATTTTAAAACATTTTAATGTGTAAGTGTAAACTTCATCCTGCTGTTGGTGCTCAGAGAAATAAAAGGAGATAACTAAGGTCATTAAGTTTAATTTTCTAAGCACTATGAAGAAACTACAACTCAAACACAAAAGCACCAGTGACCTATGATTCTGCCAAACAAATAACAGGCATCTCCTCCTCATGACTCATCTCTGTCTGAATTATGACAACAATGATTATAGTGCTTATGGCAGTGATCGTGGTGTGGTCTGCTCCGAGCAGAAAAGAAGATGTCAGCCCTTCTCTCTCTGTGACTCCAGCGTTTTACTGGCCAATATCAGCTCTGAGGGCTTTCATCAGTGTCGTAAAACGTATTCCCCTCCAGTCATTTATAGATAAGATGACAGCAGTGTTCATAACACCGTAGTGGAAGGCAAGGCAGGGCAGCAGAGTTGATCTGTGATTTGTTTAACTCCCGGGGCACTAAAACATAATATGCTCTAACAACAACATGCCTTGTGTAGTACCTTTAATTGCCTATAAGTTTCCACAACACTAATGCTTCATTGAGCTCAGAATTAATTTCCTGGTGGGACTCTGAGCGGACATCTTCATTACTACATGTTTTTATAATTGAAACCAGAGGCCCGTAAAAAAAAAAGGAGGAATCCTGTTTGCTCCACTTGCAATGTTCCCCTCCATAAAAAAGGTGGTGCTGACCCCCTTGCATAATTACCCAATAAACCATTTTTGAAGGCCATATGTTATAAGTATATTCCCATGCACTGCATCGTGTTACAGCCCCCATGACACTTAAAGCATCACTTGTGAATGATCAATATCTGCTACTCTCGTTTTCATAACAAACACTTCATCTTGTATCTAGGTGCAGAATGGGCTCCCTGGTAGAAATACCCTGGAGTGCATAGTTGGACTTGTTCCCGGCAGTAAGGATTAGCCCTGTGGGACTGTGCTATATCCACTCCATCAACAACCTCTTCCTGAGCTGATTAGAAAGCAGTCAGAGATTTTTTTTTTTAATATGAATCCACTTGTTTAGTCTTAATCCTGGTATTATTTCAGTAGTCAGGCACCCACATGATTACCAGGAGATTAAAATATTCAAAAATCTAATTGAGGTTTTGAGTCAAAGGACATGTAAACAATCTTCTGTGCTTTATTTCTTTTAACAGTCAAGTAAGAGGCATTTGAACTATGCATGTCAGACAGGGGAAATTGCCTTTTCCTTCTCTCCTTATTGCTATTCTTGCTCTGTAAGACAGTGTTTGAATAATTTTTATGCGATTATGTCATCAGCATGCAGGAAATAAAGTGATCTCAACTGTCCAAGATTTGTAATAAATGCTTGGCACCTGTTAGTCAATTGAAAAACATCCGAAATCATATCCAGGATTTGGAGCTGGAAACATCATTACATCTGTTGAGCTGTGTGTAACGGACAAAACAATCTCACCATTAGATCCATTCAGTTCTGGAGCTTTTTTTATTTCACAGAAAGTAAAAGGAGTTTGCCTGGTTGTTATTAAGGCAGGAAGTTTAAGGAACTCTTGTTCCTGTTGGTTTTAAAGTTGGGTATAAAAATTCTTTGTGACCATGTAAACAGAGCTCCAAATGGACTTTGAGATTTGTTTTGCCAGCTACTGTTTCAAAGGTCGTTTGTGAACTTTTCATTTGTAGTAATTGCACATAAACAAAAGTGTCTCACCCCAATATTATGACAAGGATAACATTAAAGTTGGTTATATTTTCTGTCTACAGCCCAACTTTTAATAAGAAACATGACGACAGTTTGCAGGTATGTTGGACTTTAGAGAAAGATTATGTTGGAAATGCTTCATATCATGGCTCATTACTGGTTGTCCACTCTTTGGTGTAGTCATGTGGGTTTGTAGTGTGTGCTTCATCCACAATGATTCAGAGCCAGGGTCCTTGTGTTCACTAGTGTAGCTGATAGCGAAAAAAGGGTCTAGTCTGCCAAGTCTAGTGCCTTTGATGACTGATGCAATGCAGCCAGGCCTAAGGTTTTGCAAAAGCCCCTCTGTGTGTCTGTAGTGAGGGGGCGGCCTTGAAACAACCAACCTCCTCAGTCACAATCATCTAAAACAAGCTAGCGCATTGTTTCGGAGCTTTGTTAACCATGTGTGATGTGCTTTTTTTGTGAGGAACAGGATAACGCCCCGCACATTAACAATGGCTGAAATCTGAGCCGTGGGCTTGTGGGAGAGGTGTTTGGTGAAAAACTAGCACTGTTTTCTGTCAGTCGTTGCAGTTCACACTATCTCAGTGAAGATGGAATTGTTTTGAAAATACTCTGAAGATTATAACTGAGCACTCTGGGACCCCGAGTACTTGGCAGTGGCCCCCCGTTGCATTTCAGGCATTGCAGTTTGATGTGTCATCAAGAAGACGTAGCGGAATTCTTCTTAGCTTTCCTGTGCAGATTAAATTGGTCATGCTTTTGGCGAGTACAACTCAACACGTAATAAAATATCCTTTTACAATTATAAGAGCTCCTTGGCTGTACAAACTTATTCCCTGAGCTCCATTTGTCCCTGACTTTTGCCCTCAGCCAGCGTGGATGAGGAAGAAACTGCTCATCAGTGGATTTAAGGGCCTGCCGATGTGCAGTTGTGCTGGTGAGTAAGGGCTGAGCAAGGGAGTAGAGCTTACTAATGCAAACCTCAGGGCTTTTGTAGAATATTCCTTTTATGGGGTCCCTCTCTGTGAGGACTCCAGCAGGGCAGAGTTGCTAGAGACATGACTAAGGCAGTAACAGAGTTGTTGGCAGGCAACGCGGTTGGACCTACACAGAAATGAGCCTGTCAGCAATCGGGGGCTAAAAATAAGAAACCCTTAAGCAGAAAGACTGTTTCAAAGAGCGCCTATCGCCTTTGTTTAGACGAGGCGAGGAGTCTAGTGAGTGAGAGTTATCTGTCCTCTCAGTTGATGTGCTCCAACCTGGGTCTCAGCTCTGCACTCTCGAACGCTTAAACCAACAGGGGATTCCCGAGACACAGCTGCTTTCTCCTGCTGGAATGATGTGTGAAATGTGTGGGTTCCTTCGCTTGTGGTTGTTGTTTTTCTTTCTCTCTCCTCTGTCTCTCTTCCTCCGCTCTTCTTTTCCAGGCATGGCTCAGTGAAGGTCGGTGAAGGGGAGGGGAGGGGAGTGGAGGGGAGGAGAAGGGGGGAGGCAGGCATTGAGCAGTGAGTTAGCAGCAGTGCGCTTGCCGCCCACTCCCTCTCCATTCTTCCTCTTGTGCTTCCTGTGGGATTGAAGAGGAGTATAGTTTTAACAGGGAAGGAGAAAGAGGAAAAAAAAGGCAGGGAGGTGGGGGGTTGTCTTGGCTAGAATGGTCTTGAATAGGGAGAATGTCTGGATGTTAAAGAGGAAGTGGGTTGAATGTTGGAACATTTCAGGGGGAATGGTGGGTTCATTATTGGAATTTAAATGGGCCTGAGGCTAATGGAGGTTGTGTGAGTTTTGGGTAACAGTAGAAGGATTGTTTGGTACCTTTATGGACGACTAATGGACTTACCAACAGGGCATGTGGGAAAATTATCTGACAAATGATACGTATTGCTTGATTATTTAGACCATGATAGTGGGCCCCTTGCATATTGGTCACAGCTGGAGGGTAATAGAGGTGCAGCTGCATTAAACTAACTCCAATAAATCCACTTGGTGCCAAGTAATTTTTGCCTTTTTAGATGCATCTTCTATCATTTATGGTTTATTAATTTCTTTTCACTATTCACTAATATCGCTGTTGGGTAATGAATGCATCATTGACTAATGAGACAAATGTGCAGTATGTTTATTTACCGCAGCAGGTCAAGCAATATCCAGCATGGATGCAATAAAATGTTCCCCTTAATAAGTTAGTGACTACTTAATAAAAAAACAAGAAAATTTCAAAATTAAAAGGCTGGTTCACCAAAAAACAGGACATTTTCTGACCAACCTCTGGTGTAAATCAGCCATGCAAACAGCTATGGTTTTTATTTTTTATTTTTATATATATATTTTTTTTTGAATTGCTGCAGCTCTATTAAAAGGAAAAGCAACTTTATTTTTTTAATAATGTTGCCATGGAAAATCCAAAGACAACAGTTTTAATTGTAAATACTTAAAACCAAAAAAGGTTGTTTAAATGGTTGACTGCTGATTATCCAGAGTAATAGCTGAATTTTTTTTTTCATTGTTTATTGCTGTTAATCGCACTAACAATCCCATTGAACTCTGTTTTATTAAGAAGTTTGTCTGAGTGAACTGTGCCTTTAACCCCATAT
Organism: Acanthurus tractus; assembly: GCA_029783725.1. Taxonomy (NCBI): domain Eukaryota; kingdom Metazoa; phylum Chordata; class Actinopteri; order Acanthuriformes; family Acanthuridae; genus Acanthurus; species Acanthurus tractus. The sequence continues at coordinate 15,806,217 of JAQNCA010000004.1, read as the reverse complement.
AGATCCATAATATCAAAACATACTGCATATTAATTTAAACACAATAATTCAAGTAGAGTAAGATTAACCAGTTAATAAGGTCTACATGGTTTTGGTTCTCAAATGAGGCATTACGGTGGATTAACTATATGCCTTAAGATCTCAGAAAAGCTGATCACCGTATGCAGGAGTGTGAGTATACATACTGAATCCTGTGTTTGTGCAGAACCTAAATTCCAGATTTCCTCACGCTGAGGTGGAGAGTAAACATTATGATGGGCCCAGCCACAGGTATCTGGAGTGTCTCAGTGACTGGTAGAGAGTGCTCTTCAGGAGCCGAGAGTAAACATTAGCCTTTTTGGTCTTTATTTGGTCACTTTGCTGAGCTTTTAACAGACTAAACTTCACTGACTGTGCTCAAACTGAGGCAGGGCCAGTGAGCACAGTCACCACAGATGAACTGTCAAGAGGACAAGTGACGTATTCGGTGCGTTGCTTCATTTGCTGGTGCTCTACAGCTGGCCGCTTCGATGTTTTGTCCCCTTTGTTAGCCTTCAGGGAAAGGTCAGCTATGTTCATACATCAAGTGTGAGGCTTTACACCCCGTTTCCACAGTTTGACCCCACAGCGGCTGCCGGGTCCCACATCCACATCAGACTCTGCTGCAAACCACAAAACCACTCCAACCCTCCTTTTTTTCTTCTCAGTTTTTCCTTTTTTTTTCTCTCACAACTTCCTGCCCATCAGATCTGTTTCTTCAGTGGTACATCACTTCTCGTACGAACAGTACGTCCTCCTCCGCTGGAGACGACAATCAGCTACCATCTGCTTCAGCATCACAGGGTAGCGTCTGGAACTGACCCGTGCTAAGATCAACTTCCTGAGATGTCAAAGGGACTTGTGTTCTTGCATTCACTGGGGATAAGGAGGGAAAGTGGGGGGGTATCCTCTAGTCCTTACTGGCCCCTTTTTTCTTTTCTGAGGCCCCAAGATGTTTTCTCTAAGGGATTAGTGCATCTCCCACGCAAAGGAAGATTGCTTTTCCCCTGTAAAGAGAACAGGATATCAAGATTTTGTGTCAAAATTACAATGTATGTTTACGCAGATACAAATAAATACAAGATAAAAGATTTTCATTTTACAACACAACATTGTGCAATTAAATGCAGTTTGTAGTCCCATTAAGCCACAACTTAACCTCTTAGCAGCTGTAAAATTAGACTCAATTAAAGTTAAATACCTAGCAAGGCATATTCTCATGATAAGTAAAAGCAGTTCTTGAACCATCTGGAGGACACTAATGGTCCTGTTCTATTTTTGAAACATTTAGAATTATATTTACCGCCTGTTAGAATCAGTGCAAGTGCTATTGCCATTGAGTGATATAAGTCTGAACAGGCTGAAAACAAGACTTTTTACTGCCATTGAGTGATAGAAGTCTGAACAGGCTGAAAACAAGACTTTTTACTGCCATTGAGTGATAGAAGTCTGAACAGGCTGAAAACAAGACTT
>JAQNCA010000004.1:15790485-15804626 GCA_029783725.1 Acanthurus tractus | reverse complement strand
TTTATTCACATTTTGCAAACATATGCATGCACATGACTGAAGATGGGAGTTATTAGGGGGATAACATAATGGTACCAAAACATGAAGCCATATCCAGGCCTTAATTGATAAAAAATATTATAACAATAGCGCTTGAAATGACTGTTTTACACATTTTTCTGAGTATATGTCTATGTGCCTTAAAAAAAAAAAGGCCATTTGCCATATTTTTTTAGATAAATAGCAGTATTTGTACTAATGTAAATTTATTAAATGGGGAAGTGTAAAAGTAGATTAACAGTCACTACATTTAAAAAATGAAGCTATTTTTTTATTTGAGTATTCAGTGCTGTCAGTGCCTGAGGAGGAAAGCTGCACTGTAGTCTGGTGGTACAGCAGCTTCTCGTCTTGTTTTTTAATATCCTTTGGGCTCTGCTCATTCACCTCGACTCACAGAGATCACTGATGCTCGGTAAATGGCTACAAATGATGTTCTGGGCAGTTTTAATCACCCACTGCAGAGCCTTTCTGCTTATGGGCCGTGCACATCCCATGCCAGTTTCTGATGCTTCCTGTCAGAGTGCTTTCCATCGTTCCTCTTTCAAAAATGAAAAAGGAACTTGGCACTAGAATTGGGCCTCCCTTAAGTTTCTCTAATAAATGTGTAAAATATAGTATACTATCAAACAATGTACAGATTTGACTTCTGCTGCTGGTCTTGCTTTTATATGACATTTAATGTTCTCCTGACTCTCAGCCAACAGAAAATATAAAGGAGGATGAATGAGCTGAATGCACAGAGAAAATTGAGAAAGTGGGCCCTTTATTCACTGATAGTGGACTTTGAGAGATTTATGCTTTTCTGAAATCTTAAAGTCTGGTATTTTGAGCCAGTGCACTCCTAGTGAGCCCCAACTTTTTATATAGGCCAATAAAACCATACTGTGTATCTTTTCCCCTCTTTTCCCTTATCAACTTTTTCTTACCAAACATCTGCAGAAACTTACAGAGGGGGTTAACCATATTTTACCTGCAAATAAGGGAATTAATCTTGGCATCGATTTTGTTATCAGCGGAGAAACACTGCAGATTGAGTTACATAAGATATTTTGCTGTAATGCTGTTGACTTGGAGAGAGAAATAAACAAGTCCTGTCAGTTAGCATTGTTACTTCCCATTAATTATGTGTAAGTTTTTCAGATAATGCAATTATCAGACTCTGGACACGGCTTAATTGAATTGAAGGTAGTGAACAAGAGGAAGAGAACGCGCCGAGGCCATTTCTGGTGTCTGTAGAAAGGCATGAAGCATCATGATTTAGATTCATAGTAGATGGCTCAGCGTACAAAGGGAAACCATTAGATGGGTTAGAGAAGTTTTTGCCGTGTCTCTGGAAGGGTTTGTTCACATTTGTGGACATCCAAAATTTCACCCTATTGCCAAGTTTATTCCAAACATTTAAATGAGACCAAAAATCGTGAATTTAAAGCAGAATTTAACCCTTTTACTCCGGTTGATTTTGGTACTTAACATTGTACATTCGATCTCACCGTGTTTAGTTAATGTGTCTCAAATGTTTGTAAATTCCGTCTGCCATGACTTTGGTTTTATACCCGGCTTCACTTGTTCCCCTTTTCTCTGTCAAATAGATTTTTCAGCTTCAAAGATTAAAGGAATGGTTTACAATTTACAGCTTGGTGCCAGCACTGCTTTAGTTACAAGAAGATGGAAACAGGCACAAACGCCTTTAGTCTGAATGTAATCCAATACAAAAGCCTTTAGTGGATGATACTTCTGGAAAGCTTTTAAAGGTGAAGTACTTGAAAATATAATTTGCTTTCTTGCAGAGATTTAAATAAAAGGAATGATATGACTTTCATTTCCGTCTGCTAAATATAAGGCATCATTCAGTAACCAGTTAGCTTAGCATACTGACTGCTGAGATGGGGAAACAGCTAACTTGGCTTGGCACAAAAACTGCCAGCAACAGCTCGAGAGCCCTTTAAATCACGGTGTTTGCTTAATTTGAGCAGTTTAATTTTAAAAACAGAAGTGTAGAAATGTCAATTCACTGTTTACAAAGTTATGACAGAAGCTAGCTAACTATTTCACCTGTTTCCTTTCTGTTTCCTCTCTGTACGCTATTGTTAAGCTAACTTCCTGCCCTCAGTGGTTCCACATTTACTGTAATACATTTAAGAGGTATCAGTCGATTGTCTCACTCTTCTCCACCAAAATAAAAAAAATTTGAACTGTTCTTTCTTAAGTTAATTTTATGTCGAGAGGAACAGATTTTGTACTGGATAACAGTATCCTATAAAATGTTCTATATATTTGCACTTTATATACGCTGATATACGAGCATCATCAAGCGCTGTATGATGGATTTGACTGCATGTTTCTCTGTTTTCAGCCTTCTGAGATAAAACAGCTAGATTTGACATGCGATCTCTGCAACAGTAGCATGTGAATTCTTAACTCGAGTGCAATTTTGAAGCGTGTGTTTCATGGAAACCTGAACAGTCAACTAATTATCTCACATAATAAGCGGAGGCCATTATTTTGTCGTAGCATAGATCCTATAGCCCCGAGAAACAAATATCTTCCACAGGCCTTCCAACACAAGTCCCCAAGTAAACATGAAAGACTGATATGCGACCGCACATTTCAACAAGATTAGATGACTAATGATCAGGTTTATCAAGTCTTTTGTCAAGCTTTGGCTGCTTGCTGATCAGCGCAGAGCAATCTAGGGAATAATTTGTACTTCTGAATGTGTTGCACACTCACACACATGTCAGTGCACACACCCCCACACATACGCACACACATTTTATTGGCATTAGAGAGGAGGTTAGAGATATTCCAGATCTGCCACTCCTTAAGAGTTACCTCCTGGACATTTTGTGACGACAATACAGCTGGAGGAAGTGAAGCAATAGTAATTATTCTTTGTCACAGTGTCAGTTACATCACTGCAGGCCCTTCCCTTGCAATTTAGATTGCAGACAGTAAGCTGTGTTTTTAGTATGTTAGATGAGTCAAAATTGAATCACCTGTTATGGAAATAACAGGGTTCCTACTCATTTCTGCATTGGCCCTCTCATAATAGCTGTTGAGTGTCTCTACTAACAGGAAGGTAGTTTGTACATTGCACAACGTTTTATGGCCCATCAAACTCAGATACTGTGCAAAAGAGTCATTTTCATTTGTGGAAGGCTGTGTTGTTAAAGGAAAAAAAAAGTTCAGGTAGAACAATAAAACCATGGTTAAGCTATAACTTCTATATAACTACAGCATGTGCGAGTTTCTATCTTGTGTTGCAGCCTATAGAGGAAATCAGTTTATGGTTATAGAATATTAGTTAATTTACCATCTGCATGGAGTTAAACAACTGGACAATGTAGACTGTTTACAATGGCTATACTGCTGTTTGCTTGAGCAATCAATAGTTTTTCTTCCTTGCGTGTCACACAAGACTGAACCTTTGGTGCAACTTAGTTGAACCTTTAGTCACCTGCCTCATACAGTCTTTACTGCTCCTCATAAATATTGACAGGATAAAACATTGAGAGAGAAAGGAGGGTGTGTAGCTGTTTGCAGCTGGGAGATATACAGTAAATCTATGCACTGCGTATGGTAATACAACAAACTAATTAACCATAATCAGCATCCCTATTTGCAAACTGTCATTCAGGATGCCCAAATCAGCCTGATTAATATTCACAGCTACACAGTCATGAAAACCTTTTTGTTTATTGCGGTTCAGCTTCTCAGTCTGAGTAATAATTAAGGGGCTAATTACATCTCACATGACTCTTCTAATTAAAACGGTCAGCTTGCTCTAGCCAGTCTGCCTCTGTTGCCTGGGTGTTAGGCTGCTGGACTGCAGGGTTCATGTTAGGGAGATCCCTCAGGGACAAACTAATGAGGAGGAAGAAGAGGGAGGGTGGGAGACAGCTGTTTGTGCCTAATTCTCACTGATTGGGTTCCCAACTGCTGTTGGTTTGCATGAATATAAAACAACATCACGTTTAAAGAGCAAAGAGGATGAGGAAAAGCACAAAACATCAGTTCCAGATAGTATTTTGGCTGAGCACAAAAATAGTAAATATCATTTTTCTTCAATTAGGTGAATAATGAATGCCCTTGTAGTTAGTTAAATTGACTTATGTATAGTATCCCGAGGTGTGTCCCACAGTTTGGAGCACATGTTTTAGCTGTCTTTGCAGTCAAGAGCGGACACGTTGTGGAATGTGACCCAAGAGACATTACACCAGCACCATAACTCCGAACAAACAGGACGAGGAATCTTTTGTTTTTCTGAAGTATTGCTCAAGTTAAACCATAACTTGAGACTTAAAAGAGGAAAATCAATTATATGCTTATTAAGTGTGCATGCAGAGCTGTTGCACGCATGCATGGCTGTGCGTGTGTGTACATGTGTGTGATGGAGGAGTGTCTGGGTATGTTAACACAGATGACTCTCTTCAGCTCCAGTCAGAACCTGTCTGACCTGCTTAGGGGACAAATGAACTGAGAAAGTCCGCCTGCTTTCTTAAGACACATATTCTCCCCTCAACACTACATTCATTAAGAAAAAGCCTCTACTGTCTCCTGCACTTATCAGTAATACTACCCTCCTTATCCAAGTGCTTAATTGCATAACGCCAGATAGGCAACAGTATCAGCCCACACTTGTAGTCCTTTGTATCTCCCTATCAACAGCTTTGTTGCTGTTGTAACTTAAACCTTGAGAAACTGCACAAATCAGCATTTAATTGAAACCCTAAGTTGCTATAAAGTCATGTCAAGAACTTGCCTTAATATCACATATGTTTAAACTAGACTGAAGTTATTGAGACTGTTATTAATTATGAGATTTAGAGAGCTAAAGTTCCCCTAAGAAACTCACCCACAAATCTCATGGAATCTGTGACACACCAAATCTTTTCTCTGAAATGACACAACTGGCCTGGAGACGCTGGTCGCAGTGGTTGTTTTAACTAGCCTGCATAGCAGTGGAAAGATCCAGGCCTCTGCCAGAGTAAATACAGCCAACTCACTTTGACTCATGAGCCAGAATTCGCTTCGTTGCTGAGATTTGATTCCTATTGTAGATGCAACCCAGATTGTGTATTTTCACATGAAAGTTGGCCAAGTTATGAATGTCCAGATCAAATTCACAAACAGAGACACAAAGAAAAAGGCACAAATTGAGCCAGTGCGCTGCATAAACAGCAAATGTTTCTGACAGACAGAACTGTGGCCATTGGATGAATGCTTTTGTGACACTGTAGACGATTTATTACCATTTTGCATCTTGTGTTTCAAGTATCATTCAAATAAATCTCTCAAATACTCCAATTGTTTCTTTGTGTTTGTGCAGTATGCCAAGGCATCACCAACCGTTTAAACCTTCTGGGCTCCAGAGAAGACCACTACCTAAACATGGTGAAGACCTACAGCAACTGCACTGTGGTCCTGGAGAACCTGGAGATCACCTACATGGAGGAGCACCGTGATCTGTCCTTCCTCAGGGTAAAAGGCTGTTAGCAACTGAGGCTAAACATGCACATAACAGATGGGAGACAGTTCCTTCTTTCTGATTTTTTTTTGTCATCACTGGTCTGAGGCCAGCTTGCAAGAAAAGCTATCCTAGATCTTTGTACTGTGAACACTGGGCAGATGTCACAGGGGACCACACACACACATTTGTGTGCTCACAAAAACACAGCATAGCACAAAGTCAGCAAAAATCATGGAGTTGTTCCAGTTTTGCTTTCAAGGCTGCAAACTGCCTTAAACATCTCATCGATGGAGAGTGCTCATGTCAAATGGAAGAAGATCCTAGAGATTTAAAATCATCAAATAAATATTTGATTTACAGATGTCAATATGCAGTTTTAGTGATCTTCTAAAAGTTGCCATGACTGAACATCAATCAAAAGATAAGGCATTGAAGGGCCGTACTCTATTGACGTAAAAGGAGTATTACATATTATTGTTATGTATCAGTAACTTGTTAAACTATCTGATTAGAATATTAGGTCAGCACCATCTATCAGTGAAACTTAACTTGATTTTAAGTTAATGATAAATTAACCGACATGCATTTCAAATGATTTTTGCTATATGAAGACTACTATCAATATATATATATATATGCAGTAAAAAGCATTGGCATAATTTCAGTGTTTTATTCTGTTTTGTTTAATTCTTTTTGCTTGGACAATCCCTGACTTGCACACATCAAGCCTACAGCAAAGCTTTCTCATTTTCCTCTTTCACAGTCTATTGAAGAAGTGGGCGGATATGTCCTGATTGCACTCAACACAGTTCCCAGGATTCCTCTGGAAAACCTGCGCATCATTCGTGGCCACTCACTCTATGAAAGAAAGTTTGCGCTTGCTGTTCTTGCTAATATTGACAAAACTAAAGTTCAGGGCACCAATGAGCTTCTTCTGACTAGTCTGACAGGTTGGTCCGCCTCTCAGTTTTTACCACCTTTCTAAGTCTAATGTGACCAAATTCTCCCAAAATTTCAGTATTATGTTTAAGGCTTTAAAGCTGTTGGTGAAAAAAAATGAACAATCAAATTCCTGATATGTTTTCCCTTGCAGAAATTCTTAAAGGTGGTGTTAAGTTTGCATCCAACCAGCTATGCAATGTTGAAACAATACAGTGGGACGATATTGTCAACACTGAGAGTAAACCCATCGTGGAGCTCTCAGAGTCAAGCAACAATGCACTTTGTAAGTTAACACGTAAGCAGAAGGCCAAGGCTGCAAAGTCATTCATTATATCAATTGATGTGTTTATTGTCAGACAGATTAAAGGGTTTGAAGTACACGTTTTACTCTGTTTACTTCTTGTCTGCTTTTTACAGGCAAAAAATGCGACTCAAGCTGCTTTAATGGTTCATGCTGGGCACCTGGTCCTGAAAACTGTCAGACCTGTGAGTTGTCATTTTGTGATTTAATTTTTTCTTGAAAAAAACCCAAAACAAACAAACCTCAGGTCTGCTTTTTAATTAGTATTTTATTGTTAGCGTGCAGCAGGGATACTTAGCTTGCCAGGGGCCAGTTCGTAAACAAACATTAATCATATTTTTTAGATAAAATGAGTAAACACTAAAAAAGGCCAATAAAAATCTCACTGTAAAATTCAGTATTTACAAATTTCTTGATTTATTAACTAAGATTATTAACCTACTAATATATATTCAAATAGATACTGTGGTGAAACACTTCCTTATTCTGCTCCTGAGAAACAATGCGTCTTCATTTTAATTTTTTTCATTTATATTACAAAAGATAAGATAAGATATAATTGATGCCAAGCGGTTAAATACAGGTGTTGCTGAAGGACAGAAATAAGTAGAGATAAATAATGGGGCAGAGCTAGGTCAAAGTGATTGGCATAATACATGTATTCCTTATATCAGTTATCACAATTTTCACTTTATTTAACAAAAAAAAATAGCAAATATGCTCCATTGTTTCCGCTGTAATTTAGGCATGCAAACTGTTTAGATTTACAGCTTTGATTTTTACATGGCTTCAAAATAAAAATAAAACAATAAATACATGCTGCAGGTCATTGCACTAACTCTGTCCTGATCTTGTTTCCAGTAACTAAGCTGAACTGTGCACAGCAGTGCTCTAAGAGATGCAAAGGTCCTTCACCCAGCGACTGTTGTAATGAGCATTGTGCTGCTGGCTGCACAGGACCGCGGCCTTCTGACTGTCTGGTAAGAGCTGAGGGGGAGACAAGCTTAAAGAATCAAACACACTGAATGTTTCATACTTCAGCCTTAAATCTGGATTAAAAAAAAAAAAAAAAAAACTCGCAGTGAAACAAAGCCTTCACTCAGCGGCATCTGTTCTTATGATCAGTAGTATTGTTATTGGTTTCAGTACCAATGAGTGGGAGCTCAATCTTTCATTTGGCAGTGCCTGGAATAGCGGCGTCTGCTCTCTCTCCCTTTCTCTTTGTGCAGCTCTGAGGATTAGGCCAAGGCTGTGATAGAGGAATGCAGTGTTATCATTAGTGTGGGGCTCTGTTATGGTCCCAGAGTACTAGATGACTGTTGTTTGTGCTGCAGGCCTGTCGGGACTTCCAGGACGATGGGGTGTGTAAGGACTCCTGTCCAGGCCTTATGCGCTACGACCCCAACTTGCACCAGCTGGTACCAAACCCTCATGGAAAGTACAATTTTGGGGCCACCTGCGTCAAGACCTGCCCACGTAAGAAAGGCCATAATCAGAGAAGATTATTCAGATATTTTTCTGCATTTTTTTGCAAAGAATGTTAATAAACTTTTCATTTTCCTAAACACTGGTGCATTTATTACTTTAGATAAAAGGAATTCAGTGTTGAAGCTGTTTTCTTGACAGTTTAGGTAAACAAAATAAAACTAGTAGGCTTTGCCTGCCAATATAAAACGCATCATGCATTTTCATGAGCTTTTTCACGTTGTGGTATGCTGAACAAGTGCCCAGGTTGTCCTTCAGGGTTGTTAGACATTCAGTGGTTACAGTTAGTCTCAGATTAATTATAAACTGTATAAACAAGGAAAGAAAATGATTGAGTTTCAGGGCGTGTTAATGCAACACTGTTCTTTCTCAGTTTAACTTCCACAGTTCTGTCCCAGTATTACACAGTCTATAGGCTGCTGTGCTTTCTTGTATACGTATAGTCACACAGGTGTACCTTATATAAGTTAAAGCACATTTGGTTTTAATGCTTGTTTGGTTTTCCTTTTGGGCTTTCTGTGTTCAAATGCTGTATAATATTCAACCTCTTAGTGTTGATTATTAACGTGATTGTGAAGTTAACACCTTGTATTTTGCAACATTCCAGACAACTATGTTGTGACTGATCATGGCGCGTGTGTGCGGACATGCAGCGGGGACACATATGAGGTGGACGAGGGAGGGATCAGGAAGTGTGCCAAGTGTGACGGACTGTGCCCAAAAGGTAGAGGGTTAAACCATCACTGTGCCACCATTCTGACTCATAACGCAACAACGTTTGCACTGGTGAAGCAAAACTAACTAAGTACATTTACTCGGGTTCTGTGCTTACTATTTTAAGTTCCTTAAGTGTTTTTTTTGTAAGCTTTTCACACTTGATGGCATGGCTTCACTTCCTTGCACTGTGCAAGGAAGTGAAGCCATGCCATCATACTAGAGGCAATTTTTTATTGTGTACTTTTAACTTTTTGAGAAGTATGTAAATTCACTTCCTTGCACATAATATATATGCTTCTCAAAAAGTAAAAATTACACAATAAAATATTTGCTTCTAGTATGATGGCACGGCTTCACTTCCTTGCACTGTGCAAGGAAGTGAAGCCGTGCCATCATATTTCAAATAAAAGAAGCAATGAGTCTGAATATGAACAGCAACTAACACAGTTTGCTTCCCTACATTTCTTTGTTTGATTTAGCTTAATGGCTAAATCAGAGCAAAAATTAGAATTTTAAAATAGTTTTTGTGTTGATATTTGTTTGCCTATTTGTTTGTGTACAGTGTGTAATGGACTTGGAACAGGAGACCTGACTCACACCCTGTCAATCAATGCCACCAACATTGGCTCGTTTAAAAACTGCACAAAAATCAATGGTAACATTGATATCATCCACACATCGATTCATGGGTAAGTCAAGGACATTAACAGGATTTTAGCACCTGTCAATATTACCTTTGTAAACTGCAATGGATTAAGGAGAACCTGCATTAATGGTAGATGACAAGCTTGTTGTTATTTGTAGGGATACTTATACCAAAACACCGAAGATGCAGCCCTCACAGCTTGATGTGTTCAAGACAGTGAAGGAAATTACTGGTAAGACTGCGTAAAACCTGAGTAATGTGTGACACTCTAAATGCACCCAACAGAGTTGAACACATAAAATTTTTGCCTCAGGATACTTGTGGATTCAAACGTGGCCAGAGAGCATGAACTCACTCAGTCCTTTTGAGAATCTGGAGATCATTCGAGGACGAACTAAGCGGTATGTTCCTCGTAAAGACCCCCATAGTTTCACAACCACTGCGTCACAAGTAATGAATTTCTTTCTCAAGAGTTGATTAATATTCAAGGCCGTCATTAAAAAAAGCTTTGCTATTTTTTCTTCTTCTCTTCCTGTTCCGGCATGTTCTTTTTTTGTAGTGGTAGCCGCAGCGTGGTTGTGGCTCAGCTCAGCATCAGCCACCTTGGCCTTCGCTCCCTCAAAGAAATCAGCGATGGAGACGTGGTCATCGTTAGGAACCAGAACCTTTGCTACACCGACCAAAGGCACTGGAAGAGGCTCTTCAAATCAAATTACCAAACTGCTACCATAGAGGACAATGCTGATTCTGCCACATGTGGTAAGATCCTTTTATTGTTTTGTTTTGTTTCTTCTGATTGCACAATGCAAAAGCCAAATTAAGTTAGTGAAGCCTAATTTAAAAATTGGATCATTATGTGGGAAAGATCCCTTTCTAAGATTGTATGTTTTGCTCTCAGCTCTGAGGAACAACACTTGTGACAGGAAGTGTACCACAGACGGCTGCTGGGGCCCTGGCCCAGACATGTGTTTCGACTGCCGTGACTACAGCCGTGATGGGAGTTGTGTTGATTCCTGCAACATCCTGGAAGGGTAAGGGAGGGCTCTGGCTTTTAATGCCGTTTAAGCTTTGAAATGCAGCGTTCCTTATTTTATACAAACAAACTGTCTGAGCATCAGATTTGTGTGTTGTACAGTTAACTCCTTCAAAGTCTATTTTCATAGCACAAGCATTTCCAGACTATGACATTAGAAGAGTTTGGGGATTTGTTGTTGATGCAAATCTAAGACCAAACACAATCCAAGGTATTTTGGAGTTAAACTTCCAGTAGATAAAAGACAAACACTGCAGCTGAAATGGCACATTCTCTCACATCATGTTTATCTTTGCAGATCTCTGTCAAACATTGAGTCTCGACTTGCTTACAGTTTAACTTATGCCCCCAAAAAGGGGATCAAGAATTTTACTTTGCATGTAACTGTTTGAAATGTGGTGCACCGGCGGTGAGAGTCTGTCAGCTCTGCTATTGTTTTTGCAGGGAGCCGCGGGAGGCCGTGGTGAATAAAACCTGCGTGGAGTGTCACCCCGAGTGTCAACACATGAACGGGACAGCAACCTGCAGCGCACCTGTAAGTGTCACAGCAAATAAACTGTTACTGCAAACATCTTTAAAAAAAAAAACCCAAACCTCCTCAGAACAGTTAATATATCTTTACACAGCTTTGTGGACCTGATTTATGAATCCAAAATGTCAGCAGCAAATGTTTTTGTGTCAGTCTCGCAGAATTTAAGAGCACCACAAAATGAGCAATAATGTAGCGTGAATCGTTGCACAACTTTCAGCGAAACAAATTTCTCCATCAACAGCAGCCATAATAGACCATAATGGAGTGCAGCCACAAGACGTGTTGTGTTTTGGATTAGGGGAGTGGCTGTGTGATCTAGCCTGCACACTGTCTGCTTAAATATGCTCAAACTAGTAATCCCATCTTTGACTTAAAAACAACCAGTTCAAGCCAATTTTTGAGGTTTTGGAAAGTAACTCTGCATACTGTGCTGTATCATTATTGAAAATAGAAGCAGACAGCTTATGAGAGTAGTACAATGTGGTAAAATTAGAAGTATTAAAGAGCAGCACTTTATTGGAACAGAGCTGTACTGACCTAAGACAGAAGCATCAAACATTTCTTGGTGGATCTTCATTGCCAAACATTTGCATCTTTATGACGAAGATGGGTGCTGCTAGCTTTGAGAAATTATTACTATGAGAGAGTGCAGTTTACATAACATTTACTACTCCTCTCAAGAGAGTTGTAAACACTCAGAGTTTTTCACTTTCAGGGTTCTGGAAACTGCACAAGGTGTGCCAACTTCCAGGATGGACTGTACTGTGTGTCTCGATGTCCCCAAGGCGTGCCAGGGGAGGACGACACATTGGTGTGGAAATACGCGGACGAGAAGAAAGTCTGCCAGCTATGCCACAAAAACTGCACTCAAGGGTAAAAGCATTGTTCAGCCGACCTGCGAAACGGCACTAAAATTTTTCTGTGTTGCAAACATTTGTCCGTCAAAATGTTAATGCAGTAACTTGATCCTAGCCAGAGGGGTCAGCAGTGGTTCTATTGGCTCATACATCAAGTTGGCTTCAGATGCGAAATGATGCTTTGCTAAGTTGACTGATGAAACCTGATTATTTTTAGGGGGATGTGAAGGCCTAAGATTAATTTTGCTCTTTTGCTTTGTCCTCTAAGACATAAACATGTTTAAAGCTGCTGTTTTTTAGTAAAAACATACCATTAATTTTGCAGGTTTTTGAATCCTTTGCCTTTGGGTTCCTTTCTTGTTAGTGTTCAAGGAACAGAGGTGCATTACAAAGCAGAGCAAAAACATTTCGACAGTAATAAAAGCGTCAGCATATACCAGTGATGGAGGCTGAAGTTATACTTTTTTTGTCCATAAGTGCACAAAGGTCCATATGAAGTAAATGTCATCAATTTGAGGGTTAAACTTGTGCTGTGTGAGGACTCAAATGTATCGCATTATGTTGAGGTTGCACAGATTTGTGTGCACAGCCACTGCACCACAACAAGCTGCAGAATATGTCTCTGCATGTTTGGAAAGCGTCCTTCAGAAGGTAATATAAGCAGAACTTTTTATGTCTGCAGCTGTTTGTGTATTTGTCCATTTCGAGTATATTCAAGGTTAAAGAAGAGAAATGGTTCAGGGAAATTTCCATAATGCCCTTTAAATTCCTGAAAGCACCTGAGTTGGTGAAATTTTGAAAAAGATCTTTTGTTTATTCCAAAACTAATTCATTGATCACCAGTTCTACAGACTGAAACATAGCATTTAGTCAACAGCTGCTTCACTTTTATCAACAATTGCGTCACTGAGATCTAAGCATTTTATTGCTGTTGACTGCTTCTCTGTAGTCATTTTGGATTTGACTGTGGAGAGTTTGACTCTGAGTCTTGCGGACGTGACAAATCACAGGGAATTTGGATGATTTTACTGGCAGAAATCAGCTTCTCATCGTTCCGACACTCGCAATGTGGAACTGTTTTTCAGGAAACTAAAAATGTTAGAAACATGGAAGTGTGGCAACAATTATTGTCTCATTTTGATGGACACTGAGTGCAAAACATGTCTCTGATTGTTTAGCTTCGCAGGGAAACAATCAGCCATGTGACTGGTTTTATGATGACTGGGTGAATTTGCAGTGTGAAAGCTCACTGATGGCACAGTGTGTGCTGTGTGCTTTGCAGTCATTATTACAGAACAACTTGACACGATAGTTCGCACAAACAAAGGAAAAAAACTGTATTATTATATGTATTATTTTGCTGAATTCATGAGAAGAGACACATGATAAAGAGACAATATTTTTTTTATGATAAATTAATGAATACTAGCAGTTGTAAATTTTTAATGACAATATTTCTATGTTTTGGAGAAGTGCATCTACAAAGATAGACTGATTTTCAAGTTTTTAAGGTGAAATATGAGGCAGACCTCGGTTAGTTTGGATCGGCAGTCTCTCCTCCACTCTAGTGCTCAACACCGGAGCCCCCCAGGGCTGTGTGCTTAGCCCCCTTCTGTTCACGCTGTACACTCACGACTGAAACCCCCGACATGGAGAGAACTGTATTGTGAAGTTTGCGAATGACACCACCATCATCAGCTGGATTTCTAACAATGATGAGTTTTCATATAAGGAGGAAATCAACCATCATGCAGAATGATGCACAGAAAACAACTTACTGCTCAATGTCAGCAAAACCAAAGAGCTGAAAGTTGATTTTAGAAAAAGGGAGGCAAAGACACACAAACCTGTCTACATCAGTGGAGCTGAGGTGGAACAAGTGAGCAGTTCCTTGGAATCAACATAACACAGAACCTGTCATGGACTCACATACTCACATGTCTCTTCCCTGGTTAAAAAAGCTCAGAAACGGCCGTATTTCTTAAGGAAATTTGAGACAGCAAAATTCCCACGTCAAGTTCTTGTCAACTTCTACAAAGGAGCGACTGAAAGCATCCTGACTGGAAACATCACAAACTGGCATGGGATGTGCACAGCCCAGGACAGGAAGACTCTGCAA
>JAQNCA010000004.1:15744712-15784234 GCA_029783725.1 Acanthurus tractus | reverse complement strand
CTTGAATCAATCCTGAACAGAACATACACACATCAGAGTGATGTGTGGAGTTATGGTAAGTCTTGTAAATACACAGGTTGTGAATACATGCTCTACCTTAGACTCAGTGAGGCATGAACCCTGCCTGCATCTCAGACTGAGCTGGATCTTTGTGTAGCTTCAGATATGTAAAACAGCTGAGCTTCAGTCCTCCTGAGTATTGGTGACAGTCTCACTGGAGAAATATTTATTCAGTGCTTTTTATTGCAAAGTGTTTTAACAGCCAGTGAGGCAAAGAGGGGAGGGACTTTTTCACATAGGATGTTGTTTTTGGATCTTATAAAGCTTGTCAACATTTTAGAACACAAAATGAAAAGAGAAGAACATCTCGCTAGCATCTGCGATTTTAGGACACTGGTAGCACACACCTACACACCAGCAGTCTCAGATGGACGATATCACGTCAGAGGAGACTGTTGGCACAACCCGCGTAAACGTTTCTTCCAGCCCAGCAGCACACAAATGCACAGATGCCTTCGCGCACACACACAGACACAGCTTTCTTGTGTGGGACAGCATCCAAATCTTCTTTCCCCGAGGGTTTGATCATGCCTTCCGCTCAATATGGCAAAAGCATCAGAAGACCCTGGCAGAAGTGACGGGCTTCCTTTCCTCCTTTCCCTTCTTCAGTTCCTCCAACACAGATATGCATCCTGCTAACTCCCACTCCTGCAAGCAGAGCCAATTTGTCAACACTTCTATTTTGATACTCTGTGTGTTATTTGGAAAGCTCACATCCTGTCACTCTCATTCCTCCTCTTTTACCGGAGGCAAAACAAAGTGAATGACAGCTCGTCAGGCTGACGTATGCCAACTGTCCTCCTTCCTGTAGGTGTAACAGTTTGGGAGCTGATGACATTTGGGACCAAACCATATGATGGGATACCAGCCAGTGAAATAGCTGGGGTTTTGGAGAAAGGGGAGCGACTGCCTCAACCACCAATCTGTACAATAGATGTCTACATGATCATGGTGAAATGTAAGTCTGGTGGATGTTTGTTAAAGTCCTCTGCTTTTCCAAAATCCATTTGTTTGATATTGACCCACAGTTAATGTTCAGGTTTCATCTTATCTTCCTGTCTTGTAATGAAATCTGCTGATGGGTCTGTGCAGGTTGGATGATCGATGCTGATAGCAGACCTCGTTTCCGAGAACTAATAGCTGAGTTCACAAAGATGGCTCGAGATCCTTCTCGTTATCTGGTCATACAGGTAACATTTTACCCCAGATCTTACAGTCTTAAATCTTCTTGCAGTGATGTATTGGACACAAGGAGCTGACTAGGTAAACCGTGTTTCTATTTCAGGGTGATGACTGCATGCACCTGCCGAGTCCTGCAGACAATAAATTGTACCGCAGCCTGATCAGCGGGGAGGACATGGAGGACGCAGTGGATGCAGACGAGTACCTGATGCCGCAGCACGGCTTCTTCAGCAGCCCGAGCACCTCCCAAACCCCTCTGCTTCACTCCACAGTAAGCTACAGTGAAATGCAACGAAAGGTTTGGGATCAGATGTGTGCAAACAATCATGCACTGAGCAGCAAAAAAATGCATTCGCTCAAAAGGCCTCTGAGTCACAAGACTGACTAATGTTTGTAAAATTTCCACAAGGTGGCGCAGTTTTGCCGAAAACACATCCTACAGTACCTCTTGTCCACAAAAGACATTTTTCGATTGATCCACCTACATAATTATTACAAATTACAATGACTGGCCTAGTAGTGTGCTGTCATTAATAGTCAAAGGACTCAATTTAGAACTTATGTCTAATACTCCACTGCCACTGATGCTGAGAGATTAAAACAAATGATAGATAGTATTGAGACAAAGAAAGACCCATAAAATGAAAAATACTCCCAACTCTCTACTGTTTATATGCAGCAGTACTTCTTTGTCATCAAAGAGGTTCATCCCTAACATTAGATTAGATTAGAAAATCTTGAGCTGTGTTTGGTTGCATTTAAACTAAAGCAGCTGCTGACCTGATCTCATCACTTTACCTTTAATCATTTAAAAGATCTGAGACAAAATGAGCCAGAATATTGTCATAATACTTAATGAACTTTCAGCTACAGAAAAAAAAGTCAGCTGAAAACAAATTAGGTTGGTGCATGTAATGAGGAACAGATACCTTTACTGTAGACACACACACACACACACACACACACACCGCACTCACTCATTTTGACCTTTTCATCCAAACAGTGAAAGAGGAATACCAGCTGCTTTTTGTGCAGGGTAAATTTCCAAGACAAAGCATTGTTTGTTGATCAAAAAATTGCACTTTGACATCATGCACTTATTAAATTGTACTTTTTTTAACCGTGTTTTGGGGAAATGGGATTTCTGCATAAATCATTACCCTGTGAGTCAGAGTGGAAATACACACAATCAGGTTTTTTTTTACATGTTCAAAGCAACTAGTCAAAGCAAATCATTGACTGTAAAACTGAATCCAGGGACCGCCGTTTAGCTCGGTTGGTAGAGCGAGCGGCCCATGTACGGCAGCCTCAGTCCTCCACGCAGCAGTCGCGACTTCAACTCCGGCTCTGACCCTTTCTGCATGTCACTCCCCCTCTCTTCGCCCTGTTTCCTGTCTACTCTTCAGCTGTCCTATCAATAAAGGCATGAAAAGCCCGAAAAAATAAAATTAAAAAAAGCAACGGAAAAAAACGGAATCCAGGTGATCACAGAACAAGCAGTTTAGCTTCTGACTTGAATCTAAATGACCTGTCCTACCTGGCCTGAACCCACATGAACCCGGTTGCCTTCACCTGAGCCTATTTCTCCTCTTCTTGACCCCGACCCACTCGTCCTCATCATCATCATCATCTCCCTCTCTCCCACGTTTCCTCCCAGGTGCCCTTTGATTGATGAAAGCTGATCGAGCAGAACCCTTCTACCTCAGGTTCGGTGAAGGCCATGCGTAGGTCTGGCTCTTCTACCTGGGATCGTTGCCTCTCACTGACAGCTTGGTTAGCTCATACAAGCTTTAAAGTTTGATTACCTTCACAGACAACCAGGAGAACTGTTTAAAATCCCTGTCCAACAAAAGCTCAGCGTAAGCCTGCTTTTGTAATATCACTGTTGGGGCACGGCCCGCTGTGGGTCGAGACATTTTTTACAGATGGTTGCTTCTTTGGCGTGTTTAATTTCCTTTTCTTGTTGAAAGTAATTGCATCGCCACAGCTGTCACTCTTTTCTCTTTATTCGCCCGGTTTCCATGGTTTTTACATCGTTCTCAGTATTTGAAATGGAGAATCTGACAGTCACAACAAAGCCTGTCACATTGCCTGAATGAATATGAATCTGCTGGGTGGACGTTTATTTTGATCCTAATCAGTTCGTACTGAGATGACAGCTACGGTTCCTCGGGTAGCATAAAAACACATTGCTTTCACTATTGAAAGGGAACTTATTGTCCCGTGAGGCTTTAAAATAAGCAAGAATGACCGAAAGAAACACAGGCATTAAAAAAGAAAGAAGGAAGTCAGACTGTAAGGGAACAAAAGTGAAAGAGGACAAAAAGAGGGATTTGCCAAATCTGAAATGGAGCACAGCAGACCACAGACACGGCCTGCACAGACACATTTTAACCTTTTTCTCACTTGTTGTCTGCTTTACGGACAAAAGACTCATACTCAAAATGTGTTATGGATCTCTAAAACAATTTCCTGCTCTGCAATCGCTCTCGTGTCATCATAAAACATTAACTCAAGTTTACGTCTTGTGTTTTGCAGAGCCTCAACGGTAGCATTGGAACATGCCACAGCAGAAATGGCTTATTGGTAAGAGAAAATAAATCCTTTAAATTGCACTTAAAGAAAATAACAAAATAACCTCCCCCTCTGTGTTACTTTTTCACAACAAGTGTGACAGCTCGTAAACGTCTGTCCCTCTTTTTTTTTTTTTACAGAACGGATACCCGAGCAGAGATGGAAGCGTCATTCCTCGGTATATTCCTGACCCCACCGAAAAGTTTTTGGAGGAGGCCTTCCAGCCAGCTCCAGGCAAGTTCCCTCCAACTTCAACAACACCACTATTTCTTTATGTCATTCACATGAATCTCAGTGGAGCTTTTCCCTTATCTCCATTGGACTCAGTGAGAAAGGGGGTCACCTAGTGGACAAGAAAGCATATTACTGTAGTAATCGCACCATTGCCCCAGCTGAAGAACACATGTCATTTATTAGTTGGTGTTGTCTTTCTTCCAGTCCTTTTACAGTTCCATTAGTGCATAAATCATAAGTCCTAATGGCTGTTAAGGGGAATTTAAAAAATAAGACTGTAATACATCAAACATGTATTATGACTATTTGTGTGCTATGATTTCCCTTTATTAGATTTTCAAAAAACATTATGCAGGGGTTTTTTTGCCTTTGTAGAAATTCTAACATCAGTCAGCCACTTTGGTGCACAACCTTTTAAATCCCTCTGGTTTTCTCCTTTTCTCAAAGTCCAAGTTGACTTATAGTTTGATTCAAATCCTGTGTAAAACATAGCTCATAAAAGCAGTGGTTTATAACTGAAAAGTAATAAGGGTAGACTGTTAAGGTCCTCGCTGCATTGCCACAGCGTGATGATGTTACTGTGATTTTCTCCACCTGTTGCCATTAAATGAGAACTCTTCTGATTTAGAACTGCCCTTCCATATAGATAAGAGATTTACAAGAGATGGATGTATGAAGATTGGTCACAGTTGATGTAGAAGAGGCCAAGATGTCTCAAATTTTAGGTCCTAGCGAAGAAGAATTGCTGGATTATACATTTCCCATAATGCACCATGAAAGCAGCTTTTGTTAGTCTCTTCCTTGCACTTTATATAAAGAGGGAAGACATGACAGCTCCCTAAAAGTGGAGCCAAAAAAACCTTGATCGCTCCTCTTATGTCTGGGTGGGACTATAAAGTGTCTCGCAGCTGAAACCACAATAATGATGACGATAATGTGATGTAATGATTTGAAGTTAATGGACTGGAACGTGCAAGACTGTCATTATGGTTTGTTCATTGTTATAGAAGACGTGATGGTTTCTATTTTAGCTGTGTATACACTTAATGAGAAACTCTCTAACGTCCTCGCTCTTGTCTCTGGCTTTTCCTGCAGACTACATGAACCAGAACGGAGTCTCAGATGTGATGAATCCCATCTACCAGCACCCGGGTCCACCTCGCGCCATCCTCCTCCCCCTCTCCTCGGACGACACTGAAACAGAGTATCTGAACTGCTTTAAAAACATGAACAACGGGCCCGAGTACCTCAACGAGGTCCCGTCCCCCGCCGTCCTCCCGCTCACCTCCAATGGCACTGTCCACGGCATTCAGAAATACCAGCCCCAGAACAGCATAGACAACCCTGATTACCAACAAGATTTCACCCCCACCTTCAAAACCCACACCAATGGACACATCCCTGCAGCAGAGAACGCAGAGTACCTGGGCCCAGACTGAGGACTCAGCGCACACAGACGAGGAAAAAAGAGACAGTTGTCTGTTCCGTTGTATGAGGGCATGGATGTCTTGAATGGGAAAACTTAGTTAAGTGGTACTATTTACTATCCTTTACGTTGTATCCTGTCTAAAGGACCCTTTGTGCAGCTTTCCATGTTATTCGCATGCAGTTGTACTTGTCATGCAAGACCCCTCTCATTCCAAAGAGATTTTTTTCTCACCACCAAACTCCTAATGGCTCTTTCTTGATGAAAGCTGGACCGAAGCTGATGTATACACGTCTCAGTTGACCTGAGAGCTGCTGGACCAAATATATATATGTATATATATGTGTATGTATATATATATATATATATATATACATACATGCTGTACATGCGCTGCCAGAAAGTGAAAGTCTGTTCTGAAGAAGTCTCAGAAGTGAAAATCTCCCTAAAAGTTGTGCACAACAGGACTGCTACTTAAAGGATACAAAAGCCTCCATTTTTTCTCTTTTTTTTGGAGGCAGAAGCTCCTTCGCAAAGAACAGAAACTGGCAGCTCAACTCAAAATCCGACCTAATGTACATGTGTTGTATAAGTTAGAATACACAGTCAGTCATCAGTATTGCTATGTTGGAATTTACACACACAGCGGTGCTTTCACTTGGCACTGATGTGAAATCCTCTGAACATTTTTGCTTTGGTGAAGTCGAGGCGATTGAAGGGATGTTTTAAGAGTAAAACGGCGGTTTAACTGTTTAGGTCCTCAGAGGCCTGACGACGCTCATTCTGAAGGATGAGTCAATGAGGAAACATATTGTTGCTATGTATAGAATGTATAGTCAATATAAGGGTGAATTCTGTTGAAAATGTAACATTTTAAACATGTTACCTTTTATGCTCTAAGACAAACTGGTTGCTGTTTCTCTTAGATTTAAATAAGAGAGTTTTTTTCTGTGTCTACCGATGTGTGATATCACACTAACTATGTAGAGAATGTAAAGGTAAATATAGCAAATGTGATTGTGGTCGTATTCACACTGCTGTTGTTAACAGTTAAAAACCTGCAGCACTCTTGTAGCATGAAGCTTTTTTTTATGTGTGTGGACCCACAAGTTTAGCAAAACTCTGTGCTTTTTATCAGTGTGACACATTGGTTTATGTACCCAGGAAGCTTTTTCTGGTCCTTTCCTTCTGACTTCCTACAGACAGTATCTGTTATAACAGTCTATCTGCACTCACAGTTTATCAAATTTTTACTGATCAACATTCAATGCAAGCTAAATTAAAATGAAAAAATAGCTTGGAGAAAAACAGGAAAGGGATTAAACCACCACTTCTAGAAGCATTCAAAGAAGTTTCCACTGTTTTTTATGTTTATTTCCCTTGAAAAATGTCGGTCTTTCTGTTCTTGGTCATCAAAGTAACTATCTAAATCTAAATTTTTATATTGGAAGTAGTTTTTCCCGTAAACGTGTGCTGTTTTATTTAGACGGCTTTAGTCAAGTCACAAACAAAGAATGTCTCTGAGTTTTGTGCTCTAATGTATCTTTATTATCACCTAAAGAATTTCCTTTGTCTGATTTGTTTATCTTTTTTTCAAGACTGGGTGTTGAAAACATATCTACAAATCTGCTCCTAGATTTAAAGTCTTGTAGCCTTGCAAGAGCAGTACTCTTCCATTATTATTCCTATTTCTTAGGGAATACAATTGTAGCAACCTGTAAGCCCACTTTTGCAGACTTTAAACAGGTACATGTACAGAAAACCGTGATTATGCTGCAATATACCCCGAAATAGTCGCCTATAATTTATACTCAGTACACAGTTTTGTCACATCATACGTGAATATGCACTTAATCCTGAATTGTGATTATTTCATTCAAAAGTGAACATGAATAAATCTCTTTTTCTATGGAAATGCATTTTGTTTGTCTCCTCCTCCTCACCCCCCAGCCCCACACGGATTTAACGAGTTATGGGCGAATAACAGGAAGAAAGCCTGAGAGAATAAGGATTCTTTAATCTACTCATTCTTCTTATCTTAATGCCTGCAGCCCTATAATTTGATGAATTGCCCGTGGCAGACGATCAGCTGAACAAGAGCAACATCCAGCCTTGATGCTTTGCTGTTTCACTAAAAAAGTGATTCAAATTCAGGAATATAAAAGACTCTATCAGGTTAGCTACTGTGACGAGACTGTAACACACCTACTGACAAGATAAAGGGAGCTTGATTAACACTATGAGACAAAGCCTCATTGTATACAACACACAGCATACTCAGAATAAAACAATAGCTTTAATTTCCTGTGGAACAAAGATATGCTACAACTACTGCTAAAGGCTGTCAACACAGCAGATACCGGCTAATTTAAGTATTCAAATCAATTTAAGTTTATATTTCTTAACACCTAATAACAACATAAATTGTCTCACTTTACATATAGAGTAGGTCAGGACTATATTTTGCAACTCATTGTTACCCAACAATTAAAATTTTGCATCCATTGACAAGCAGTGGTGAGGTAAAACTTCCTTTTAACAATCAAAAAGATCAGAATGAAGTGTTGTATTTAAGCATTAGGTTTTAGTCATAATAAAGGGTGTCAGATTAGGAAGTATTAACATTTCAATAACTTGTTGATACATTTACGATAAAGCATATGACAACTTTGAATCTTGTGTATCTTGTGACATTTATTTATAACTATCAGCAATCACTGTTGGGAAAAACACATTCATTGATAACATTGAGAGTTTGACAAAAAGAGTTATCAGTCTAACACTTACCTAATCTGCTTAATCAAGACTGTTTATTTACGCTTTGATCAGATTTGATTGGCAACTTCCTTACATTTAGTTTGGGAGAGAAATCAGGAGCAGTAACAAACAAAGAACGATGCTTTCAAAGAAAAACATCAAAAAAGAGTGGGCACTGATCATCAACAGGGTTCATGTTTAAAAAAGGAATTGTTTAAATACGCCATTTAATTTCATTATTCAGGGCTAAAAATGTAAATTTGACATTTGTAATTTTCCTTTTTTTCCTTTCAAAAATTAAGTTTAAGTAGCTAATAAAGTAAATGTATTTTTTCTCATTTCTGTAACTTTTTTCAGCTCTTATATCTTTTTTCTATGAAATTTTGCATGAAGACAATACACCAGTAAATGGTTTAACAAAACCAGACTTACAAGTTTGCCATTCTGTGTGCCACTCTCTCACCTAATAGTTCTTGCCTTTTCTGCTTCTTCATCTTAATTCTTTACATTTGTATCCCATATTTTCTACTGTATTTTAAATGTCAGACATTTTTTTCCTCTCTGTATCTTGAAATGGGGTTGGTGGATTGGTCCAAAAAACTAAACTTATTAGGTAGCTGGTTTGTATGTTAGGTTAACATGCGTAGGAATTAATCGCTTCATGTTTAGCTGTAATGCGTCATTGACGCCGTTTGGTGGCAGCACCGAAGGAACATTTTGTCTCCACCCCAAATAATAGTCCAAAGAAGAAGAAACCGTAAACAAGATAGGCGAAACTTTAACTGAACTGTCACTTCGAATCGATCTCTTTGGTCAGAGGGATGGGAGTCTTACCAGGCAGAAGCGTTTTATGTATACTTTTCTTTGTTATACTCCTGTCAGAGGGACATTTTCGATGGGTAAGTGTAACTTAACGTTCATATTCTCGTGACAAATACATGACTCAGCTCAGTCTGCAGTTGCTAGTGACCTGTACGTCTCAGACCGGCAGCGAACCTAAGGTTCAGCTCAGTTGTGGTATTAAGTGTTTCAGTTCTTTCTATCCTTAGAGAAAATAGCATTAGCTAGTAGTTGACTTTATAATATCTCGTACGTGTTAGCTAACAATATTGCTAGCTGAAAAACTGCACCAGCCCCGTAACCTTAGCGA
The DNA here is from genome assembly GCA_029783725.1 of Acanthurus tractus. Lineage (NCBI taxonomy): Eukaryota > Metazoa > Chordata > Actinopteri > Acanthuriformes > Acanthuridae > Acanthurus > Acanthurus tractus. The sequence continues at coordinate 15,774,851 of JAQNCA010000004.1, read as the reverse complement.
AAACCGAAAATGGATAATAGACGTTAGCTCTGACATTCAGGTAGCGATGTGTTCGTTCGTCGGTATCGTCGAAAGAAGTTCACCTGTAAGGTAGTGACAGGTTGACGCCATCGCACGATTTCGACCAGAAATCAAAATAAAGTGAAACGTTAGATATGTAAGTTCATGTGAATTTTTTTGCTCACAAAACTGGAGTGGAAAAAAACCTTACTTTTTGCTATGAAAGCAAGTTATCCAAGCAGTAGCTTAGACAAAAGATTAATCGGAAGCTAGCAACGTTAGATAGCCTATTGCTTAATAAACGTAAAGTTGAATAACGCTGACTTAACGAGGTTTAAAATGTATATTGATATAATTGTAGCGTAAGATTTGCTTTTTACTTGGATATGACAGGCTTAAATTAATGTTGACACTAGCGTTACTCGTAGAAAAACGTGGAAAGTTTGACTGTTTATTCAACTGTAATAAAGGATGAGATTAAGAAAAAAAAGAGTATGAAATAATAAATAAATAAGCAGCCGAGTACATGAAGATGACGAAAGGAGTCACATAGATAATTCCTGTGTCACATAATGTGACTCAGTCAGTTATAGGTAATCTCTCTTACTTGTCATCTTTTAATGCTGCTTCCTAACTATGTTTTGACTGATTCAAGATAAGATACCAGCATATGGATTAAAACAAGGGTGTGAGATGAGTAAAATTATTTTTTGGAGACTGCAGTGCATATGCAGAAAGGATTTTTATGGAAACTTGTGTGCCAGTATGTTTCTTTTGTGAGACTTGGGGTTAAACATTATATTTCTTTTATGTTCATGCACTACTTTCAACAATTTTGTTCAAGGTCCTTGTTCTTATTCAGTACAAACAAGCCTCTTACAACTACTTTTTGGTCTTGAAACTAGACTTTGGACAAATCGTGCGATTGTTAGAGTACTGACCTAGTCTGCAGCTGCAAAAAACCCCCCCAAAAACTGGGGAGATAATGACATTTGAAGCCTGCCCTTGAACTCAGTCCCATGAAGCACAAGTAGGACAGAGTGTAACACTGGGCTTACTCATAAAGCAGTTTGAAGAGTAAGTGAATCAACTTCCCTAAGTCAACCCTCCCTACAAAGAACACGTGAAAGATCTGATGCTGAATTGACTGATGACCGAAAACTGACAGCATAAGCTATAAATAATATTCAAAAATGCATTAATTGTTCTCAGACAAAGGTTTGTTGTTGTGTTTTCTCTAACTTGATTTAAAGCAAATGTTTCCAGTTCTCAATTAAATTTACTTGTTGGTAAAAAAAAAAAAAAAAATGTTGCTGAATTTTGTTATGTTGCCATAGAAATCTGAACTTAGTTCTGCTTTTTTCTGTTTTTCTTTTCTGATGTTAGCTTTTTGGTCAATCAGATAACATTGTTTGATGTGACAAAACTGACTCTTAGCTATATTGAAAGGTTTACTCTTCAAATGCAAATCTGTACAGAAGCGGCACACAAAATGCAAATACTACAAATATAGGGTATGAAACATGCTCAGAAGTTTAACTTTGCAATATAGAATCTCCATGTGAAAAGATGCGGCTTAAACGTCAGATCATACAGTTGAAGTTGAAGTAGCTAAAGAAAGTCACGTAGTTAGCTTTAGCCTTTATACAATAGTGGTGTGTTTGAAATTTGTTTGCAAAGCCTTGTTCTTGTCCTGATTAGACAGAAATAGCAGAAGACTTCCACCACTAAAAAACTACATAATATCCAAGAAACACTGCAGAAAAAAAATACACCTTATGCAGACCAGCACACTGAAACAAAAAGACCAAATATATAAACCCCATGAACACACTGTATTATGACCACCATGTTTCTGTTGTCTTTCAATCAGGTTGAGGCCCAGCACTGTGTGTGGTACGGTGAATGCGGGGAGTCTGTAAAGGTGCCTGGAAAAAAATACAACTGCAACTACACTGGTCCTCCCAAACCACTACAAGCTGAGGGTTATGAACTTCTCACGGTACGTGCAGTGATCTGATACTTTTGTCTTGCTGTTTTTGCTGACGTTTGATGGCAAACCAATCTTTTATTACTTACTTCTGCTTTCCAGTGGACCACTGTGGAAAATTTCTGTCAAAGTGACGTAATCTAGTTTGTGTTTACATGCAGGAGCTTTGTCCTGGATATGACTATGGAGACCGGAGCCTCTGCTGTGATGCCAACCAGTTGCAAACTCTCAAAGGGAGTCTCCAGCTGCCCCTTCAGTTCCTGTCTCGGTATGTACAGCAATTACAAAATCTGCTATTGAAACATTCGTCAAGTTTGGAAGGGCATGATCATTCCCCTTCTAAATTTCTGATCAGAAATAGTAGTTTTTCTGTCTTTTGAAATCTGCCTGTAAATGTGCCACACATATGATATATATTGTTGTTTTAACGTGCAAATCTTCTCTAACTAATTATTTTAATATTTTACATACTGAGTTGGAGACAGACTTGCTAACATGTCGAGTGGCTGTAATTTGAAGATGCTGGCATATTTTTTTTCACTGCTTTTTTATTGGTTTTCCCTTCAACCATTGTAGACTCATAAACTTTAACTTGTTTTATTATTCAAGTTACTTAATAATCCTTTTCTTTTTTTGCAAACAATCTGCTTTACCCACTGGCTACGTCTGTGTGCAGGTGTCCTGCGTGTTTCTTCAATCTGATGAACCTCTTCTGTGAGCTGACATGCAGCCCCCACCAGAGTCAGTTTATGAATGCCACCAAGTTCAATGGCACCAATGTAGTGGAGGTGCAGTACTATATCGGAAAGACTTTTGCTAATGGTGAGTTCAAAGCCAGATGTTGATTTAGACATCAGAACAGACTTTAACCCTCTATATTTTAATGGCATGTCACATCTGTTAATAAATGTCCTTGGTTCCCTACCTAAACAATTACTTAATTGCTCTTAGTTGTGTAATTCTGACTGTTGATTGCACTCATAACTGTTACCTTGATGAGGAGTTTTGCCCTAAAAATAATCAAATTGGACTTTTACAGCAATGTACAATGCCTGTAAGGACGTTCAGGCACCATCCAGCAATGTGAAGGCTTTATCACTTCTGTGTGGGAAGGATGCAAAGGAGTGCAATGCCACTAACTGGATCCAGTATCTTTTTGATATTAGTAATGGACAGACTCCTTTTCCTATCGACCCAATCTTCTCAGGTAAGTAATCATGTAGTATTGTTTGTTTTTACATGATCCTGCTGGAAAAAAATAAATGAATATATGTTTACCCTTTTCTACATCCGTGGCCTTCTTTATGATCGATTCACCTTGCTGTGTTATGCTGTTTCTTTGCTGTAGATGTCCCAGTGTCTGGTTACAATCCCATGAATAACAAGACATACGCCTGTACCGAGGGCCTTGAGGATGGTTCAGGTCCCTGCTCTTGTCAGGACTGCACAAAGGCATGCGGCCCCAGACCTGTGCCTCCCCCTATCCCCCCTCCATGGACAATCCTTGGCATGGATGCCATGTCAGTCATCATGTGGATCTCTTACATGGCCTTCTTGCTTATTTTTGTTGGAGCTGTTGTGGGAGCTTGGTGCTACAGGTAAAGGACTGTTCCTGGCACAGCCTAACGCTCACCTGTTTTAAAAGAATGTGTTTGTTTTCATGCTTGCTCCAGAAGTTTATATCAAACTGACCTGTGTGGTTCCTTGTGTACACAGGAAACAGACCATCATGTCAGAGTATGGCCCCATATTGGACAGCAATAACCCACTGTCTCTGAACAGTGATAACCTTGACCAAGGTATTGGAGTGTCTGTCTGTTAGGTTGTCATCAGTAATATCATTGCTCTCAAGGTGTAATAACATTGTTGCATCATTGGTGTGTGATGTGAACTAACTCCCGGTCTTTCTCTCCTCTTAGTTAACGCATCCTGCTGTGAAACACTGGGAGAACGCTTCGAGAATTTTCTGCGAATCCTCTTTAGCTCCTGGGGCTCTTTCTGTGTGAGACATCCCTTTGGAGTTATACTGGGTAGCCTGTTACTGGTGGGGGCGTCCTCTGGAGGCCTGGTCTTTATGCAGATCACCACAGACCCTGTTGAGCTGTGGTCATCACCCACCAGCCAGGCTCGCCAAGAGAAGGACTTCTTTGACAGCCACTTTGGACCCTTTTATAGAACTGTCCAGCTCATTATTACCACTCCACTCGATGAACCATTCTTGTACCAGCCATACCTTGGAGGGTCAGATGTCCCATTTACGTCCATCCTGGCCAAAGACGTCCTGCACCAGGTGGGTTAGAGGGAGAGATGAATCCTGAAATTGGAATGCAATATTATTTCATTAGTGTCAGTTTGTGATTTATATTAAAAAGTACTGTTGTTGTCACCAGATTGGATTGAAACTATGCATGTGAAGAGCAGCTGCATCTGTAAAACTGTGGTTTATTAGTTCTCCTTTTCTTTTCTTTTTTTTATAACTAAAAAAAAAAACAGGTGTTAGATCTGCAGCTTGACATTGAAGGTCTTGTAGCCACATACGAAGGCCAAAACGTCACCCTGAAGGACATCTGCTTGGCTCCACTGGCCCCGTACAATGACAACTGTACAATCTTGAGTATCCTCAACTACTTCCAGAACAGTCACACTGTGCTGGACCACAGCATTGGAGATTACTTCTATGTTTATGCTGACTTTCACAGCCACTTCCTCTACTGTGTCAGGTGATTGTTTTATTTATTTGTTTTTCATTTGTTGGTTAATATTTTTTTGTTTTGTTTTTCTCATAACAAATATTAACTGATAAACTGCTGCTCATGTGGTCTTAAATATGGTCTTTCTTGTAAACTTATTACTGCAAGTAGCAATCTGTAGGTTAAAGAGAAGTTGCTATGGTAAAAAAGGTTCCTTTAAAAGAAAATCTGTGTTGAAATCTAACACCTGCAACTCACGAGAACTTTGTTTTCTCTAAATGCTAGCATTTGCATTTTCTTAGAATCACTGTGGGGCAAAGTGTTGTCTTTAAATAGCGCAAATCAAAGTTCCTCATTGGTTGTCATGCGGTTCTTTATCTGTTCTATCTCAGTGCACTTCACCATGATCAGATTAGGACAGAAACTGTACCCATGAATGGTTTACTCAAGTAAAGAGTCTGATTTTTTTATCCTGTTAACTCTTTCTCTTCTCTTTCTTCCACAGCGCACCAGCATCCCTCAATGACACCACTCTCCTCCATGACCCCTGTTTAGGCACCTTTGGTGGTCCCGTCTTCCCCTGGCTGGCCCTAGGGGGTTACGATGGTGGGCTATATTACACTCTTAGTGGGCAAAGAAGTAGAAAATATAGCTTTTTCCATTTACAGCAGTTACATAATTTGCTTAAAGCCTCGTTGTAGATTTTTTAATGTACTAAGAATATAAATATGCTCTTTTTGTAATCAAACCTTTCTCACATTAAGCTTCTCTATGTGGGGATATTAAATTAAAAAGATGTATCAGTAATATGCATTATGCATTGCCTGTGTGCAGCAGATTTCAAGTTGTCTGTTTTAAATTATTGAAATAAGGAAAAAGAAAATTATCTTCTTCTGGTTATCATGATAGCTGCCATAGCAACCAACCTCAACCAAGAAGCAGCCATGATTTTCTTGGCAATCTTATCAGCACTGTTATTGTCTCTCTACCAGAGGGAAAATGTGGCTATAACTGCCAATTCAGTAATGTTTGGTAATGTGGTTGATAACAGGATTGTTCAAGCACTGGTCACAGTTTAAAAAGAACTTTTTTTTTTTCTCGATTTACAGAAACCAACTACAACAATGCCACAGCTCTGGTCATCACCTTTCCAGTGAAGAACTACCTGAATGACACGGTCAGGCTGGGCAAAGCTCTGGCATGGGAGCAAGAGTGAGTCAACAGTCTGTTTCTAAAACCTTTGAGCTTTTTCTTGGTTGGCTTTAGTCATCATCAGTGGTGTGTGTACTTATTGTACTTTTGTGTGTGTGCGTGCCTTTTAGATTCATCAGGTTTATGAAGAACTTCAAAAACCCCAACCTGACCGTAGCATTTAGTGCAGAGAGGAGCATTGAGGATGAAATAAACAGAGAGAGCAACAGTGACATAAGCACCATACTGATCAGCTATGCAATTATGTTCATCTACATCTCTCTGGCCCTGGGTCACATCCACAGCCTCCGGAGACTGCTGGTAAGAGTCTAAGCAACAAATCACTGACTACATGTACATGCAGACTCTATTTTCACTGTGCTTCAAAATATGACAACACTCACCTTTTCAAATTCTCTTTCAGCCGTGATTTGAATGTTGCACAGCTGCTTTTTAATGGGAATTATAGTGGAATGTCCAGCCATAGTAATGTAAAGAGATTAGAAGGAATGTCTTTTTCAAAATAAGGGCAAAAAACAATATAGTGGATGCTTTCAGTGACGTTTTTGTACAATCCAAGCAAATTATTATCGTAACACACATCTGAAATAGTTGTAGACATGACGCAGTGTTTCTGTGTTCCTGCGAGTGACGTAAGAGCTTCACAAACTGCTTTGTTCAAATTTACCAAACAAGTCGAACATGCTTGACAACTTTTTTGCCACCTAAGTGCAAAAAAGGAGCAGCTAAAGGGTAAACTGATGACTGATCCATCTCTTTGCCCTGCCCATTCAGGTGGACTCTAAGATCTCTCTGGGTATCGCTGGTATCCTGATTGTGCTGAGCTCTGTGGCCTCCTCACTGGGGATCTTCAGCTATGTTGGCATCCCCCTCACCCTCATCGTGATCGAAGTCATCCCTTTCCTGGTGCTGGCTGTTGGAGTAGATAACATTTTTATTATAGTGCAAACATATCAGGTAAGCTCCCAGTCCATTTAACTTCACCCTGCATTTTCTTTTTAAAAGGAGATATCAACTTCAAAGAAATTAAACCTGTTTGACCGGCTTGTATTTCTCAACAGAGGGATGAGCGGATGCCCCAGGAGGAACTTCATCAGCAGATTGGTCGTATTCTTGGAGACGTAGCCCCGAGCATGTTCCTCTCCTCCTTCTCTGAGACAGTGGCCTTCTTCCTGGGTAAAATAGATGATAGTTAAGCCTTTACCTGTTTGACTCATTGGATGTAGACTGTTGGTATGAGCCAGCTATTGGGTGACTATATCAACTGACATTCTCCCCTCCCCTCCCCTTCTGTTGTAGTATTTCACAAGAGCGACTCACTATGTCCCAGTTTAGTGACACGCAAGGCCAGCGTTATTGGTTTTGAGAGATAAAAACAATTTGGAGGTTCTTTTTCCCCTAGAGAGAGAAAACAACCTTTTTATGCACAAAGAAAATACATATGAAATTACATGTTTTTGTGAATCATATGAAAACTGTCCTTATAAAAACACGTGACAGTGTTGCTGCAGAAAGTGTTGTAGTTTCCTGGTGAGTCACATGCTGATAAAAGTGTTGACTTTGTCTTCTGCAGGAGCCCTGTCTAACATGCCTGCAGTGAGGACATTCTCTATGTTTGCTGGCTTGGCCGTTTTTATTGATTTCCTGTTGCAGATCAGCTGCTTTGTCAGCTTGCTCGGCCTAGACGCCAGAAGACAGGAGGTGAGACATTGGGAAATGGTGGTGACATAAATTATGACACGAGAGGGGTCACAGATGACTAATAATGAGGTCAGCTGCAGCTTAATGTTGTACAGATCAGAGGGTTTTTTTTTTTTATCCTACTGATCACTGCACAAGCTAATTTATATGATTAAATGGTTCAGCTCATGTGTAGTGATCGTTTGTAGTGAAAACTTGCTCTTGGGCCACAGTAAAACATCACAGAAGCATTATTCTAGACAAATCAACCTTAAAATTTGTAACACACTTATTTGCACTTAATTAAATGCTGCCTTCTCTTTTCTGTTCAAAAGGGGAATCGACTCGACATTATTTGCTGTGTAAAGCTGCCAGAAGGTCAGGAAACAAAGACAGATAGCTTCCTCTTTCGGTTTTTTAAGAAAGTCTATGCTCCATTCATCCTCAAAGAGTGGGTGCGACCCATCATAGTAAGTACCTCACTGACACTCAGCCAGTCATGCACATCTGTCTCTACAGATTTTCTATGTCATGTTTTATTTTAGTGTTTTGACGGATTTACTTGGACTGATATTTTTCACTGAGTAGAGCATCGCGGTTGTTGTCTGTGTTTTAATTGTTTTATTTATCCCTGTTTGTTTAGGTGGCAGTGTTTGTGGGAATGCTCTCCTTCAGCATTGCTGTGGTAGATAAAGTAGACATTGGACTGGACCAGACACTCTCCATGCCGGATGTGAGTGATTGTAGTTTCTCAGATAACTGTGCGTTAAGGTCACAGCTTGAATCTGGTAAAATGTAAGGCAGAGTGGTTAAACTTCATATTTATTTCTGGTAGGAGTTCATTGTATTTTGCAGGAGATTTTACTGCTGCTGTCCATCAAGCAAGAAGCTAAATCAATTGCATGTCATACAACATTATTGTTTTAATCCCATAACATGTTTTTAACGACATTATTCCTAATTCAACTTGCATAATAGCCTTGGCTTGCATTGTATTCCTACACTCGTGCAGATCTATTCTAACGATCTGTCTCTCCATCCAGGACTCGTACGTGCTGGACTACTTCAGGAACTTGAGCGAATATCTCCACACCGGTGCCCCAGTGTACTTTGTGGTCGAGGACGGTCTGAACTACAGTGGTCCAGCGGACCAGAATGTTGTGTGTGGAGGAGTGGGCTGCAACAACAACTCTCTGGTCCAGCAGGTCTACACCGCCTCACTCATCAGCAACTAGTAAGTCAGAGCTATGAACAGATTGAAGCACAGATGGTTTAACGGCAACATTTGGTCAAACAGCGTTTTTCTGAAGATAAAAATGACTAAGTCAGTTTAATCTTGACTATGACTATATGATCTGCTCAATTTCACTTTTTATTTTACCCTCAGCACAACCATTGCCTTCACACCTTCCTCTTGGCTTGATGACTACTTTGACTGGGTGAAGCCGCAGTCCACCTGTTGTCGTTACTACAACAGCACTGGGCTCTTCTGCAACGCCTCTGGTAAATCTTTATCCAATGTCAACAGACTGTGAATGCTTGCGCCATAACCCAGGTGTTCCAGGCTGCTATATGACACAAGTTCAACATTCATGCTGCTTTTTCACATTAAATATAGTAACACAAGTAATATTTAAGCACATAATCCAGTAGAAAAAGTAACTATTATGTAATGTTAATGTAATTATTGTTAGAGTATGAAACAATCGAAACAAATTTTTTTGGATTACCAAAACTTTGGTATTTTTTAATAAAGCAGAAGCCGTTGTATGTCATTATTAATAGATCAATAGTTCATAAAATGACTTTTGCACAGAACCGTAGAACAAATGGTATTGAAAGGTTGAATCAATCAAGTCTTTAAAATTCATCGCCCACATCATAAATTGCATGAGCCACATTAGTGCATTTTTTTTAAAGAGGCCTTTTCAGTGCTAATTACCTCGGTGTTTGTTCAATTAAGTTGCTTCAGTTTTAAGAAAAGGACTTTAAATGGAAAATAATCATTGTTTTTACACCAAAACCTCAAAATACAACCTTATTTGTTTATTCATGTATTTTTTTTTTAGCTCTTGGCTCTGTCTCACAGCTAATTTGTATATCTCTGCGGGGCTGTTGGTTGAAAGGTTGAATGCATTCCTGATATTGTTTTGCAGTGGTCGATCCCTCCTGTATACACTGCCGACCCATGACTCCCAGTGGGAAAGAGAGGCCAGAAGGAGAGGACTTCATGCGGTTTCTTCCCATGTTTCTGTCAGACAATCCCAACCCTAAGTGTGGAAAAGGGTAATTTCATAGCTCTGCCTCTTTTATTTTTGAGGTTTTTCATGAAAACACATGATATGTTGTTGCTTTCCCTTTTCACTTCTGTTTCTTTTTGTGGTCTGGAGTTTCGCAGTGTACCAGTTTCCTGTGTTTATGTGGCTGATAATATCCGCTCTGCTATCTGTCTCAACTTGCACTATGCTCCACCAGAGGTCACGCAGCCTACGGTTCAGCCGTTGACCTGTATCCCAATGACATGGGGGTTGGAGCGACTTACTTCATGACTTTCCACACCATCATGAAGGAGTCCCCAGACTACATAAATGCTTTAAAAATGGCTCGAATCCTGGCTGACAACATCACTCAGTCGATGGACCACAAAGTCTTTGCTTATAGGTAAGTCCCGTTGTGCTGCGCTTAAGGCTCTAGTTAATCATTGTCATTATTATGACAATAGTTTCAGTTTCAGCCACAGCTTTAGTGTTTTTGCTCAAGATTTCTATGGAGAAATACTTTTAACCACGGTTTTGCTTGTCTTAAGCTCAGGGTTCAAGGGTATTAAGGGGGAACTGGGTCATAGATAAGCAAAGAGCAAATAAAACAGAAAATAGCGGTACTGCTGACGCACAATCCTAAGAACTGAAATAATTCTCCCATGTAGAATATGTGACAAGAGTCACACCATCACAACTGCTGATGCAGGACAAGTAGTTCAAGGAAAAGTGGTTTGTGGGTATTAAATTAAATTTGCTCTGTCAGTTTAATGTTAGAATAAATTGACCTTATTCTCCTTTGAAATGTATAAGAGGATTGGGTCACAGATGATTAAGCTTTGATTGAAAGAACATGAATATGACATGAATAGAAAAATATTCTGAGTACTCATATTACCGTATAACCAGCATACTGGTCTATCAGGATTTTTTAAAGGCTGCTCACTAACATATCTTTTCCTCCTTTACAGCGTCTTCTATGTGTTTTATGAGCAGTACCTCACAATTGTGAATGACACAGCTTTTAACCTGAGTGTGTCGCTGGCATCCATATTCGTGGTGACGACGGTGCTGTTGGGCTTCGAGCTGTGGTCAGCTGTACTTGTCAGCATCACCATCGCGATGATCCTGGTCAACATGTTTGGCGTCATGTGGCTGTGGAGCATCAGCCTCAATGCTGTATCCCTGGTGAACCTGGTCATGGTGAGAGACAACACGAAACATGCTTAACATTTTTACTCACGCCTGAATAGTTAAGCAAAAATAAGTATAACAAAAAAACTGTAAGTTTTAAGAAGAGGAAAAGATACTTCAGCTTTTTTTCAAGCTGAAAATTCCAGCTCTTTTACAGCATTTATCCTGTGATCGTAGATTAAACAATTTTTTATTAATTATAGCAACTTTAATTTAATGTCAAAATGTTTCCTTTTTCCACTCTAAATTATAGCTCTGTAATGGCTGAACTAGTATTAAATAACTATAAAAAATGTTGTTACTAATAGAGCAAAAGAGTCAAAGCTCACTAAACTTATCATTATATGAAGGAAATGCTTAGTAACATTTATGTTTGCTGTTGTTACTGATATAAATAATCATTAAGCTTTGTTGTTGGATAGTACAATATCAATACTTGTCCATCAGTTTAAGAGTGATAAGAGCCACACCTCTGTATTTTAAACATGAATGGTTTTCATCACTTGTTTACAATCTGCCTGGTTGCCTGACCCCTTGTACAGTTTATCCTAAGGGATTGTTCAAGTAATATTTCTGTATCCTTGTTGTTATTGTGACTAATAAAATGCGGTCATAGCCACAAGGAAATTTGCTCATTCTAGCAACTTGCTGTTCATCCAAGCAACAAAATATTTATTAACAAGGCAGGCTTTTATTAAGGCATTTCCATGTGATGATGACGAGTCGTGTGCTGTCCTCTGTTGCAGAGCTGTGGTATCTCGGTGGAGTTCTGCAGTCATATCGTGCGAGCTTTTTCCATCAGTATGAAGAGGAACAGAGTGGAGCGAGCTGAGGAAGCCCTGGCTCACATGGGCAGCTCTGTAAGTCTAATGTCACCTCTTCCATTTTCACATAAGGAAGTAAACAAGGGGTTGAACAGTCTTGTTAGGCAGGATACGTTTGCATGAGAAAAACCTTGTTTGCATATCTGTTAAAGCTGGGAACAATCAGGTTTCAGCATTTTTTGACATCAAACCAGTTGCAAAGTAGTTTACATCACATTTCTTGATATTTAATGACAATGTTTCATTTTCACAGGTGTTCAGTGGGATCACGTTAACAAAGTTCGGAGGGATCATAATCCTGGCACTTTCCAAGTCGCAGATCTTCCAGGTCTTCTACTTCAGGATGTACTTGGCCATTGTGCTGCTAGGGGCCACGCATGGCCTCATCTTCCTCCCTGTGCTGCTTAGTTATATCGGTCAGTAATGTCACATATTACAAAGAAAAGGCACTAAACATACAACATTTTAGCAGAGATTTAACAGTTTTAAATCAAATATGATTGCTCTTTTTCACAGGTCCTTCTGTGAACAAAGCAAAGGTGTTTGCTGCCAATCAGCGCCACGCTGGTACAGAAAGGGAGCGTCTCATCATCTACTAGTGGATCGTTTGAGACAATGAACAATGAACTAACTTTGTCTGGCAGAAACTGTGTGGGTGTGAGAGCAAGCCATTTCTGTGACTACTGACACGCTCATCATTACTACAACTACTATGCACGGATTTAACTCAGGAATATATTTGGAAACGGGAGCGCCAGAGGCCTTGTCAAGCAGTATACCTTGTATACTTAGTGATTTTTCTCCTCAGAAGACTTCAGAGCCCCACTCTTCCTCCATTCTCCATCTCACACTACAGGACAAGCTTGACCACAGTACGAGAAACTTAAATAACAAGCCACTAATCAGGAAACCGACTCTGACAGTGTGGAAGTAGAAGAGACACCGACCCCAGCGTCAGCTGACAGACGAACGATGCCTCAGTTTCATATGCTAGGAGCTATCTTGATTTGGGAAAACTGAAAAGGGTAAAATTGGTCAGTCTTTTCATGTTTTTTTTAATAGGTACGAGAAAAAACTACCTGGAAGAGGACTCTTTTTTTTTTTTTGCTAACATTTACTTATGTGAAACTTTTGTAGAAATATTAGAAATTCTGAATCATGTATTGACCGGTGCATCACACACACGCACTGGATCTAACAAATAACAGTAATTATATCATACGCCCTTATATTACCTGGCATTAACATGTAACACATCCTGGGCTATGTCTAAATACTGTATTATACAGCATTCCAGCTAGTTGTAGCATTTGCACTGAGCAATAATGTACTTCCTGTGCAACTTGCAAGCATTTGCTCAGTGGTGTTTTGACTCCGAAAAACTGAATTTGAAATTAACTTTGAGGTTGAGTTGTTGACCTTTTATTTAAAGGGGTTTTGGACGTGTTCCCATCTGTGTTCTGGGAGCAGTGGAGGAGTTGCAGCCCTTTTTTAACCTTTACATAAAAAAGGCTACAATTCATGCACACATTTGAATAGAAACACTTTCAAAGCTGAAACCTCATTGTTGTTTAATTTCAAAGTCAGAGTACTGGAGCCAAAACTTACCACTCCCATGTACTTGTACATGCTTTCACCTTGGATGTAGCATGTTGCTCTCCAATGTATGCTGCCTGGTCTTTTATTTGCGCACAAGTGGCTATTTATATAATCTAAAGTAACATTTAGTTTTAATGCTAGTTAATGTATCTGAAGTGTCCTTTTGAAGTGTTTGCATGAATGAAGTATTGGTTCATCAGAGGAGCTTTTACTAATGACTACAGCAAAACCCCTCTGTGACACCAGGCAGATACATGTTGATGCCAGGTTTTTAAGGGAGCTCTAATGCTCATAATGGTTTTACATTGAAATGCAAATTGGAGACAGTTACTGAACAAAACATTTGTTGCATCAAAATGCTAATTAAAAAAAGCTTTACATTTAGCTGTAAATAGAGTATATAGAACTAATTTAGATGTATTCTTTTATCATCTTGAATCTGTTTATGCAGAATACTGTAAAATGACTGGATAATTGTACAGTCCTTCATTTTTCATTCCTACACATTAAGTTATTATTTTTTTTAATTGTAACATTTTGTCACTATGTTACCACTTCTTTCTTAAAAAAATCCTTCCTAGTCCTCCAATGGAATCTCTCTGTTTTAAAGATAAAACTACAATTTATTGTAGCTGATTATGGAATAACATCCCAGCACAGTGTTCACTTGTATCACCTGCACCTGAACATGTCTGAGATTGTTGATTATGAATCAACAAGGTGTATAAAAATCTGTAAGGACCTTAAAACATTAACATCTCTCCTTTTTGTTTATTTTTTGTGTGCTTGTTTTTTCATGAAGCAGTATTGTTTATTGGAATGTCTGAAGAAATTGTGTTCAAACCTGGATATGTAAAACTGTTATGAGGTAGCAAGTTGTTAAGTCAACAATGCAGAAATGTGCTTGTCAACAGTGCTGTGCATTGACAGAGACAAATCATCTCATAAATGAGATTAAACCAAGCATTTTAACTATTTTAACACAATAAATAGTTCTAAGAAAAGTATACGGTTCAGCCTTCTTCACTTTATTTCCCAGAGGAAATAGCTTCAATATGTTGTTATTGCAAATGCACATAATTTCCTGTGATGCAGTTTAACCCGGTGTAGACTGAGGTTGAGACGGCTGCTATAACATTTCCTTACTTTTATATTCACTGGTGTTTTTTTAGCTTCTGCACAATAATGAATTTTAGGGGGAAAAAATCTATTTCATAATCATATTTTTTTAGGTTCACATGGGTTCAACAAATGCTTCTGTAGCATCAACCACACATAGTTGCAATTGCTGAGATTGACCACAGTGTGGCGCCTGAATCCGCTCATAGATTCTGTCTGCATCACGCTCTCAGTAATGTGGTGGGAGTGACCTAATTTTTATGTCTTGAAGGAAAGCAGTGTTGCCATGCTTTTACACAGTCAGTGAATTTAATGTCTGCAGCGTGCAGCTGCCCCGCAGAGCATGTTAACTGCAGTGTCTGAATGGAGCTGCTTGTTCGGCCTGTAAATCCGCAGCTTTTGGGTATTTATACCCAAACTTCACAGGCCATCAGTCACACACATCCCATTCCAAAGTGGCTGCCAAACCCCCTGAGCTGTGTGCTTCCTCTTGGCGTGTAGTGTTGTGTCTGTCTGTCCAGCGCTGTTGTCACACAGACCTCCAGCTCATGACTTATTTATCCGCTGCCCTGCGAGAGCGGGAACTGCTCTTTGAATCTGGCCAAGAGATTAAAATATTAATTTCCTCTGCAGGTCTGCAGAGGGAGAACATACAGGTTGGGAGAGTACTGTTACATAAGATGTTTAGGGCTTGTCTCTCACCAGACTCTGACCTGTCCCCATATTTCATTATGACACAGACACACACAGGAGAAAGAGAAAGTAAATTCTTTGCTGACAGATGTTACTGAGCTGGATTTTTAGCTGGAAACCAAAAGTGTGTAACACAGAACTGGGTTGCTCTGCTGAGATGAGTACTGTGAAGACTGCAGTGTCATTTTATGCAATCATAAAAATTAGATGGGCAAATTTTGCAATCTTGGCAGTAAATCCTGAGTTACTCTTTGTATATTCTAGAAAGTCAAACCAAAGCGAAGGTAGAAAATCCTCATAAATTAAAATGAAGACATTTGTATCAAAATTTTGTACCAAAGTTAAAGTAGCTTTTTTTGTCCAGCAACAAAAGCATAGTGAAATTATACTTATTATAAAAGGGACTTTATTTAGTTTTGTTAGTCTTGCCCTCAGGCTTGTATATATATAGTATGCTATTTTTGTAGTATATAATATAATATAGTTTAGTATGTAGTTTAATCCCCTGCATGCAAACTGACACAGGATGTTTTGTTATGAAAGAACTTTTCATTTCATAATTTGTTTTGGTGGGCTGTTTCTCCCTCTCACTGAACGTCTGCTGTTTGAGTTACAGTGGCCCTGGATTATCAATCCCTCGAGTATTTTTTTCTTAGATAACAGGAATGATGTAGAATATAATCTTTCCACAACCTGGAAGCTAATGCAGCTCAGGAGCTTTAATTACACCTGTCATTTTGTTGACTATTGTTGGATTAAAATGGGTCCTGTGCTATATGTCTCGAGTAGAGACATATAGCATATTACTGACTCTTTAAATCAGAAAGTTATATATTTAATCCCAGTTTCAGTAAATACAGCTTGATCAATTATCAGAGTTACATTTTTCCCTACTACCCTACAAATAAGTATTGTTCAGTATGCTAGAACTGTACATGACATAATAACTTTCTAAACTAACTAAAACTATTCAAACAACGCAACATTTGCATCATTCCTCTGAAGCTTATTTGTTTCAGGAAATAAAGACCTGGTCTTCTCTGTGTTCACTATCCCTCACGTGGTGGCCTCCACCACACCTGCTCAAAAAGTTGTTTTTAAAGATCCATCAATAAATAAGTGCAAGAAGTGCTTAATGTCCTGCTTTGCGTCACCAGTTTTGGGTTACAGCGGGTTCGGCTGTCTCTGAAACAGACTCTTGGGGTGGAACAAAAGGGATTAGGTAGCCTTGACAAACATGAAGAGAGGATCAGATTTTCAGGTCCACCTGCAACGCTTTACCCTTCAGACCACAGACCAGCATAAAAACACAGGACTGGAGTTACTGGGGGAAGAAATCTGAGTATTTTAACAGATAGACTCACCTGTTTAGACTAGAAACATGCCTGTTTTCACAGAAATGTGGCAAATGAAGCGAGCACAGTCAAACTTGTTATGCCGCTGCACAACATTAAGGATGTCAAATACTTTGCAAACTCAATTATTCTAGCTAATCTGCCACACTCCTCAGTGTTTACGACTTCCTTGTTTACAAACTACAGTAAAAGTTGGAAAAGCCCTGAGTCACAGTATCATGACAGGAAAGGGGCAAAATGCCGTTTCAGCCAAATGTTGTTATTTTAAAGGGAAGGGCAATAGGCTGTAGCTTGCCCCAAACGATGGTACACATATTTTCACAATGAGGGTCACTTATGTGTGAGCAGGGCTCAGGAAGGGCTGTCAATAGGCCCCTTTATGAGGCGGTGAGGGGGGAATTAGGCTGTCAATGGAGGGGACTAAGCCGCGTATGCCATGTGTCCACACTCGGCCCTGGCCTGTTTGTTTTGATGGCAGCACGAGACTGGCGTGACTGCGGGCCTTGTTTACATTGGATGTGTGTCAAGCAGAAGAGTTTCCCACTCACGATGAGAAACTGACCTCTCGGATTGCATCAGAGCCGCAGGTGCAATCCATTTCCAGTCAAGGCTGCTGGAGTCCCACCTATTTATTGTGCTAACATAATCAGTCCTGACAGTTTAATAATCCGAGTTATGCATTTGCAAGACAGGGGGTGTTTCAGAGGAGGGGCTCAGGAAAGCAAGAGTTGTCATTGGGGCCGGTCAGTTTCAGAGCTGCTGGTTCATAAATTTAAAACAAAGACTGTCAAAATTAAGCAAAAATCACATCAATTGGTAATAATGAATTGGAAAACAAAGTCATGATAGTTGCATTATAGAGGATAAATAAAAAAATAACATAACAAGCAGCCATTAACAAAGAAAAAAAGACCTTTTGGTAGCATGCTTTGATCTGACTATGAGCTCAGACTGTTAATAAGTGCAGGTCCTATGTAAGTAAAATGAATTAGCTTTGCATCGATGCTTGAAATTAATGTGCATTCGGTGCAATGTGACATAACACAACTTTGAGGTATGAAAAAAAAGTAAAAGTAATTTATTTTATAGCAATAAAGGCAAACTTTTCTAGAAGCTCAAGCTCTTTACCAGTTAGAATATGTTAGTTGTCTTTTTTGCAGGTGTCAAATCAGAATCAATGTAAAATATCATCAGGTTGGCTTTCTGCTCACATTTATTGCGATACATAAATCTCTGGATCTCTGTTTTTCTGATTTTACTGAGTGACATTTTCAGAAAAAAGCTACTGATTAGACTGCCAGAACAGGTCCAAGTTATTTATTACTTTCATTAGAATGACATGTAAATGTGCATGTAAAAAGCACATGGAACACTGTGCAGACACTTCAGGCTGAAAAAGTATGAGATCATTTTTTAAGTATGCAATAAACGATTTAAGATACATGTCTGCCAGTTGACTTTGACGTGCACCGTAAACTGTTCACAATGAGAGAAAGTGAGCTTCAGGGAGGGACTTTAAAGAGATCATTGTTCCAGTCTGTCAGGTTCATTGTTAATAATAGTTCTACCTGAAGTGAAGCTCAGTGTAAAAACTCATCTGACAAGGAGAGGACCAGACTGCAGGCACGTGTTTCCATGGCAGCTTGGATCGGCCTTTTTTAAAGCACCTTTATGAAGCAGAATTGTATTTAACAATTAGCCTGATTCACTGAAGTAAGTCTCTCTTAAAGATAATCTTTCTTTAATACCCCACAAATTTCACTTTGGTTTTTTAAGTCTGAATAAGTTTTTGAGCATCAGTGAAATGTTTCAAGGCCTTGAAAACTTTTTTTTTGTCAATCAGGTGCTTCCCCTGAGTGATAAGTTCACATAGAAACACACAATCTTTTTAAAAAATATATAATGGTTAAGCATATTTCATATGAGAACTTCTGTATTTCTGATTTTATTCTTGCTCTCCTCAAATGGAGTGGGAGGGGCTCGCCTTGAAAAAAAGATGTAAATAAACCAATTAGAGCTCAGAAACTTTTGAATCTATCTGTGATGATGGCTTGTTTGGGCAGATTTTTTTTTCATTTCAGCTTTTTTATTGTATTGTAACAAAATTTTTTTTTGATAAACTTAAAATTTTGACATCTAATCACTTACCTGTAACATCTGATTCAAGTCTGTTGTTTTGTGCTTTTCAAAAAAGCAAGAGCAAAATTGCACTTTTTACAAGGCTTTAATACTCAACTCTTTAATTCAATTCTTAGTTATGGGAGGAAAAACACAAGAATAGAGTTTCTGCCAAGTTCTAAATTCTGTCACTACATCTGTTGCTAGCTAGCTTACAGCTAACGTCTGTACATCGACACAAAATGGAAATTCACTTTGCTTTCTGCCGGAATGAACTTCAAGAGTTCGGTTTCTCGACACTCAACACAAATTGGATTCAGGTGAAACAAAAATGTCAGAGTCTCTTTTGATTGAACAAGCAAAGCAGTTTATTTACAAACTTACACAGGTATTAAGTGTCGTCCATGAGTCTTTCCTCACAGAGTTCTTAGTGTGCATCGTATCGCAAAATCTTTGGACTCGCAAACAGAAACAAGCTCAGTATTTTTTCCACCTTAAATCAGCATGATTCATGCCTCTCTCATTACAATTTGGTTTAATGTTTAATTTCAACTCAAATACCATCAATACTTGGAACAGCATTAGATACTTTTTTCTTTCAAATATTTATTCTGTACGTTCCTGATTCAGTTCTTTCACAATACTCTTGCATTGTATTGTTGACATTTCAAGGAAAAGAAAAGAGAAGATCAGAACGAGATACATGCCAAATAAACAGAATAAAACTTAATACAATTTTTTATTTTCAGAGTTTTTTTTAAAAAAAAACATCATAAATTTAAAATCAATAAATGCTGATTCAAGTTATATGCAAATGTTTGATCAGTCATCGATCCCTGTTGGGACCTCGCTCTCGGTTCCTCGCCTCCTCAGAGGTCAGAGGTCAACAGGAGGGTCCCTGAAGCCTGAAGAGACTCCGCCTCCTGCTCATAGACACTGACTGGCACGGGGTCTCAGCCCACAACTTCAAGATGACGGACATTTTCCTCTCAACACTACAGCACCCTGTTGCCACTCTGAAGCTAATCCTGATCACTGCTTAATGGCATTTTTCGCACCCATGAACTTCACAAATACCTTTCTGACCCCATTATAGCACTTTAAATGTGCTAGCAATACGCTCTAACATAGAGCACGGGAAATTCGACACTGACGGATGTGGGTCTGGTCCATAGCAAGCATGGGACTGGTAGAAAATGAATGGAATACTTCGGTGAAGACAGGAAGACCCATCTCGTCTGCAAGTACCTGTGTACAAAAAATCAATACCATTCGTGCAGACAATTGTGGGGTTTTTTTTTTTTTAAAAAAAGGAATAAACCAGAAAAGAGAAAAACAATTCAAAAGGTCCATTCAAATGACTTGTGTGTGTTTGGTGCTCATGAACACAGCTTATTTTTTCAGGGTTAGTTCCCAAGCTTGTTAAAAGTCTGAAAAAAATCCCCCCTTTCGTCCCGCAATATTCAAAAAGTGCACTTTTAAGACGATGACTTGCGAAAAAGATGAATCACTCCGAGGATTAGAAGTCCAGCCAAAAAAAAAAACAAAACAAAAAAACCTGCCACTTAAAAGGCTTTTGTTTCAATTTTTTTCTTTTTACGCAGGTCAGGAGTCAACCGATCATACCAAAGTTTACAAGAGGGAGATTAATGAAAAGAGATCATAAAAATGTTACAATCATTGGTTGCTCTAACTGAGAAAAAAAAAAAGGAAAAGGTTCACCATCAGATTCAGCTCTCTTAATCAACAAGAGAGATCCAAATTATACAAAGTGAAGATGAAGACGTGTGAAAACATGCAAACTGGAAAACGACTTGTTTGCGGACGCTCAGTCGAAGCCTTTTCTCTCAGGAGTCTTTGTATTACTGATGAAATGTAGAAAGTCATTGGTGAAAAGTTTTTTTTAGAAACGTGTGTCCCTTTGGCTGATTTCAGGTCTGTGAAGGGAAGGAGTGTAATTGTCAGTAGTGATGAACAGCTGCAGCTGCAGTTACAGCCAGCAGTACCTTAGAGCTGTCGGACAGGGGGGCGGGGTGGGGGGTTGGGGGGTGAGAAGGGTGGACACACCGTGTGTGTGACGCGGAGGATCAGGAGGAGAACCTGGTGTTCGTCCACCTGATGGGTCACCGATGCTAGGAGGCCTGCAGCAGGCGTCTGTAGTGTGGCATGATCTCGTGCTCTGGCAGGTGCAGGTTGAACTCCAGCGCCACCAGGACGGGAAACTCGAAAGCTATCAGCTCTCTGCGGTTCACTCTGAACCTCTCTTCCAGTTTCTGCCGAGACAAAAAATAAATAAATAAATAAAAAAAAGGAGCATTAAGATTAAACGACGGATGGATCAATCTCTTTTCTGTGCAAATAGCATTTGATGAGGGCTGCCTGGGCTCTGCTCTGCTGCAGGTTCTCACAGGAGCAGAAGCCTCTTTGGATGGTTGACAGACCTACTGTGGATGTAATGGCTGAGCTCTGCAAGCCAACAACTAAACAGCAGCAGAGGTGAAATGTTTGATTTTACTGAGACAAAACTAGATCTGTTTTTTTCCGTTGCCTCTGCAGAGATTAAGTCATATCAGCCGGTCAAAGGAGGGTGAACATGCTAATCCAAAAGCTTTCTCTAAGAGGCACTCCATTGTTTTTACGTGGAAACCGTTGATACTTTACAAAATAAACTACTCAGCCTGTGAAAAAGAGATCTATCACATCTTCGAGGCTCTGGACGGAGCTTTGTAAAGTTAAAATAATCCGTAGGGAGGGTGTAATTAAAAATTTGAGATAACTTATGCAGAATTTTAAGAGCCTGGATTTTTGGAGCTTGAACTTCATAAGAACCCTTCATAAGTTTCCTCTAAAAAAAAGCATTTGGGCGTCCATGTGTTAAACTTTGGATTTTTTTTTTGTAAGTAAGTGGAACAACACTCTTATTTTCTTGAGGACAGTCAGGTCATTTGGAGCAAACTGACAGATCCTGTTATTGTTTTTCTAACCTATCATACAGAGGCTTATACAGTACAGAGGCAGAGTTGGTACTGTTGCCCAACTGGTTAGACTGGTACAAACCGGTTCAAAGACTGGGTCAAACACACTGGTCAAGTTTTCAAGCTGTGTAAACTCAAAGAGCATTGCCTCTGGTGGGTAATAGTAGTAGTTATATTTCTAGAACATCAGCTTTCGCCATCAAACATAAGATGATAAGTCTCACATGGTTGGCTGAGCAGCCTGGGGAAAAGTTTTCTTCCTAATTGTGTCAAACTGTTAAATTTGGGTTCTAAGTAGGGCTGAATATTGTCGACAGTTTCCTTTGATCTGGTTCACATCGATAATCGAATAACTGATAAATCCTGATTTTAAAAAAAAAAAAAACAACAAAAAATGAAAAACATATAACTTTTCACTATTCATACAATAAAAGTAAGTTTTTTTTGCCTCATTCAAAGCCCCGAACACATGAAGACATGGGGGCCATTACCAGTGTTTTCCCAATCTCAGGGTCGCGACCCAAAACAGGTTTTTGATTTGTTTGTGTTGAGTCAAAAATTGACGAAACAGAATGCACAACAATGCGGATATATGTGAATGAAATACCCATTTGGACACAAGTAATCATCAAAGTGTGATCAAAACATACAGTTGTGATTTTTTTAGACACGTGTGTGAGGAAACTCACGTCGATCAGGAGCTTGACCTCGTGTTTCTTGAGATCACCACCGATCTTGGCTGCCAGGAGGACACAAGCTCCGGCACAGAGTTTACGATTCTGCTTGTTTAGTTTGCCTTGAAGAACGAGTTTTTCAAAGTAGACGAAAGCCATGGCCACTGTGGGTTCCTCATAACCACATTCATCCTGAGCCAACTTCCTTATCTCCCTTTTCAAGCTGCAGACAGGTGGGAAAAAAAAGCAAAGAATGAGGAAGGAAACAAGAGAAAGGAGGTTATAAGGACAAGTTGTTGTTTAAATAAATGAAAAAAGGAAACACTTGAATCATTTGTTGTAAAGGAAACTTCGTTAATATGACACAGTCACATTTCTGTGTTTTTTTTTTACCTCCTGATCTTGCTGAGTGTGAGTCTTATGTGGGGGAATTTCTCCTTGAAGGTTTCGTTCATGTCCTTCTTGAGGTCAGAGGGTTTGACGTATTCAATGACCGTAGTCTGTAAAGAAAAACCAGAGGTGGCGTCAAAGTGACCACACTTAAGGCCCTGATCCTCACACATGAGTGTTGGATTCCACCGTCTCACATTAAGGCTTCACAGAAAGCTTTGGTTATCCATGTCGCCTCAAGGATGAGTCTGATGATAATCTGCACTTTGTTTTTTTACAAATCCCACGAAAAGACGAGACAACGAACTGATTCTAAACACACTCGAAGCTCCATTGTTGTCCAAACACTATTAAAAACATCTGGGAGGCCACATGACTGCACTCGGTGACTTTATTTTGAGTCAATATCACTTGGTCCAGCGTCTGTAAATACAACATTGCAAAACAAATGTGCATCACTCCTCTGCCGTGAAGCTCAGAGTACAAAAATACAGCTGAACATTCACAAAGACAGTTCCCGATTCTAGCGACATGTCAACAAAAGAGGAGGCCAGACGGGGCAAGAAACATGAGCTGTGTGATGATTAATACATGGGCTTCAAACCGTCCAATCAAAACACCCGATACAGTTTATGAACTCACGTCTGGGTTCTTCACCTCTTACTTGCCGTAGTTTGTGCCTGCAGGATTATTGCCAAAAATTTGGCTGCGCTCATTTTCAGTTTAACCTTCAAAATTTTATCTAAGCCACTTTGTTTTTCTTTGGTGTACTTTTTTTTTTGTCTTATGCTCCTTTTGTTCTGCTTTATTTCCTTTCACTCTCACACATAAACACACATTATACACACACACACACACACTGTTTACACAAACCTCTGACCGATCGGTTTTAAAACTGTTTCTGGCATGCCAAACATCAGAAGCCAAAACCCACAATTTCTCCGTCATTAACAATGAATGAGGAAAGCAACTGATGGAGTTTTATTGAAGTAAAGCTGAGCACAAAAGCATTAATGATTTTCCCTGCATAAAGCTGGTTTAACCAAGTTTCACTAATGTTTTTCCCCTGTTTATCTACACATCCCAAATTATGAAGCATTGGTGTGATTATGTTCAAATATGATAAATGTGTTGCATATTTTTTTAGCTTTTGTTTTGGTTTGTATTGTCTTCTATCTCCAAATTCAGCCGAAAGCATCTAAGAAAATGAAAAAGTATTTTTAAAAACAAATTAAATGAACATCTGATTGCCTGTGCCTACTTTTGACTTGTTTGTGTTGTCTTTTTTTTTTGTCAGTTGGACTTTGCCATCACATCGTCGCTCTGTTTCCAGATGCCAGCACTGACTTTGGCTCAGAGCTCAAAAGTTTGGTCGATCAATAAGTATTCAAAACAAAGTTAAGCACAACTCAGTTTATCATTTCAGATAAATGTGCCAAACAGCTTCAAAAACCGAGAGGATTTGCTGATTTTCAATATAACATATCCCAGTAAATCCTCAAGATTTGATGTGGCATTAGTCTATATATATATATATATAGGCATTTATTTAACTATTTTTGAAGTTTTATAGACAAAACTATTAATCAAGAAAACACCATGCAAAGTTAACGGACACTGCTTGTTTCTCGCTTTGTTTGTGATGGTAAAAACAATGTTTTCCTGGCAACATAATTAAAAACACATTTTAAAAAGGACTCTTAATATGCATGTATGGTTTTGCAGGCCCCGCATGGAGTGTGACTAATGGCGTCTGCCCCGAACGCCACGCTACCGATCACGAACCATGAAGGACAACGAATGCTTATTAATGGTTGTAACCCAGAGGAAGAAACATAAAAACACAAAGTTTTTTCTTAAACCACATTAAGAATGACTAAAGTTAGGTTTGCCTTGCTTCATATTTTAGGTCGTACACACTTCCTCAACCGCATTCAGAGTAATAAAAAGCTAATTTTATCCCCAGTTTGAACTTGAGTCATGTCTCCTGTGAGGTCCACGTTCAACAGAAGAAATGCTGAGAATTTACTGGTTCCATTCCTGTAGAAAACACAATGGCCATTGTTGTGAGACCCTGGGTTTTAAAATTGGAGGAAGAAAAAAAAAAAAAATAAAACCCACATAGCCTGGCCTTGACTGAACATTTCAACTATGTCTGTCCTTGTTGTGTATTCTGCCAGTCTCCGTAACACAAACAGAGCCCAGGAAAGAATGAGGTGGGAGTCTAGTCAGGTTTGTTTTTCTTCTTTCAACCACGATACGACATCCGCTCTTCCCCGGAAAAGTGCGAGTGAATAGCACACTAAGACGCCATCGCTACGCCGACTGTTCCTGTTGCTCCGGGGAAGCTGCTGTTTAACAGCCTCTGCCCACAACACGAGGATAAAGTATGCATTCATTCAGGTCCCAAAAGGTGGGAGAGAGTCTCAGTTATGTCAAGGTTAGAGACCTTGCTGATTAAAACTGTCTGAAACATCCAAACGCAGCTGATAAAATTCAGGAGGATCATTTTTAGAACATTTTAGAACATTTGTGGAAGACAAATTTTTCTGGTGTGTTATTGTTCCTCTTTTTGGTGGGGTGGGAAAACTGAGCGCCAAAGGTCCACAAAGATAAAAATAACCATTGAGAAAAGCATTAATAAGAAGAAACTGAAGGACATCAGAACAAAATTAGTCAAAACAGAGCTGGATTTTGTTTTTTGTGAATCAAGTCTCGGATGAAAACAACATTTTCATTCTGCTCTTGTGTTGCTGTTTTTGTTGATGTTGGTGATGAAGAACTTTCTCACCATGTAGGAGGGGAAGATGAGGACTCTCTTGTGTTTCCCACAAGGCCACTGCGGGTCATCCAGCAGGTTGGGGTCATACTCACGGAAGTCCCCCAAGTCATTCCCTGCCATGAACACCAACACAGCAACACAAAAACACAGGCTGAGCCAGAGGTGAACATTTTCTGATGCATCTTTTCCAATAAAAAACAGCTAGATAACTTTAAAAAAAAAAAGCATATGAGAGCGAAGAAAACACAACATTCATAATGAACAAGTTAAGCTCTTTCTTGGCAGTAGTCTAACCTGCGTCTAAGCTGCTCTGGTTGCTGTTGGCTCGGCCCAAGCTGAGGCTCCTATGGCTGGCGTTACGAGACTGAGAGAAGGACGAGGTGGAGTCGATGGTGTTTCTTCGACCACCCAGCACATTGGTGGGATATAGGAACTGGGTGTAGGACACAGTCTGCAGACACAGACACAGATGTATGTTTTACAAAAGCCAAAAGACTGATGCTCCTTTTATAATACACCACCTCGTAAATTATTAGATGTTTTTTTCAGAGAGGCATTTCGTCAAAGCAAGAAAAGCTCAGATGATGCCAATAACATTAATAGTGGCTCCGGTTCATTAAGTTTCCCAGTGCTTCATGCCCCTGAACAATAACAGGAGCCTGGAACTGACTTGCCTGAATGGAATGTAATTATTAATAATGTGATTAATTACACATGTTTTTCCTGCTGTGACATGTCAGAATGATACTTGGGAAAAAGGGCCAATCGCCTGGTTAAATGATGCTAAAACTGTGTTAATTTGTGGTTAATACCTTTCATGAAACTACATGTGAAAGGAACAAGTGCGCCAAGCATATTATTGTAATTAATCAAAGCCCCAGTGCAGAGGCAAATCATTTGGCTGACTAGTTAGCTAAGTACCATTCTAGCCTCTGTGGCAGATAGCAGGCAATGAGCTAGTGAGCCAGCTCATGTTCACTCAAATTTTAAGCATGATTGAGCTACGAACTTGCAAGTGTCTCTGGTAAACACACATTTAACACAAAACGGATGAGAGGATACAGTGTAAATTCATTTTAAGGCATCATTTAGCATTATTTTAGGGGGGAAAGACAGCTCTAACTGAATTTATATTTGGTTAATGAGTTGTTTTCATTGAGCAGCTTAAAGTAGACAGTTTCTTAGATTAAAAAATGCAACTGTCTCATGTGTAGAATAATTGAAACCTTTTTTAATTTTTTTAAAAGTGCACATTCATGGTTGAATGCTCTAATTTTTCACTTTGGATGAAAACATCAGCTAACCAGAATAAATGTAATTTAATTTTTATCTAAAGAGCTCCCTCAAGACCAAATGTACACATTCTACTGATGTATAAACACAACTATATACTTGTCATATTATTTCATTTTACTTGTGAGGATCAAATATAAAGTTAGACACTATTAGAATTTTGGGGGTTTTCATTTTAAGCAAACAGGGCATTTAAAAACATTATGAAAAGTCACAATAGATACACTGTCTTATATTCTCCAGTTGACATGTTTGAAATGAACCTCCACACAACATATTTGTGCTGATTTCTCACCTTTCCATCAGCTCCTAACTCCACTCCCTCCAGCCCGATCACCATCTCCTTGGCACTGACGCCTCCCGATGGGTGTCTCTGACGTCCTCCTTCCAGCTTTACATCCCTAATGAGCACATGATCTTTAGAGCTTTCACCATACAACCATTTCACAACCCTTTTCTTTTAACTCCCATCCCTTCCCTCATCCTTTCCTCAGACTTGTTCTAGCTCACCTCCACATCTCTACCTCAGAGAAAGGCCCTGCATCGATCTGCACTCATCAGCTGGCCTTGTTTTTCTAATTGCCTGTGTCTTTGGGCGTATCTCAGAGCAATCAGAAATAAAGAACACCCTCGGGAGGAAAGACAGAGTGGGAGAGTACGGTTTCGTTTTGGCAGGCTGGTCTCTTCAGGCTCAGCTGCTACCTCACCAATGCCTCAAATGCCTTACTGCTGTGGGAGATGCAGGAGGTCAAACGGTGAAGCAGAAAACGGACCACTGGAGAGTGTGTCAGTGGAGCAAACGGTGGAGGGCACCTGATTAAACACAGTTTGTATCTGCCAAATATTTCTGTATTTAATGTCTGCTGCTCGGAATATGAAGGAAACTCAGGGAACAGATGCAACATGTAAAAAAACATCTGCCCTTTAGTCATATTTTATTAGCTCTTCAGTGGTTTGATATGAGGACAAATCCACAGCAGAAAGTCAATAACACAAATGATTAACTAAATTATAGTTAATTATTGCAATGGTTTAACTGCTGTGATTAAACTTCACTTAAAGATTTTAGGTGACTGCCAGTGGGTGTGTGCACTGACAAGGAGGATTACATGCCTGCAGTTCACTTTATTCACACCCTGCCATACTGAAGAGCCGATGCCAAAGAGCTAATGGCAAGCGGAACAGCAGTTCTTTCCAGCAATGTAACATATGTGATTTAAAAGGTTGCAGGAAAATAAAAACCTCAGATGAAGGTTGAATCGCGTCTCATATTTCCAAACAAAAACCTGAGAAATTATTTATGTGCTGAAGTGCAGAGCAGTGAAATTCCTCTTGCACTTGCTTTCAGAGAGGAGCAAGAACTTGATGCCAAAAGCCACATATCCACGTGTGTTTGTCTGCAAATTTCAGTCTAGTTCAAGCAAAATATTTACATTGTAGTGAATTTTCAGAATGACAGCAGGCAGCAGACATTAAATCATCACGGCAACTTGTTTTTCTGCTCCTCCTTTCTCTTCCTTTGCTTTCTGTCTTGCTTTTCTGTTCAAAATAGTGACCAGACAAATAGAAGAAATTACACAGTGGGCCATCACATGACTCTCCCAGTGTTTTGATGACATGTAGGGCCGGTCTGTTATAATGAAAACAGTGTTATCTGTTAGTGAGGCACGTCAGGACACAATGTTGACAGATGCATTGTAGACATGGAGATCCCCGGGCAGCGGACGTCTCACAGAATAGTGGTGATTAAAATTTTTTTTTTTTTAAAAAAGGTGTGTGTGGGGGGGGGGAGAACACAGAAATGGAAAGCATTCTAGGGAGAGAGCTTTTCTATGAAGCCATCCAGAAAATAAACCGTTGTGTTTCGGTCTGCTGAGAATAGGAAGCGATGAGGGGGAAATCATAGGAAGAGCTGACATGCTTAGTAACATGCATGAATAGGAATTTCTGGCTTCAAACGTCTGTGTGTTAGTAGTGTTACAATCTGTGCAGTGCGTTAAAAATGCCCTGCCAAATGTTTGTACGTCTACAAACAGGCACAGCTAAGAATAAGCATAAAAAGCTGACTAAAAGAATCTTGACCCCTGACTGGATACTATGTGACCAAATACTTCACAGCTCACATAAACAGTTTAGGGCAGAGTTGGCCGGCTTTGCAATAACGTCTCCCCACAGTCCTGTTTACGCATCACACATAACCCTAAAGTTGTGTGCATAACTAAACTGCATTTTTATTAATCCCTGTATGGAAATTTGTCCTCTGCATTTAGAACACTAAATGCCAGGAGTGTTACCTAACATGCATGTCGTATAAAGTCAGGAAGCTACGTAGAAATCCATGCCGACACAGGCAAAACATGCAAAGCCACAGCCGACCGTAGCGGGGTTTGAACCCCAGAACTATATAGCTGTCACGAGACAATGACGCCCCATAAACAAAAGTCTAATTAAACAGCGATTCAGTCAGCATGTCAGGAAAGTGCTTCACATTTTGGAAAACCTGATTATGCTCTTTTCAGACTCTCTTGTATTCTCTGGTTAAATATGTAGCTGGAGCCTGCAGTCTGTTGGCACGACTTAGCTTAGCATAAAGGCTTGAATTTAGAGGATTTAGTTAACACTTAGATTAATTAGTGTTTTTAAAATGTACACACTTTCTTTAATTCTTTCAACAAGCTGTTAAACTGGCCGATCACCAGTCTGACTTTATATTTTTACAGTCGTTTCGCTGTCCTTGTTGCTGGCTCTTTGCCTGACTGAGTCAAATTCTTTAAATATTTGCATTTTTGTTCATGGGGCAGTAGTTATATTATTTATAAGACCAGGACAGAAGAAAATAGAGGAAACAAAGGAGAGAAAAAGATACATGCATCAGCTGTTTGGGCCCAGTACTCTAATGAAATGTTGTTTTGCAGTTACAACATTTGACTTGGCCAGCTAAAACCTGACTGTGAGCTGTCAATTAGCAACAATTAGCAGTCCAATGTGCATATTGGATAGCCCTGGGGGTTTTTTAACCCTTGACCTCGCACTGAGTGGCTGGCTTAGGAAATTCCACAAATGGATTGGGCCCTTTGTGCTCTTCGCTAAGCCTCGGTGTAAAGCTTTTCTTTTCTGTGCTTTGTATTCTCCGGTGTTTACTTGTCCTCTTTCTCTTTCACTTCCTCCAAAACACACGTTTCATGTGCCGGGAGGAGGAGGGGGGTGAAAACCAAGGTTGTACCAGAGCTACCCCCATGCAAACAGGTGGGTTCCCATTCGATGGAGCCTTGTTTGCTTTAAAAAACAGAAGG
>JAQNCA010000004.1:15730608-15744612 GCA_029783725.1 Acanthurus tractus | reverse complement strand
GTTGTACCAGAGCTACCCCCATGCAAACAGGTGGGTTCCCATTCGATGGAGCCTTGTTTGCTTTAAAAAACAGAAGGGATGTGCCAGAGATGTTTTCTGTTGTGGCACCAAGAGATGAAAAATTACTGAACACTTACTTTACTGAGGCAAATTCCTCGCATGCAAAAGCCTACTTGGCAAAAAAACGGGATTCAGATTCAGAGTTTAGGTCAGAACGCAACAGAAACTCCAGCCTTCCAGCTTTGTGGAAAAAACAACACATAAAAAAATAATTAAAGGGCTAAAGTTTCGTGGAGCAGGAGCCTCAGGGAAAGGTGAATCTTAAACGCTAAACAGCAAAGCCAGCGACAGTTGCAACAAACAAAAAAATGGGTTGACTTGAACAAAAAGAATGAGTGCCCAAAAGCCACCGGAGCCATTACAGGAAGCGCAATTACAAGCAATACAAGCATTGAGCAACAATATTAACTATACACATATAAAATTAAGCCTTTGAAGCCAATTTCAGCCTTATTAATTTATTTAGTAAACCTTAAAATAAAAATGCATCCACCAAAACCAACCCTTAGCAATGAATGCACCTGTCAAAGGAGAGTACATCCACAGAGAAACAGGGATGAGAAAACAAAGGGGAAAGAGGGAGCACAGGCTGGAGGAAGTTACGAGGTTTGGCATGCTGTAGGATACGTACCCTGCTTGGCTACAATCTCGATAGGGCAGGACAGAAAATACACTATAGAAGGATCTTCTGCCACTGATAAGGACTATCCTATAAAAACACAAAGTGGTAAACAAGCTAATCAACATCTATCCGACAAGATCCACAGGTTCAAGTTGGAGAGAGTGTGCAGTAAATACAGGAGTGAGAGAATAAGCCGAAACTTCAGCATAAGTGTGTGTTTTGTAGCGATGTCGTCAGTGGTTTGGGGAAAAAACAATGATGCATTTTCGTTTTTTTTTTTTTTTTTTTATCATCTTAAAATAACATATGCTATTTTTAACCTAAATTGCCTGGTATTTGTGTAAACATGCATACAGTATCCTATCAGAGATGTTTACCAGTGACCAGATGTCAACAGCACTGAGTGAGGTCACCCGACAACAACCTTAACATTACTTCTTCTAATAGCTGCAACTCACAGACACATGATGAATCTCACTACTCAGCCAATATGGACATCAGGACGTAAACAACAAACCAGTCATTGGTCTGGATATGAGTAAATAAAGCTTTAGCTATGAGGGGACTTTATTTAACAAGCAGCTCTTAAACCAAACCCAAACTCTATAATAATGAGGTCTAAAAGAAGATTCTTCATATCAGACATATGCTAAGTAAATAACTGCATCTGCACTTTTAAAAAACAAGCATCAGAACTAGACTCTGTATCACAAAGTAACCAAGTAACTTTGATTTCTCTTCCAAAGAAATGTGACTTTAATAATGATGAAAATCCCCGGAGCAGTATTACTTAGAGGGACTTCCTTGTTCTGCTGGCCTACAATAGACAACCGTCTTTTCTTTGGTTGCACTCTGAACACTCAGTAAAACATCAGTTTTAACATCTCTCTGCCAAAATCTGGTCTATATTTCGGGATCTGTGTGCAGAAACCATGCTTGTGTGAACTGACACGATGACAGTGTGATCTAGCTTTTACATGTGAGTGATTTGATGAGGAGACTGCTTGAAATTCAACAGTGATCAAATAATAATTAAAATGAAATTCAATCAGAGTGAACTCTTTGTTGATGGACAGGATTTTCTCAATCATTTACGTTTCATTGAGTAGTCAGAATGACATGCGGTGAATGACTCGAGCCTGCTCGCCTACGATGTGGCATGTAATGTGAGAAACATCCAAACTGAATCCAACTTCATTGACTTGGGGCAGCCTGCCATTATCCACTGAGGACTTGTATTGACTAAATGATGTCGCTGTTTGCCTCCATACCTTCCATTGCGCATATCATGTTGCCGCATGTTCTTAATGAAGTGGATCTTCTTGAAGCTCTTTGGTCGTGGTGAACCCGATAGGGTTCGGCATCTAGAACAAGCACAAAACAAACATATCAGTACCTTAAAAACTAAGACAGAGGGAAATGTTATGCTGAGCTGTGGTGCATAAAATACAGCGGCCCATATTGTGAATGGTACTTCTGTGCGGTTTACTACCTCCGTAGAGGAGCATTCTCCTCTATGTCCTCTAGTGTTTCGAGCGAAGAGCGCTGAGAGATGAGTCTGCGTCTGGGAACACAAACAGAGGGGGAAGTTTGAAGTTAGAGGAAGAAAGAAAGAAGAAACATTGTGAAGAAACATTATCACACTAACAGAACCAACTGTCATTCTGCAAAACAGCTTCTGAATGGACTGCACTTTAACTGCACTTTACTGGTCTCTCTACCACTCAAGGGTTTTATAATGCAACAAAAACCAATCACCCCTTCATTCACACACACACACACACACACACACACAGGGCTGTGTAATGGCAGGGGCTTCAATACAGAGTGCCAACCTGCTTATCAGGAACAGACACACTTGTAATCAAACACACACATGCAATTTAGGGTTCGGTATCTTGACCAAAGACACTTTAAAATGCCCAGAGGAGGAGCCAGGGATCGAACTGAAGTTTGAAATTTAGTTAAGCTTTTAGAGTGAAACGAGCTGTCACCATTCATAAACAGAGCAGGGATTTTAACCTAAATCTCTAGTTACCCTCTTTAGTACAAAGCAATTATTCAGAAAGTGGATAAAGCTGCTTTTCAGTTCTATGTGCTTTACACGACTACAGAGAAACTGACAGAATGAAATAAAAGTTAAAAACGGCTCCATACATCAGCTTTGTGTTAAGATTTCATGATTTTGATGAGGATCTGATTTAAGAGAGTAAACAAGCCTCAGAGTCTGACCGTGCATTCGATGCCAACTTTTAGTGTTCGATGCTCCAAAAACATTACGGTCAGTTCTGAAAAAAAGCAATAAGATTTGACTGGCAGCCTTGGAACAAAGTCCAGCCTGTGTGTGTGGTCACTGAAGGCTTTGGGATAAAGGTTAACACATCAGTGTGAATACAAACAAACCAAAAAAACATCACTTTATGTCCTGTGGTTAATTTACAAAAACAAGTCTTGGGCGGTTCAGTTCGGTCCGTCCATTGTCATCACATCCACCGTGTGCCTGTGTGGTCAATCAACAGTCTTGCTTAGATCACAGAGAATTTTCCAGGATCAGAGCTGCTAAGAGGATAACAAGCTGGCTCGGCGAGCACTTTGTGTAACACATTTGGTCACAGATGGCCTTTATTTCACACTTTAGTTGCACGACTCAACAGGCTAATTCTGCTGGACCACTTTGAAATGATCAGTTGCCAGATAAAGAAACAAACCCACATGTGATAGTTAAAGATGGCTGAGCTGTTCCAAGATTAGGTTGTAACTGAGTGTTTAACAGCACAATAACAACATAATCCAACTCATTAGACAGCCTTAAAAAGTGGCCACATTTAAAGTGGTAATAGCACTTTAGGAGTGAAATAACACAAACGTGACACGTTCTCCCAAAGGGTCCATCTATCATCAAGTATTGAATAAATCTGCAGCAGAGTCGTTCGATGCAGCTGCACAAAATCTTGGACTCGTTCTTTTCACAACTCAAAATGTGTAACGCTAAAGATCCTGCAGTGTTTCAGATGCACTGATGCCCTGTCTCACACACAGAAGAGCATGAAGTCCAGAGGCCGGTTAATAAACGACAGAGCATGAGGACAGATTAACAAAAGATGACTCCGTCCTTGAGGATCTCCTGGAGTTTAAATCAACACTGGCTGAGTGAACAATGTACACCGGACGAGACGTGAGATGAGTGTTTACACGAGGAGCCAGACTGTTGGAGCAGACAAGAAAACCAAGGGCCATTACACTGGCTAAGCTTCTGTATATTATGACTGTCGAGATCCCAAAGTGGAAGGAAGAACATAAAGCTTTTATAAAGGGGCATGAACAGAATTTTTTTTTTTTTTTAGTCCAGAAGATCAGAACAGCTGACATCAACAATGTTTCTGCTTGTGTAAATCAAAGGGGTCATGATGAAGGGGCGTGACCTCTGCCTGAAGGTCAGACCGGTGAGATCATTTGATTTATGTCTTACATCATCCTTCTCATGTGAGAGATGGACTGGCTGGATAACTGATGGCCACTACAGAAAGTCTTTGAAGACAGGTTTTGGTGTTTCTCTGATGCACATCACTTCATTCCTAAACCTAGTTTGTATTATATGATGCTTTTAAAAGAAATTTGGCTGTAAAATAACATTTCAAAGGTGTAATTTCTCTATTTTTATGTATAAATAGGCAAAATTGGACACGTATGGCACATAACACTTTCTTAAGGTACAGATAAAGTCAAAAACCTCAAAACACAACGTGCACACATAAATATTTTCTCATAAACTGTAAAGAAGTGGCTTAAAGTGGATAAATTACTTGGTTCACTTTTATTGTTTGATCAATTTTGGTTAAATAAGATTTAGAAATTCTAGGAAAGTAGCTCCATTGATTCATGTTTTTCTAATTTTAAGTTGGTGGGGAGCTAAACTGAGAAGTTAGCCAAGGTCTCCGGTGCACATTAGAGTGTGCACAGTATAAATTCATCTGTGCAATGTCTGAACAGCAGAAAGCGTTTTTGGCCTCAAGGGCCACAGAGTAACATTCAAAGGAATGAAGCCTCGTGTCTGATGCTGTATCCAGCTCTCACTGTGCATCCATGGATGCAGCCAACAGCTGTTTATGAAGCCAAAAGAAAGCCCCAATAGATTTGTCATGGGACTCCAGGTCGTCAGGGGTCACTCTGACCAAAAGACCCCAGACTGACCCAGGAACCATAAGGGCTCATTTCCATGTTTTATACAACCAGTCAGTCAGGTCCAGGTCGAACCCTATTCTATTAACACAGATCCTGGCTCCGTTTAAAATAATGTGTTAAACAGGATCTGTTTGAGGGAGGCAGATATTAACTCAAAGATGAAATTTCACACTAAATAGTTTGCGACTTTGGATTTAAGACCCATTTAACCTCAGCAAGACTGCTGATGCCTCAGATAAGTTTCAGCTGAATTTTCCAAGGAAATGTACAATGTAGATTTTGTCTGATCTTTTGCAGTGCAGACATGGACATGAAAACGATTACAACGATTGGTAGCTTTTAACATTCAGTTAGGCATGAGAACTGTATTGAAAGAGACTTAAAAATACCGATAAACCTGTTATTTAATTCTGCAAAGAGTCCAAAATCAATGCAAAAAAAAGCTCTTATTGGAGCCATCTGTCTCCATTCTGTGTGACATTTTGTCATTTTTCCAGCCCAAATCTCAACCCTCTGAATTGTTGCAGTTCCTCAGAAATCATTCACCAGTTGGCCAAAGGGCATGTTTCCAGTTAATGAGGACACAAATGAACTGTGAGGACTTTGATCCGAGCACTGTAGATGAACGGCAGCACCGGGACGTGTTCTTCATGCTAAAGATGTTTTCCAGGCCGGTGCAGCTCCTGGAAACAATAACACAGGCTCGGCCATTCATTCACCTCAGACACGACTCTGACAACCAGGGTTAGAGAAGTCAGTTTGGACCCAGTCTGACATTAACAAGGTTCAGAAGCTTCAAAGACGAGTCGGTATAAATCAACTGCAAAGGAGCAGCAGCAAGCATCTCTCAGTATCTCTGTCTATTCCTGCAATTGCTGCCTCAAGGGATTTTTTTTTTGAGCATGTTTCATAAATGTAGCTCATGTAGTTCAGTTATTTCTACTGCATATGCATTACCTTTTAGTACAATTGAAAAAATGTTTGAAAAAGCTGCTGATAAGCCTGCTGAGCGGTGCCATGTAATGACGCTATAAAACTCAAGAGGACAATATAGATACAGAGATTACACAGTTTGACACATACGCCCTGTTGGCAGCACGCCTCAGGACATAGTCTTCTATTCTGTGGGAACGTCGCTGTGTGGGAACAAATGTTATGTCCCGGGTTTCTTTACACAAACACAGTCCAGTCAAATGGAAATGTAATTATTCAGATTTTTTTTTTTTTTTAATCCAGTTAAAGCACTTGAGTTTCTTTGATCCTCAAACACATCAGGATTGCATATGGGATGAATCAGCAGTTTTTTTTTAAAAAAAACTGAAGGATAAAAAGAAGCTAAATAAACATAAATTTGTTTCTGTTTTTGTTTTTTTCAAACGGCGACATATGGCGCTGATAGCGTTGGAGTGAGAGTGTTTGTTGACAGCTCAGACATCGAGAGACTCGGAAGGAAAACCAAGCCTCCTTATATAATCCTGTGATCATGCCAACCATGACCTCAGCTAGCAACAATCAACCTCATAACCAGAAGTATGTGACCCAATCGCACATAACTCCACAGGGCCATTATAACGGCTTGTGCTGCTTGTTTTTTTCCAGCCACAACTTCTGCTGCCTCATGCTAAAAAAAAGAAAAAAAAAAATCTTGTTATAATACTGTAAAGTGCATGACTCTGCGTTACGGAAAGGAGGCAGGAACAATAACTAAAGAGGGATGTGAGAGGACTTAATCTGCCTGTGTTTTTAGGGAGGAAGGGATAAAATGAAAATAGCTCTACACCTCAGGCAGACAAGGCCAGATGGTAATAGGTGTGTTGTATTTACAGCCCGGCTCTTAGCATGCTGATTCATGATGAATAAAATAGAGGAGTGCTAGGAAAACTGAACATGAAATCATTCATCGTTTCCGTGCATTAGTAAACGGAGCAAAGCAGCTTTAAGCCTAAGAAAGTCTCTTCTGGCGGCACGTCAGAGGAACTGCGACTTCCTGAATGGGAGCAGGACTGAGGGCCAAAAGTCTGATGGGAGAGCGTGTCTTTGATGCCCCTGGGAGAGGAAGTGCAGGACAGAAAATACAGAGCAGACAGCCAGGCTGCTTCTCAGAAAGCCTGGGCATCCTGCCTCTCCCAGCCAGGGACCTCGAGACACGTTTCCACCAGCTGCCCTCAGAAAACAAACCAGGCACTGTGCAGAGAGCTCGTCTGTCTGCGCGCCGGGGGAATATGGCGGCGCTCCATCAACAGGTTGCTTACTTCTCAATGTTAGGGATCATTTTGTGTGGACATCCTTGAATCACATTCAAAAGCAGGGTACAGTGAAGCTTTAACAACTCCATGTATGTACAGAGCGAGCGACATAATGGCTGCGCAGGATGAGAAAAGCATCACCGAGGAAGGATCTGTGTGTTGAACCTCGACGCTTTTTCTGTTAGCAACCAAAACGCATCCAAGGCACAAACGGAAAAGTTTTAAAAAGCCAGCAGGAAATGTTTTCAGCGCACAATTTTTGGATTGAAATTATATTTTTGGCCAAATTTTTGATGGTTTATGGAGGCAGAGCTCTTGTACAGCTGCTTGTGGTTAACATTTGAAAAGTCTGGCTTCTTTTGGTAAATTAAACATGGTTTCACATAAACACACCCACATAAACAAACATGTATTAATACTTATATTACTGAGAACTCATATTATCTTTTGCTTATTAGACATTTCTGCCAGATGTGCCTTCCACAATGCCTTTAGGTCGGCTGCACTTGCATATATCTTGACCTACTTTAACCAAAAAAATTTCACCTTAAATAACCTGATCCATGACCTTGAAAGCAGCAGTTAACTGAAGTATTTTCCCACAAGGTGCATTAAGTGTTTAGTACTTATTTTGATTGTTTTAAAACATTTTCTTCAGCAGACAGAGTTTGACCAGCTTTCAGCTTTTGAACAGAATTGCACAGACATATGCGATACGGACAGGAGATCCTTGGAGAGCTCAGGAAAATGGAAACTTAAACACCCATAGCTCCATCTGTTCAGGGGAATTGTGATTGCGTGATATGATCAAAAACTCCAGAACAGCTGCTAAATGGACTTGCTGGTCAGGTTGTTTCGTAAACTATGTTAGCTTCATTTAGCCGGAGCCTGTGTATCGTTTATTTTTGACACTGTAGTTAAGGATGAGCATTATTAAAATATATAAAAGGTCTCCTACAAAGCACAGGGTACATTAAAGAATGATAAATGGTTTCTAGAGAGTTATATAACCTCTTTAATGCACTTCTTTCACTGTCGAAAAGTACAGATTAAGACTTTCGGAAGCTGCTAGTTTGGCAGTGCAATTTCCATGAGGTCAGGAAGGGGAACTAAATGCTTATTGAGTGTTTCACCATGAAGCAGCGCTTCCTGAGAAGTCTGGCAGAGGCAGCAGAGGGAGGAGAGGATTTGAGAAAGAGAGGAGCCTTCCATGGAAAGCAGAGCAGAGAGGATTTGACAGCAGGTTGTGACAGGCAGAGGACCATGAGAGTAATGTTTCTGACAGCCGCGCCGCTGCGAGGCGAGACCCTCGAAAGTCTTCTTGTGCTTCCAGCGTGAAGTACAAGTCGACCAAGAGGGCAAAGAAAAGGACGTCCACGTGGAGCGGCGGGCCCCCTGTTGTATATGTAGCTGAACAGGGGTGTAGAGTTACAGGATGTTTACAGACCAGAAGAAGGAGACAGCAGGTGTGCACCAGGTTTTGGAAAGACGACTGCTAAAAATAATTTGAGCCAATTTGACGAAAAAACACAAGAACATGTGCAAGACAGAAACAGAAGGTGAAAAAAAGGAAAGCGATGAGGTGTGCTGACCAGTTCTCTCCCTTGTGGAAACTAGGTTACAGCCTCACAGCTGCTGGACCTGCGATTGTACTGTATCTAACTGTCCCCTGCAGACCAGTGAGTCATACGACTACAACCACCTGCACAGAGTAAATATACAAGCGGCTGAACTTTATCCCTCCTCTGTTTATTGCTGCATCCAGACAGACTGTGTTGCTACGAAAGACTTTTTCCAAACAGCTGACTGTAAAAAAAAAAAAACAAAAAAAAAACACGATCGCTCCTGCAGTTCATTCATTCAGGGTTGTGGTACATGTGGTTATGGGGAAAAAAACACACACACACAAACACTTACCCAATTAGATGTTAAAAATAAAGCTGTTCATCATGTTCATCAACGCTTTCTACGCTTTTTACTTACATGTGCCACATGGAACATTTTGTATCCAGCTACAGTACATTCCTACACAAAGGTCAAATTCGTACAATGTGTTCTGCGTTGATGTCTAATGCAAACCACTCTATGGAAGCTCATGAGAGTATGGCAGCATGAGGAATGTTGTTTGACTGATATGATACCTGCACATTATAAATGCTGTGCTTTATATTATGGGTTGGATCTAAGATTTAAAACTGTTCTGAGCTCATTTTTTTAGCCACGCTCGAACAAAGGCATGAGACTTTGGAAGTTATAATCACTTATAATGGAATAACTGATGATGAAATTATATATATATAGCACCTTTAATAAGTAATTTGTGAAATGCACAAGAAAACCTGCAACTCTACTTACAATTGTCGAACTAAAAAGTAAACTCTGCCTCTGTGAGATTGTTGTGATTGGTGAGAAACATCCACATAAAATGCAGCACACGGTTTGTCTATAGCATCTTAATGGAATTCAGAAAGAATATTTATACGCATGACTTTGAAATCAAATTAAATCGACAGTTCAGCTGTCTGCAGAAGTGCTCATAAGCATGCATACAGTGGCACACTTTGGATGTGGGTTGGGGGTTATGTTTGAGTTGGTGCTTGTTTGCTGGGATGACATCAGTGTTCACTTCAATGACCTGACTCTGACTGTGCAAAACCTGCAGACAAGCTCGAGCCTTTAACATCCCAAACCCCTCTGTACTGCATGTTCCCAAACACCACACACAGCCCACGTTACCTTGATCTCTGCAGCTCTATCGCAGAGTTGGCTATCTGTCCGCCCTCCAGGATGTAGTTCTGGGAGGTTTGCCTGGAGTAAGGGGCAGGTAGGATTCCCTGAGTGTACGTCTGCAGCCTCCCTCGAGCCGAGGCTGGGACAGCGGAGAAAGGCGAGCTAAACGTGGAAGGCACGAAAGCGTCGCCATCCGTGTCTGGACCGGCCGGGGCAGCTGCGGGACCCGTCCCAAAACTGGCCCGACTGCTGGCGAGGAGAGCCTGGTTTGCGAGAGCGAGCGCCTGGGCGGCCGTGGTCGCCGCCGCCGCCGCTGCCGCAGCAGCTCTGGCGGCGCCAGCAGCCCCGTACGCCGTGCGCTCCGGCGAAACCAGGCTCTGTCTAGTCCTAGCTTCGAGCGAGTTATCCTCGTCGTTCTGATTGTCTGCATCGTCTTGCACGGGTCGTCCATCAAGAGAAATGTTGCTGAGAAAAGACAGCGCCGCTTGCCTCCTCCTCGGGTCTATGCGTTTCCGCGTATGCTCGATACTGGAGTGCTTGATCTGTAGCGTGGCTGTGGATGTGTTGCTGCTCGTGGCAGCCGCCATGGTCCACGTCCAGTGATCCGAGTCCTCGCACCAGCGATCTTACCTTGCTGACATTAATACTGTATTAATCGTGCTTGTGTGGGTGAATGGTAGTGCCCCGTCTTTTAAGGACATGCGTTTAACTGGGTGAAAACAGGGAGGTCACGTGTGTGCAGTATTGTGGCAGCACAAGGAAAATTTGGACCAATGGGCTGT
The DNA here is from genome assembly GCA_029783725.1 of Acanthurus tractus. Taxonomy (NCBI): domain Eukaryota; kingdom Metazoa; phylum Chordata; class Actinopteri; order Acanthuriformes; family Acanthuridae; genus Acanthurus; species Acanthurus tractus. The sequence continues at coordinate 15,733,990 of JAQNCA010000004.1, read as the reverse complement.
CAGGAATACATGTGTGTTTTTTTTTTCACCTTTTCCTGACTGCTGAAGCCTCGACTCTCAGTATGCCAAAAATTACACAATCCGAGCACGCTGTCTCCAGATCGGTCTGACATGCAAAACATGCGTCCGTGCGCAACATTTTCTCTCTTCTTTCATCGATTTGAACAACACATTACCTCAGGAAATGCCACTCACATTGGCATGAAAACTTTCTGCCTGCTGTATAATAAATTACACCAAAGCATTGCGGCAGAGCTGCTCGCTGCTTCCTCTATCAGCACAAGGCGCAGCTGTATACGCGCGGTGATCAATGGGCTCAACAGAACAGGCCTCGGCTGTGTTTGTTTTGAGAAAATAGATCTCTTTTTTTTTTTTCCCCTGAACTGCACAAGTCAGCATCTCTGCGGCAATTGCGCCATCTGTCTGCCTGACATGCACCGAGTGTGCTGTTTTTGGTCATAACCCCATTAAATGTGCCATCTAGTGGTTTTTAGGTGACAGCCACAGCGGGATATGCACGAGCGTGTTTTCAGAGAGAGCTCTGCAGAGGCAAGACTCGGGGATAACAAGGAAGATTTATGGTTAGACTTTATTGACCCTCAGAGTTAAGTTCAAATCATTTGTAGGAAATATTGTTTATTCTCCAAATTAATTACAACTTTGTCTCAAAGTTTAAAATAAACATGATAAAACTGAGAGAAAAAATTAGACAAAGAGTAAATGTGCTTGTTTTTTTTTGCCCTCTTCTCCCCACACAGGTGTTAAAATAATGAGATGTCAAACGCTCCTTGCCATGGTTGGATTAAACGCTTATGGGGGCCTTGGAGAGCAAAAAATGCTCCTGGGCCCTTGTTGACCCATGTTGTGTATTCTGTTGTCATGTTCCAACCGAGTACAATGCAAAATGCACAATATGCTGCAGTTTCTTTAATGTAGACCCTGAACACAGCCAGTGCTCCTATACTGCACCTGTTCTTGTTAATATAAACTATAAAAGTTTATTTAGGACACTAAGTTAACTGAACTAAATTAAGCTTTAAAACTAGATTTTGACATGGAGTCACAAGATTGCATAAAGTCGCATGATTAGGTTGCAATTGGAGACTCTTCTGACATTAATTTGCTATTAATCAAATAACCACAAACTGACAGTGACCCTGGGGTCTGGAGCCAAAAAGCGGCTGACTGCTTTGCCAAACTGCTAAGCCAGCCTCGCTCCTTCAGCAGTGTGTGTCCAACAGTGTGGGATTTAACCTCAGTTTACAAAGACAAATGTCCCCAAGCCTCAAAAGGAGTTGTGTTGTAAAAGACTGACATGTTCAAAATCACGATCACACTCCTGACTTTGACCAAAGGGAATAATATTTTTAGCTACTATTAGAGGAACAACTCAGCCTTAAACCAGAAAACAGGGAACTAATCATCGGTAGCAGAGTAGGATCTGACTTTAATGAAACCCTGCTGAGTGACAACCAGAGTCTAATGTTGTGAACCTCTTCAGCTCTGGTAGATTTGCTTTTTAAATCCCATAAGTAATTTTGTGTGACTTAAGCTGAACGTTGTCAAATGTCCCATTATAATATAGTTTCATTACATAGTATTTAACAGGTGTTATTGCTATATGAATGTTTAATATTTTTAGGACATCTCTGATGGAATTATTAAAATACTGTAATCTGAGGTGTTTACATTGCCAGATTTTCTTATTTATGACCTTCTATCTGACATTTTCAGCAGTTATTAACGAGTTTATTAATACCAAGGTTAGTTGTGGCAACTAGAATTAGTTGATATAGTTGAAAATAACTCAGTATCAAATTTTACTGCAGTATATGCATTAATAAATGTAAATGTTACATTCTTTTATCATGCTCCCCTTGCAGCCAAAGCAAAATGTTGCAAATGTCACACAGGAATGATAGAAATAGACTGTAACAAAAGCAAACCTCCAACCCACAGTGTTATTATCCCTGTCTCTATACAGACAGCCAGTCTCACAATGTACAAACAAATATTGATCTAAATGAAATTAAATACTTAAAAATTGACTTATTGGCGCATGCTTTTTTACACTGCAAGCAACACAGCACTTCATTGCCACTAGAGGTCTCTGTTGGACCTCAAATCTGCACTATGCTGCATGGTTCCTACATTCTGCAGTGCACAACAGAGCAAATATAGTTACTGACGTTTTAAAAAGCCCCTGGGTGGATGTACATCATAATATCAGTTCTAAGTGTATACACTGCCCAGAGTGTGTTTCATTTGTGAAATATTGTAACTGACACAGGTTGGAGGCACTGATGATGCATGACTTAAATAATTTTAATCACTCATCATCACCTAAGGTTAAAGTAATAATACATACAGAGGTACAGCACAACTGATGATTAATTAATTGTTTTATATATTGATTTTAATTCACCTTTGCCTCCAAAAAACTATCAAGGAAGTTTTAATTCTCTCACTTGAATCCTATTTTTGAAGTAAAAATGTCGCCATCATTCAAAACCAGAATGTCATATGCAGTACACTTATATTTACATATACTTGGGATAAGAGCACCATATACTTCAGATCTACGCTCTGATGCCTTTCTGTAGACAGCCAGGGCAACAATAAAGTGTAGGAACTGCAGGTTCTTTGGCCCCAGTTAATCTGAGCGGCCCATCAGTCCCTGCAGCGCCGCAGCAAAGACTCCTGCCCTCGGTGAGAAACACTGAGCTTCCTGTGTTTGTGTGAAGTTTCCTACTCATGAAGTACTTCAGCACCTCATTGTGAGGCTTCGTGCACATGACTCTGCTATTACTTCACAATGATTAAAGACAAACATGCCACCATGCACCATAAATTTTCCCTCACTGCCCTGAGAGGTAGAAACACAATGCTGTAGTCTCTAAATGGATGAAGCATTGTACAGCAGTGCAGTGTTTATGGCCTTAATAGTGAAAGGAGAAGTTTGAAAGATAGATTGGATTAAGGTGGGAGGATAGAACGTGGAAGGAAAAAGGGCAAAGATCAGACACAACAATGGAGAAATAAAATCTAGTCATTCAAGAATTTATTGCTTTTATTAAAACTTTGTTGCTCACATTGGGAAAATCTCCCTCTCAGTGACATATTAGTGTTTCTGGTAATCCTTCGCCTTGGAAAGGTTTCATGCTTTTGTCTTTTATACCAATAACGTTTTGAGCCATCGCAGGAGAAAGCAATTAAAATGCCTGCAAAGCTATTTCGAGGGTGCTAATGTTGCTGCTTGCCTTAGTTGGTCTTGCTGGGACACACTCTTTACATGCATGTCACGTACACACACACACACACACACACACACACACACACACACACACCCACAGAGTGCTTCACTCCTACTGCACCAAAGCAA
>JAQNCA010000004.1:15689783-15715673 GCA_029783725.1 Acanthurus tractus | reverse complement strand
ATAACTAGTTAGTGAAGCTTTTAATAAGATTATTCAGTGAAATAAACTATGTACATACTTAAAAGCATTTTTTATTCTTAGCCAATCATTTGTCACTGAGTATTTTTACTGTAACTTCTTTTTTAATTAAAAAAATGTCAAAATAGCGTGCACAACATGCAAAGAGTAAGAAAAAGATGTATATTTCCATAAAAAAATTCCAAACAAGCACATACAGATGGAGATATCTTTCATATTGGGGTAATACATTTATTTAGCAGGTGTTGGCACAAATGTGCAGTCAGGTGGTGAAGTCATGTTGCTCTCTATAAACAGAGGCAGCACACACACACTCACACCTCTCCCCACCAACAGAGAATTCACCACAAGACCACACAAACTGTATTTACACCTTGCATTGCTTTGCATAAACACTGCTGCTATGTTTGTTTGCTACTCTGTGTAGCTAGTGTGGGTTTAGGAGAACAAAGATATTTCAGATCCCTCCTTCTCCTCCCCCCTGCCTGCCCTCCTTCTCCTCCTCCTCCTCCTCCTCCTCCACCTCCTCCTCCTGCTGCACTAATTGAGTGATTCAAAACAGGGCTCAGACACGCCGCCCCTGTGACTCTATCTGACTGGGATATTATCGGAGTGGCTGTCAGACAAGGGTCCAGAGCGGCTTGAGAGGAATGCAGTCCACAACTGTGGGCCAGCAACAGATCCTCCACTGCAATTGCAGACCCTCAATTCTGCCCCCTCCTTACTCCCCTCAACCATCTCAGGCCAATCAGTCAACAGGACCCCAGGGGCCATTTTCAAAAACAATCACTCTCTCTAAGTAGTCAAGAGGTGCCAGGGCTAATTATAAACAAACTATTGATGTTCTAGCAAAGGATTGTGCTAGACTGTGCCAGCGCAGTAAATGTTTGTGCGTGCATGTGTGTGTGTGTGTGCACGTGTGTGTGTGTGTGTGTGTGCACGTGTGTGTAAGGGTCACAGGAAGGTTCTGCTTGACAGAACATTCAATTGGCCATTTAACAGACCTCACCCGAAGTGAACGCTCCGAGAACACGGCTGCAGAATCCTAATGACGTGTGCCTTGGTTTCTCTGGAATTGGTAACAGTAGATTGTAAAATGAAAGAAAATAATTACCCAGGCTGTGATCTTGTAATAATTTTCGTCAGTGTTTTTAAGTTACGTCAAAGAAAATCATTTTAATGCACTCCAGATTAAGGTCACTAATGAATGAGTGCAAATCTGAGTCTGAATCTGTGTGAGCTAAATGCTAAAGCTAGCAATGGCAGCATGATCAAAAAGACAATGTTAAAATGCTGCTGGTTTCCAGGTCTAATGTTCATCATGTTCACCGTCTTAGCTAAGCATGTTAGCATGATAACATTTGCAATTAGCAGCAGAAACAAAGTACAACTGGTTAGAAATCGACCGAAAGCTAAAAATATTGGACAAATTGAAATTCTGACAGAATCTTAACACTGGATGACAAATTATTTGATCAGCCGGAGGGGATCATGTGTGCCTACCGGATTTGATGGTAATAAAGAACATACATATATCAGTGTCAGGGGGGTCACCAAAGTCCGTATGGTTCAGCCTCTGTGGCTCACGGATTTCGTGCAATACTCAGGGGTGTGGACTGAAGTATGGAGTTTGACTTTAGTCAGACATGAGTCATAAATTTGATGACTTTAGACACGACCTGCACAAACTTGGACTTTAACACGAATGACTAGTGCCCTTTTTTGGACTGCAGTCTTTTCGCTTGAAAATACTTCCTAAAAGGCCCAACGATTAAAAAGCATGTCGCTTTAAAAATGTGCCACAAATGAATTAATTTACTCTCATTTTCTGAATCAACTAACATCATTTAGCATATCAACTTATAAAACATTTGATTCAAGTTAAAACTTTATTCACCAGATCAGTGAATAAAGTTGTGTTTGACCCATTTGACAGCATCCAATTAAGTAGCAGAGGCAATGCTTGAATCATGAACATTGCATCACTAAAAAAAATGGTTGACCTGGAACTTTCCTGTCTTGACTTGGAATTTAGACTTGAATGCAAAAGCTTTAGACATTCTTGTGACTTGTACACTTCAGTCTGGACCAAAGTGGTGGGCTGACCGACCCACAGATGGACGGACAGATAGACTGAATCGAGCAGCTTGCGAGGCTGAGAAGTTGCATGAAGAATCTGAAAAAATGACTGCTTAACCAAGAGTTCAGTCTCAGGTCATTAACTTCAGAGCGACACCCAGTGAATCTGGTTTCCCCGCCGAGTGTTGCCCACTTTAAAATAATGCATTTAGGTCTAAATCATGCGATAAGGGTGCATGCGGCTGGTCTGTGCTTTGTGACGGAGACAGAGAGCAGAGTGACAGAAGTTCTGCAGGGCCAAAGAGTTCCATCCTCCTCTGGTTAAAACAACAGTCTTTTCCTTGGAGCCATCACACTATGACACATGGTCTAATCCGTGAGAGCCATATTTATTTTGGTATGGGCTACATTTCTTTCCTTTAAGTAATGAATTAAGAAAACACGGGGCCTGGCGCTGGGTTGTGGAGATGTGTGGGAGAGAGTTGCGTGCGCTGTCTCAGTATGAACCGGAAAGGAATGGAGGTGGGCGCGAGGTATGCGAAGATAGGAGCGTTCCCCTCGTCCTCTCATCCTTTCATTTCTTGACCCTACAAACAGTTTCTCCACTGAAGTCATGTTTTCAGTCCTCCATCCCAAAGAGACAGCCAAAAATGGGAGGACTGGATGAAGTGGGAGCCAGAGAGTAGTGGAGTTCAAGGGAAAGAGGGGGGATGTCTTCAGAGCCGCCTGTAACATTTAATGGCAGATATAAGGCAGCAGTTAAGTTTCTCTATACAGGACTACTACATGCATTCACACGGGCTTGTGTGTGTGTGTCCTTACGGCTGTTAGGAATATCCGTAAAGGTTGGTAACAGGTCAGCCGGGGAGGTTCAGGAACAGCTCCCCTCCCCTGCACACTCTCTCTACAGAATACCTTCTGCAGAAGGGTTAAATAAATGTTAGTGATGTGATAACCAGCCTGTTTATTGAGGGGCCTCTTGCAGGACAGCTAGCTGGCCTGCTTGGATTTCATCTTTGATGATGTCATACTGCCACTCCACCCCCTCAGGCATCGCATACTTTCCATCTGCTATTATACATACGGTAGTTTTGGAATTTGAATTAATCATGTTTAATTAATGAAAGTGGCTGTGCTAAAACACCTACGGATGGGAAGCAGTTTAAAGGCAGTTTAAACTGTTTTTTATTCTTCTAGATTTTTTTTTTTTGTGTGTGAAAGATTCTGAGTTTTGGAGATTTTGGCCGCAGAGACATCTGCCATCTCTATATATAATAATATTGAATGGCACTCCACTTGAGATGTTCATAGAGCCAAAGAAATACTTTTTTAAGAAGTGAACACCAATGTCTCTTTTCAGGAAACAAGATTTTTTAACTCCAGATTATATGTACAGATGTTGTGAGAATTTTTATATTGAAATAATTTTCTGTCTAATAAACTACACCAGCCTTACATCGCACTGCCAAGAAAAAAGTATGCATTTCTTAATGGACGAGAGGCTCATGAAAACTTAAACTGCATCCTCCTTGGCAAAGCTGTAACTTCAGCTAACTCAGTTAGCTTAGTTAGCTAGCTTATCGTCCATTAAGATATGCATGCTTTCTTCTGCACTGTGATGCAGTCATCAAATGCAGTTTGATAGAAACAAAACAGTTCCATCGTGAAACTGCTCATTTAGGTCTGCTGGATAGATCAGTTTTATGGCTCCTCCAAAGCTTGGCAACACGTTATAACAGACTAGATGGATAAATGGCACGAAGGGGAAGATGATTTAAGATGAAATTGGCCCTTTAATTGTTTCAGCAGTTAGGCGATTAAAAAACCTGAATATTCTTCAGTTTAAGGGTCAACTATTGTTATTTAGATCTGCGATGAAACTCTGTGAATGACTGTAATTTAATATGGACTCGGCTCCTCCTCATCTCGTTAAATAAGTGGAGAGCCAGCAGGCCTGTTTCCTCTGTATTTAAATGAACAAAGTAAAAGAATGTTTTCTTTTTTGCTCAGACTCTGGAGAATGACAGGAATTCAGTCACTTGAGGAACAATGTGAAAAGGCCACGTTTTAAGCTCCAACATCTTTTTTTCATGTTACATTACATTACATTAACCACCTCAGAGCTCACTGAGACAATCAAATGATGGTAATGAAAAGCAAACAAATACAAAACTCCAACAACTGGGGCTGAAAGTGGAGTTAGTGGAAACTTGAGTTTGCCATCCTGGGGTTAGTCAGCAGAGTTCAGACTCAGGGTCAGTTTGTTTAACCTGCTTTTTTGGAAGTAGGATCTTGTAGTTTTGGTCAGTGAGCCTGTTGGGATCTGTAGACCTCCTCTGAAATATTACAGCAGTTTTTACACTGTAGCGCTGTAGGGCGACAGAATATGAGACCTGAACAAACAAAAAGTGAAAGTAAATTTTTCATCGTAAAACAACTTTGCATGAGAGTATGACACATGATGGCGTACTGTAAGTTAACCATCTGGGTCATCCTGTTGAACTTTAAGTGGGTTCTGCCACAAACAGTTGAAGTTAAATGTTAATGTAGTTTAACTTGAAGTGATCATCTTAGTTTTTTACGTCCATACACTTTTGATGGTTGTGTTAAAACTGAAGGTTTAGGGTCATATTCTGTGATCTCAATGGCCTCCTTTTTAAAAAGTCTTATTAGTTAACACTCAATGCAAAATCTATGTATTGATACCAATTATTTGGCTAACTAATTGTTTTATAGGTTTGTACGGATACATTTGGGATAAGATTACCCGTGTGAAAAAAAAGAAAATATTGAATTTGAGCCAAGAGAGACCAGGTATGATGTTTGGATCCTGCAAATTCTTGACGAGTAATGTGCAGGATGAGGCTACTTTGAATACATTTTTTAATATAACATTAAAAAACTGATATTAAAAAGCATCTTTATTCTACTTTGGGTTCCATCTTCAAAAAATGTCATAGACAGCAGCCATAGGCAAATACGCACATTTTGTCACCTTCCATTGTGTGATGAATTCTACAGATTTTTGTTTCTTTTTGATGTCTTTTTCACATCAAAACAAAATAATTACTTGCTCACTTGCTTGTGTGTTCTGATACTTGTAGTTTAATAGGGTACAACACTATGTAAAACTCACAAATGATGTTGAGAAAAGCTTTGAAATAAAGTTTCCCGTCTGTCATCTTCATTCTGTTGTGTCTTCTTTCAAACACTTACATACAATGAAAAAAGTGTCACCCAGTAAAATAAATAAAAGAAAATAAAGGGGATGAGTTGTATCATTGTTTGATGGTGTCTTAAGCTTCACACTCTGAGTAGATTCACCTACAACCTCACCGATCTGATACAAAGATACCACAGCGGAGAACAATGGATGGCATTCACCTAAAACGGCCAAGGAAAGAATTCTGTACTTCCCACTGTGCTCTATTCTTAAGCAAGGCCATACTCCAGATTATTCTGAAGAAACACTTCATAAATTCCCCCCCATTGAAAAATGTTCCAGCCCTGGTTTTTGCGTTCACATACGTCTTCACTTTCTCCTCCTTTTTCCTGTTTCCCGGTGAAAAACACAGAGGGTGAGGCCTGGGGAGGTGAGTTTCGGTTCAAAGTTGAAAAGGGCGCCACTGAAAAACCCTGGCAGGTGTTCAGAAAGTTCGGTGCATATATGATAACAGTCAAGTTGACTCGGTGCTCTTGATCATTGGCTGTGGATTCAGTGTAACTTGTAGGAAAAAAAGAGAGAGAGAGAGATATGAAGTGTGTCTGCTGTCAAGGTCAGTTTCTAAAGTCTGTGTTCAGACTCCTCAGTGGCAATAACAAAGCCGTACAGTGAAGTTGCAGCTAACAGGGTAATATCTGTGCGCGGACTGTGGCCGGCCAGTTGAATTGTGCAGTGTAAGTGAAAGCTTTGACCTCATAAGTGCTTAGTGTTAATACTGCAGGAATTCACTGGAATTTTGTTTTCATAAAATGAGGACAGGAAAGGGTAACAGTGGAGGCATAAATCAGGGATTTTTTTTTTCCTCTCTCCTCAGAATAAGTGACCGCATGAGTGTAATAATAAACATTGCAGGCAGAGATTGATGTTGGATGGGCCTGACTGAGGGCACGTAGTTGCTAATTTGCGCGCGGGCCGTGCCCACATCGAGCTCAAACCCTCCTCACAATTCCCACATTATTTGGGGGCGAAGCAGGAAGAAATGACAGACATAATTTCCCTGTGATCAAACATTGTTGATCCGTACGTTAACACGACAGATGCAATCTTCACTGGCTGCGAAATAATTGAATGTGCTGAAATTGGGAACTATTTTGAGGTATTTCCTCTCTTTAGAGCAGTGAGGCAGATTGGCTTAATTAAGGAGGGAAAAACAGGAAGTTTTAAAGTCACGTCTATAATTAATTGGTGGCCTCAGCCAAAGGGTCTGCCTGGTCAGGGGAGCATAAGGAAGCAGCTCTGTTGTTTTGCTCAGTCAATGGGTTCACAAAAGACTATACAGACTATGCTACTGTGGTTGTTTTAAAAAGGAAGACTACAGTTCGTAAAGCTTGGGTTTTATTTTTGTACCACAAATGACCAGTTTTATCAGCTAAAAGTAATTTTTGAAGCACGTAAACATTGTTAAAGGCCAGATATCTACCACTTCTCTTGGAGGTATAACTGATAAACTTGGTAAAAGTGCCTGTAAAGTCATCAATCATCCCTCACTGCACAGGAAAACGTTGAGTGTGCATAAGTACGGCAAGTGTTGCAGATCAAAGTTGAAGAAGGAAGTCGGACTGCAACCTCAGGGGAGACTTTTAATCAGCCACTACAACCTGCAACACGAAAGTCTGATGACCAGTGGCAACATACAAAGGTGTTAGGAAGCTAATTTGTGGTTTAGCTTGTCTACCTGCACTTGAAGTTAGTCCTGCCTCTGAAAAATCAACCTGTTGCAATTATTTTATTCTTTTGAATTAGTTTTTTTTTTTTTTTTTACAAAACTAATTAATCACTGGGATTTCAGTTTAATCAATTCAAAAATGTTCACATTTGAAGCAGAAAGTTATGAAAGAAAATTAACTTGTTAAATTAAACAAGTCACCAAAACACTCGTACATAACCCTCAAAAAATAATCAAGCAAGCATAACCGCTAGTTATTCAGATTTTTAACACCTCTGTATTTCTTATTTATTCACTGAATTTTCCTTCAGACTCCACAGTGTGTAAGTCGGTTACTAAGCAGACATCCTCCACCAACGACATTTAGATTATCTGGTTAGAAAAATATCTGATAATGAAAAGGAAACAGTCATTAGTGAAATGTGGTGCTAGTGCAAAATGCTCGTGTCAGAGAAAGACAAAAACCAAATTTTTCAGCCCCCAGACCTGTAATCTTCAAGGGGCGATTGATAAGTTTTGGCTTAAGGTAAAAGGAGGTTAGTTGTTCGGCTCTGGTTACACGAACTTGCAGTTCAACTCTTTGAGTGATTATGTAGAAGTTTAAAGTTAATATCTTTTGTGGTATTTTTGTTTGAGTGATTGAACATTGCAAATAATGGCTGTCTGAGAAAATGGAAAATATCGGCCTTTTGTGCAATCATCTGCTAATTTGTCTCGCACAAGGAGTTCCACATGGACAAGCAGGCAACACAGGGAGAGAGTCCTCACTTCCTCCAGCGAAGTGAAGAGGTGAGATGCTGAATATAAATGTAGAAGAGAAAGATGACTGCACAAAGACCTATATTTTCATCAGAGAGTGCTGACTTACAATTTTCAGTCGCTCAAAACATAAATACCAACAAATTCTGGCTTTGTTGTCTATTTTCCCCTCACAAGGCACAGAAACATTAGCTGGTGAAATTTAATAGGCAGTTTTTCTCTTCATTTTGGGAGCCTGCCATACATCAGTGGGTTATTTATTTTAGATGCTCATTTGGTTATCACGAGTTTTCATGAGAGGTCTCAGCAGAGAGACGCCCAATCAGCAGGCGAGAGGGGAGCCTCACTGGTCTCCTCTGCCAAGCTGCTGCATCCTGCGATTTATCTCTGCTGCGTGGCCGTGCTGCTATCTTGAGCTCTAGATGTTAAAATTTGTTACATTTCAGGTCTTCGGCGAGCCAAATGGTGTTTACACAAGCATACCTCCATCTGAAGTCCTAAAGTCTGAGACACCGCTTTGCATTCTGGGTAAGAGGGGCTTGTAAAGTCCCACCAAAGTTTACAGCCCTCGACTGACCCACATGACTAAAGCTATGACTCCATGCAGCTTCTCCAGAAGCATGGAGATTTTTGAGAGGAACAACTGATACCAGGCAGCAGGGCATTGTTTCTCCCTCACTCTGTCATCCAAGTCAAACACAGTCACACAAACACAAACGTACAACTTACATAATGGAGCATGGAAATCACCCGTGTCTGACTCACATTCTTGTTTTGTCTGATTCACACGATTCACACCAGAACAATAAAGATCATGGCAACTATTAGGGGAGATTTATTCCACCTATTCTGTTTTTTTTCTCTGTTTGTCCTGTCACAATCATGGTCGACTTCTGATCATACATCACAAGGAGAGAATTCGTTTCCCCCCGGTGAGACAGTGATTAGTATATTGCTTGTTGACATATGTTTAATTGATTAAAACAGGCCCGCTGTGATTCCACTGTGTTTTGTTTTTAAAGGCCAGGGTTCTGACAGAAATACTCCGGGAAGTATTGCATTTGGCGGCGAGCTCGAGTTCCCATACATGAGAGCGCTGAACTTAATTCAAAACGCCTTGGACACAAGGCTGGCTGTTGGGCTAGTAGGAGAGGAGAGATAGATGTAACCTTGCATTGAACTCCCAAGAATCTCAGTGTACTCCTTGAAAATACTTACGCGAGTTGCATGATTTAGTGGCCGGGTTTTCAAAGAGTTTCAGACCCCTTTAGGCAGAGAGCTCGGTAATGAAATAACTTTTCCATTAGAGAGCAAGAGTTCCCTCACAAAACTGGCATTGCTTTGTCTGGAAACGGGGATAGATTTGAAAGTCAAATCATGCTGGGCTGGTCACATGCTTTACATAGTTTGTTCCTGCAGAATGAAGAGAAACGTTAGTGCCATTGGGAGGAAGTTTACTGTGGAGTTGATCAGTAAAGACAGCAAATGAAAATTAGCAACATGTCTGCACAGCTACAGTATCAGCACCTTTTTGGTGGGATGGTGAAAAACAGCCTGTCATTATCTTTAGCCATCATTTAAAACTTCCCACAATTCATTATGTTTCAGTCCACAGTTTGCTGCTGGTTACAGTATGTTGGTTCATCTTTAAGTTTTCCTCACATTTTACAAAAAACTTTTACCTTTTTTTAGCAGCTAAAGGATCTAATGCCGTGAAGTTTTGTAGACTTGTAGAGGTACATTAAAGGTCTCCAGAGTATGAATCCTCCTAGCATCAGTAATCCCCTGATTTCTCCCACATCTGCTCAGTAATGTTGTCATTTGTTGTTTCCAGTAAAAAACCTCAACAGCTATTGTGTGGATTGCCATCAAATTCGGTACAAATATTGAGGTGACCAGATGTTCAAGTTTTCTGTGGGCAGTCCACGTATTTGGCGGTCTGTCTTGGCTTGAGCTGTCCCTAGAGATGTCCCTGTTTTTAACACGCAGTTAAACGAAAAAAGTCAAAAAAAGATTTTGCATGGCAAGAAAGAGCAGGTAGCGGAGCTCTCTGTTTGATTTGTCAGTCACACTTTGCCTGGTTTGTCCAACAGAAGGGGCTGCTTGCTACTGCTTCACAGCTTCACGTCACTCTTCTTTAATGCATTACTTGTTCGCAACATCATCACAAATGTCTTTTGAGGCCAGGTTGGCTCGAAAGAAAGGGAGGACGAAGGCTGGATGGACAGGCGAGTGATAGAGATCGAGGAGGAAAGGTAAAGATTTGATTACAGAGCCTTAAAACACATTCACACGGTATTTTTTAGATGAATATTAAAAGTAACTGACAGGAATCTGTAAAACTCAAGAATTTTAACTTATAAAGAGGAGGCTCAGTGGCTCTCTCCTAGACTGTTGGCCGTTCAGAGTGAATGATTCTTTGTCATCTCCTTTTTTCTGGTGTAGTTGTTTGTGTTTGTATTGCAGTCAGTGTTGACTGTCAGTGTTGTCTGTTAGTGTGTCTGTCTGGTACTGTTGCTTGTAGTGTTGTATTTATAGACAGTTAATTACACTGTATTCAACCACTGTATCTTTATTGAGTTTCCCTTAGTTTACAACGGCTTCACTCCCCGTGGGACCATAAATCATTTTCTGACACAGTCCACTCAGTTAAACATAGGTAATGACAGTTTAGCAGTTAACACAATCAAAATGCATAAAACTGGATTGTTCCTCTTTTATATTTCATAGATAATAACATTTGATATTTAATAATATAGGCTATTGATTCCCTGGACTGACCAGAGACCTTACCTGGTTTTAATTTAAAAAATCTTGTCATCTTGACAAACTCCGTTCCTCCTCAGAATGAACTGAAACAACTTTGATTAACATTTTTGAAGAGCAATGATCATGTAGCATTTTGATTTTTCCAACAGCTTTATATTGTATTTTATTATTATTATTTAGTGCTAATTATCAGATGTTAGCATGCTAAATATTGAACATGTGGTGAACACTATCTGCTTAACATCTGCGAGGTAGCATGTGAGCTTCTTAGCATGCTGACGTTAGCATGTAGCTAAGAGCACTACTGCCTTAGTGAGCTGCTTTTATTGCTGCAGACTGCTAATCTTGATAACAAATATAAAAAGAAAGGGGGGGTCAGCACTAACAGCTTTAGCAGAGTGAACTCATGTTAAAAACAGCGCCATCAACAGAAAATCGAACCACTCAGAGGTAGAGCTCGCAGATTTAGCAGAAATATCTCCCATATCACAACCTTACTTTACGCCCAGCAGAGCTTTCATAGCAAGGCGTCATCTGTTAAGGTTCATGAAACTTCACTCAGGTTAAACTTGCTTTGTATGACATGAAATCTTATCCTAGATTCAGTCATGTAACCACTGATAGATCTGACAAGATTTTTAGAATAATATTTTCTTACATTTTACACTTTTTTCATGTACATAGGCCTGCTGTTGGCAGACACATAGAATACGTTAGCAAAGCTCCATACTTTACTCTCTGCCCTCATTCAAAAAATGTGTCTGCAACTCGCCTCTACAATGACCTTGTGTTTGTGTGTGCAAGTCTGGCAGACTATTCATAGCAGAAAGTTCCCAGTCTGTGCCGTTAGGAGAAACAACAGATTGAACAAACACAAAACGCGAACAGCTTTCTTCACTGGCGGACCAGGCATTTAATCCCGACATCTTTCCATTTGTCTTGTATGTTTGCATATCAGAGTAGAGCTTTATTTGCTGTGCCTGCAGTACCAGACGTTAAAAATATTCAAGCGCAGAATTTTTTTTCCCCTCGAAAAACTCAGAATGTATTATTCCTCTGTAGCATGTAACTGTACTAATGTTTGATGAGGGATGGGGGGCATATGGGCCATAGAATTGCTATCAACTAAAGGACAGATGTTAAAAAAATGTCTTTGGGTTTCAAATCAGCCTTTTCTCAGTTAACTCCAGACCTTGATTCATATACAATCTATACCAGGTGAGAAATGCTTTTTGTTAGCTTCAAAAAACATTGCAAAACATCCTTTAGCGGTCCAAACGTCTCCTTTGTCTCTCTAATAAAAATTAAAAACCGTTTACAGAAATAGTTATATTGCAGGAAAACTTATTAAGATGTACTGATCCGATGTCTCTGATTACTAAAAGCACCAATACTGAACTTATTTATGATCAACACTGAAAAAAAATCTAAACCAAGATGTTTGTTTACTTGTTGTAATCTTACTCTTTTGCTAAAAATTATTATTTTTTATTTTTTATTTTAAATTGTACATTCTAATTTACATTCATGGTTTAAGCCATTTTATTTGACCAAAATAAGCTTTGAAAAATTCATAACACTGAATGAATGTTGAATATTTCATGTGTTTAATTAATTCATGTGTTATTAGTAGATCCATATTTTGTTTTTTTTTTCACTGAACAACTGACCATTTTGTGTCAGACCCTCATCAAATTCTCATCATTATAAAATTTATTTTTTCCACTACATTAGTTAGTCATGGTGAAACAAGATTCAGTTTGTGGTGCAACAGAAATCTCTTGTCTTATATGAATTGGCATAAAATGTTTCAGATGAGTTGTTCACAGAGAAGTATGTAGTTGTATTACTGGGGAGGGTTCTGGTGTCAGACTGGGAGCTGGTTTCAGCAAATACTCAGAGCTTAAGTGTCTCAACCTTTATCAGGAGAAAAAGGTGGACAGTTGAAGAATTTACATTTAATATCCATCATAATGTCATTTCATGCAAATCCCCAGAACATAGCAATTATTTGAATAGTAAACTGTCATTTCAGTGCATTTCTTTTATTTTGAAAGATAACCAAGGGTTAAACAAATTTTAATTTCTTGGCTTCAGTGTGTTAAGTGACGTCTTTTCAGCTCTACTGATTGTTCCAAACTCTTTTTCTGCAGCTTGTGATTCACTTCCAGGTCAAATGATTGCAGGTTAAAGAATTTTTCCTTTTTCATCATAATAAACTTGTTCTCTTTTGTCATTTTCTCCACATTCAGCCACATCTCCTCCCATTAGGTCCTATTCCTGACAACTTCCTGCAATTCCTCACAGCGCACTCACAGTGTCCCACCCTTTATTTTCACTCTTCTCCACCAGAAGTGTCATTCGTTCCAACACCTCCCACTGTTTCTGTAATAAGTAACACTGTCTATACATAGTGGCATGATGTAATCTCTGTGTGGAGCCAAGCATTTCACTGTCATTTAGTCTTTACTGCTGTTTTATTATTAGACACAGAGGAGTTTCTCCACATTACTTATTATTTTCTTTTGAACCTCCCCCCTTTGAGCGACAAACTTCCTGTAAGTAAGACTGTGAGAGTTTATGAAGGGGGTGAGGAGGTGCCTTCATTCTTCCTCATTCAGTCTTGGATGTGTTTGCTAACTGAGAAGGCAAAATACACTGTGGACATAGCTTTAAAAGCACAAATTTGGCTTTCTATGAATCTGACAAGGCAAATAAATCAAAGAATGATATTCCAGGACAATAAACAGCTTATATACACAAACATTCTTTCCATCAGTAGTCTTTTGATTGGGCTCCAAATCTAAAAAGACTCCACAAACAGTAGAGCTGTCATGTTTTTAAGTGTTTTTTTCTCCTAGAATGTGCCGCCGTGTCTGTCGAGGAAACCCAAAAGGGCTGAGTCAGAGATCCCATCGCAGGGCCAGCAGTGCTCTCCTTTGAAAGGCAACATGGAAAGATCAACGGGCATCTCCTGAGGGAGCCACTGGGCCATACTGAGCTGCTACCCCATGGCCAAACAGCCATGGGGCCTGTAGTCTGCTGCTGCCGCTGCTGTTGCTGCTGCTGGGTTAGCCTGCTCTGTTTACTTTGGGAGGACTTTCAACCCTGCACAGCCATCAAGATCTCTGTGTTCCCCCTCTTTGTCTACTCTCTCTTTTTCCCCTCTTTCCAGCTTTTGATCACTCATTTGGACAGCATTCCCACCAGAGCTGCAACTCTGACAAACACCACTCACGATCACTTTCCATCACTTTGCAGATAATAACTGTAAGCTTACCGTTTGCATCACTTTGTGCGAGCGAGGTTGTTGATGTGACCCTCAGCTCAGCGAACATCTATCCAGATGAGAGCGCAGGGAGGATTTCTGCACTGTTGTGTTTATATTTCCTCCCTCGCAGCACCATGGATACCAGTCAGACAGTGCCAAGGTAAGACCACCTCATAAATTCAGAAACCTATAAATATTTGCTCGTGTTTCGAGTTCAACGCTAGTTTGCATTTACATATCTTGAGGTGGTTTTGTAATTAATCTGCGTGAAAGCTCAAGGTGGTCTGCGTGCACAAATGGGGTTTTGTATAACAACTGGCAGCAAATGAACACACGCCAAACGTATGCATTCACTTTTTACCCAACACTCAGCGCCAGCAGTGAATATATAAAACTTAATGATGCTGCAGTCCAAGCTAAAACAAATGACAGTGGCTGCATTATTCTGATAAAATGTCAAAAAATTGTAATCTTTTGCAAAAAGAAAGAAAAATGCGAGCTGTGGATGTGGCCGCTGTGCAGTGTAGCACATTCCTCCACACTCAATAAACTCAGCTAAATCAATATGTCAAAGAGCAGACAGATAACGCTAAGCTCAGACATAAATCTTAACCATCTCTAAAATCTTTTCATGTGGTATTACTCACAGGCCATATTCGCTTAAGTACAGTAAACATTGTGACAGGTACTTTGAGCTGCTGGTTCAAGAGGACACAGGAAAGTGGATTGTGCTTTGAGCCTTCAGGGGCCAGAAGAAAAGAAAAACTCAAGTAAAAAAAGCTGTCAGGAAGAATAAAGGCTTGCTTTAATAAAACATAAGCAAAATATGAAAGCAAACCACCCAAGAAAAGCTAGAAATCAATATCTGTAAGCGTAATGTTCTTGTTTACGATGGAATTGTTTTATGTGTTTTTTTTTATTTTATGTGGAATATTTGAATTTTTAAAAAATTAAAAGCATTTTCTTTTTTTTTTCCCCTACAAAATCCTTGCTTTTTCATTAGCTGGTCTTGATTCTTTGTTCCATTAAATTCTTTCTTCTCACTTAAAAAACATCTCGGAAAAGATTCAGTATTTGTTCGGCCAGGGAGAAATGGGGAGTTAAAGCATGGATGCGATTGCCTCACACAAAAATATGCCTGAGTAATTTTAATACTATGCAAGACCATGGAAAAAAAAAAAATGGATTCTTTTCCTTTAAAACACAGGGTGAGTGTAATTCATTTGCATCACGAAAACAATTTATTGGACTGAATTTAAATAAGATAATTTCTTAAAAAGTAAAACAACAACCAAAAAAAAAGATGCTAAAATAAACATGATATTTAAAAAAAATAAATAAATCCAGAAGAATGAACGATAAAACCTAATTTGATGAAGCAAGTTGTAAAAGAAAAAACAAAAATAAGAAATAACCCTCTTTTTCTCCGAGTTTCACATCTAGCTCGGGTTTTAATCACCTCATGATGGTTTTGAGGCCTGAAATGGCTTTTTAAGACTCCGCCCACACCACTGCTAGAGGACATGGAGACAAGAATTTAAAAAAAATCAAACATAAACTCTCAAACTTTGATTCTGAAAGCCACACATGCACCACAAAATGCGTGCATTTTGATGAGAATATTGCATTGTGATACAAATTCTTTTATTTCTTTTTTCAGCTGTCAATTTAAAGACCTCATCATGTTTAACTACTGGACCATTACACTGCTATTCATCCTGACAGGGATTAGTCAAAGTCATTAAAGTAACATTAATCTAATCAGAGGTGACCTCACTATCTGCTTTGGGCTAATTTTGGTTAAAAAAAAAAAAAAGAAAGAAAAAAAAGTAAAAAAGATGCAACAGAACATGCTTGCATTGTTAAAAGGTACAAAGTTTATAGGGAGTCAGGTAGTGCAGCCAATAGTCTTCTTCTGCAGTTTATGTCTTGTGACATAAAGGTCAGTGGACCCGCAGCTATTCTCAGTGTGCTTTGATTGAACAAGCCTTCCACTGCTTTACATGGAAAAGAGAATTTTTTGAAGCTCTGCTTTAAGAACAGTACCTTAATGCTAACCAAACAGCTTGAAAACATTAATAAACCAATATCAAAAAATTTGTCTGAAAGAGTCGATTATTTGCATTTTTTTTCAGTAAATAATTAAACAAAACCACTAGATGAAAAAGTCTTTTATACCCTGTTTAAACCAAACTAGTTTCAGTCAAATACAGTAAGAGCTTTCAGTGGAAAACGTGCAGATTCAACACTACTGTACTACAAAGACAACCTCTCATAAAGGAAAAAACAATTAGAAAAGAAGACATCAGAATGGTTTAACTTCTACTCTATATTGATATTTTTTATTAACAATCATAGCCATGTTTTCAACAATGGAAGATTTATAAATATTTTCTTCTTTTGATTCATAAAAGTTGTCTTGGCACTTGTGGCATGATTCCAGTTGTGGAAAGAAAATAAAACAACATGTTAAATGTCCTTAAAGAATACAGCGCTTTACGAAGCAGTGGTATCCAATCAACAGCTTTCAGAGAGGAAATCCGTTATGTACACGATGGCTTTGTTTTTAAGATAAAGGATCTGGGTCTGTGCCATGGGATGGGAGCAATATCGAGTGCATGGCAGGTCCAGAAACCATCCGCAGCAGGCCACCTGATTGATCATGTGGCCTGGAGATTCCCTTTGTTTTCATAATGCAACAAGATCCCCACACCAATCTGGAAACCAATCCCGGCTATTCCACTCTCGGTTCAAGCTTGCAGTGGGACTCAAAGGTCGTCTCACCCTTCTTTCCACTCTGTCCGACTCTTCTTGCATCAGCTGCGAGGAGGGAAACAAACATTGCCCCCCTAATACTTCCACATAACATCCACACAGAGGGGCCAGGGATTGCTGTCCTCCCAGAGATTCAGTATTTCAAGCTAAGGCCATGGGGCACCAGGGTTCACCCCTCACTGAAGCTACATCTGACGGCTGGGACAGACCCACGCTGGTGTACAGGCCGTCCTGTCCGGGGTACTTCACCGCTGAGCCGGAGCCTGTTCCATCCCCTGAGCTGGACAGCACAGACGAGCTGACCTGCAACACCGAAGCAAAGAAAAATATATGCATTATTGGACAAGTTGCATTTTCAAAACAGACATTTTTTGTGTATAGAATAAGTATTAGTCTAAATTTGGAGTTTGATTCATGTTTATTTGTTGAAGTAAGAGGCCATTTGTGTTACACCACTGAAAAAAAAAACCCCACCAGATTCTGAGCAATGTAAAGCTCATCTTACTGTGATAAAAGGTGACACAATTGTTATTAACAGTCATTGCCACAGAGCATCAGTCAGCATGCATGTGATCTTTTTTTAAGCATTACACCTGCAGCAACAAATGCTGCAATGTTTTTTTATTTGCTAATCAGGGAATATTCAACACTGAGGATGCATGAAGGGAAAAAAAGATGTTTGAAAATTTGATGTTTAAAAAGGTTGTGTTTTAAAATTACAGTTATTTCTTTCTTTCTTTCTTTTTTACAAAATCTTTGATTAAAAACACAACTTCAATTTTACAAAATTTATAAATTATATTTTGCATTGATTTCAGATGAAGGAGAAAACATTTTGAAGTGTTATTTGAAGTCTTACCCCTGACACCTGTCCGGAGGGAGAGCTTGTTTTCGAGCAGTCTTCGGAATTGGATGAAGATGTGGATGTGGGAGTCATAGAGACAGAGTTGTTATTTCCTAAATATGAACATAACATGTATTGCTGAGGTCATATCATAAAAAGCGTAATTTTTGCTGAAATTTTGCCACAGGTGTTTGAGAAATAACCAGCAGAAACTCACCAGACGATCCCTTTGTTTTATTTAAGGTTTTCGGTTTTCTTTTTCTGGTCTGGATTCCTTCTTTCTTCATGGCGAGCGGTCGAGGTACCTGCAGGGTTCACATCATTTTTTTTAACCCTTTTTTTTCATGGGTGATGCTATGATTTATCGAAGTGGTTACTGAAGTTGAAGAGAAAAGTAAATACAGAGTCGTTGACTCACCCCGTGTAATTTCGTGTAGAGCCCACACGCGTTGCACACCGGCTCGCCCTCCGCGTTTCTGCGCCACAACGTGGTCGTGCTGGTTTGACAGTTTGCGCAGGACAGGCCGATTCTTCTGGACGTAGACTGGTGACAGGAACATTACTTCAAATTAACGATTATAATTCATGCGTAAACGCAACATTTCCATTTATGTGACCTGAGGAAAGTGTTTATAGGTAAAAGCCACACTCCACTAATGCGATTATAGTTCGGCCATTCAAACCCAATTTCCTAACAATAATACGGGTCCCACATTATCTACATTTAACTTCCATTTACGCACGACTTTGAACAGGATGTTCATTTTAGAAGAGTCTAAAAGAGGGCCTACGTGACATCAG
The DNA here is from genome assembly GCA_029783725.1 of Acanthurus tractus. Lineage (NCBI taxonomy): Eukaryota > Metazoa > Chordata > Actinopteri > Acanthuriformes > Acanthuridae > Acanthurus > Acanthurus tractus. The sequence goes on along the minus strand of JAQNCA010000004.1, from coordinate 15,697,468 downwards.
ATTTCCTTGTAAAAATGGTGCGTAATACGCGTAATGGCACCAGGAAAAGGCTTGTCCTTTTTTGTCAATCGATAAGATTAAATTTTTAATAGAGGCACTGAACAGGGTGATGGATTAAGTGCCTCATTAATTACAAAAAAAGTATCTCAGTGTAAGGGTGGTTTTTTAATCCAACTGGGCTAAATCAGTGTCAGTTCGATCCAAACCAAATTATAGGAAATTAACAACAGACCTCATCTCGACAAAATCTACGTCAAGTGATTTTTCAGATTTTTTGTCGAATTAATTTATATAGTTTGGTTAATGTCCAATAGGATGTCATTATTTTGCCCCAAAAACTCTCAAATAAAGTATCATGTATTCAAACATATGTCTGCCCATTTAAAAGCTATGTCGCGGACAGCCTATAATGAGACCAATTTTTTTTTTTTTTATTCTAAGTGGTATTTAATCTTATCAAATGGCAAAAAAAAGTCTTTTCTGTTATAAAGACTATGACTATCATGGGCGATAACCTCCGGTCACTGTTTGGGACAATTAGGCAGGTAATTGAGCGGTTAAGTGGTCGCCTGCTTACCGTCCGTTTCTGTGGTTTAATTAATGGCCGGCTCAGCCCATTCATTTTGCTGTAAAGGCCGCAGGCGTTGCAGAGAAAGTGGCCCGTGCCGTCGCGCCTCCACAGCGGCGTGGAGATGGAGCCGCAGTTGACGCACTCTCTGCTCTCCCCCATGTCGTCGAGTATGTCTGAAACTATAAAGAAAGAAAAGAGACTTTAATCAGCATAATGCACAACTTTGCCTCATGAGAATCTGCCGACAGGTTCGAGCATAGTTTCAGTCAAGAGCTGTGTGTCTTAGACAATCTGTCAGGTGAAGCACATTAAATTAGATCCACTGATATTTAGTGAAATAATAGGAAACTTTAAAAGATACACCAGATGATTGTATTACATTTAAGTTACAAACTTGACATATGAAAACTTGTTTATATTTTATAATTAGCCTATTCACGCGGCCAGTTAAAGGCCTGCGCACTTAAATGGACCTTCTTCCGCTTGTAGCACTCACACACACACAAGCCCTTTGGATCAAATACAACCCAGTTTTAAAAATAAAAGGCATATTTTTGTGACATTTTATGAAAAGAAGTCTGGATAGGCTAAATTTTTCTGATCTATTGAGCTCTGACCTCCACGGGGAGCTCCACAGAGAGGTTATGTTACAAAGACGCACTGGAGTTTCAGTGCTTTGCCCAAAACACTTCAACAGTTGGGCTACGCGCCGGGCTGAAAGAATTTAATTATATTCGACATTTGAAAATGAAAAACAGGCCATTCCATCATTATGTCCCAATTTACTCTGTTTTTTGCCTTACCTCCGTTTGGTCCTCGAATCAAGGGTGCGCCTCTGCTCTGCAAGGTGTGCAGCATCGTGTTATCAAAAGGTGCCCCGGTCCAAGGCGAGGGCAGCTGGGACAGCTGCGGTGCGACATAAGGAGAGTACGGACTCGGGTAGGTCCCACTGTGGGGCCGAGAGAGGCCGTAGTGGTCTCTGCTGCTCACATTCAGCGTGTTGCTGTAGCTGGTGTCTCTGGGCGTCCCGTTATTCATGGGCGGGCTCGGAGGGTAGTGGAAACGAGTGGAGGTGTGCGGGCTCCCGGTGCTGTACGAAGGGCTCTCTGGGTTGGACTGCGACCAGACAGAGTGACTGGAGACGGCGTGGCTGGCCTGCGTGGAGCCGCTGGCCTGCAGGTAGGACAGGCTGGGTATCATTGGGCCCACCCGGGAGCTGGGGACATACACGGGGGAGTTGGGATTGGAGTGCATATAACCACCAGAGGAGGAATCATATCCAGTCTGGCTTTGGGCGGCGGCGATCGCCAGTGTTTGGTACATGTCGGTCGGGTCCACCAGCAAGCTCGCCTTGTGCGCTCCGCTGGAGAGGACGAGTTTGCTGCCTTGGTCTAAATCCGTAAACAGCGGGATATCCTCGGCAGCGGTCAGGGTGTTGTTATGGTGTCCGAAGTGAAAGTAGGAGTGTAGTGATCTGCCGTCGGATCGGCGGTGCCCCAGCGCGTCAAGGTCGCTCGGAGGAGTCCTCAGCTCATCCGAGGGGGGACCGTCCCTCCTGCTGTCACCGGGCAGGTAGGTCTGCTCAGCCGGTGACCCTGGGCTGCTGGATACTTCTCGCTTGACCATGGACCAGCTGTTTTCGCCCAGGTCCATCCAGGAGCACTTTCCATACACCGTAGGAGTTAATAAAAGTTGTCAGGGAGTAGTCTACCCTGTAACAGAAAGAGAGTAGGACGAAAACAAGCTTTACTCATGTGGTGCAAAGTCGAACTTGTCCCATAAACATCTGGATAGAAACTCGTCAAAGTGTCAGGGAAAATCGCAAATGCACCTCTAAAACACAGCTTGTTCTCATCTTCACAAGAGCAGCCCGCATTTCCACAATAAAAACGAGCCAACGTTTGATTTCACAGCACGTTCACTGTCTCTTTATATCTACATCTCATATGAAACGCATCCAATCCACAGTGACGGCCATACTCCAGGCAAGCGCTCTTAAGAGGCACTGGATCTGTCCACGACAAATCTCTGTCCTCCCACACACAAACATACACACACACTCACACACACACACACACACACTTAGCAGATAGGAAACAAAACGCAATATGTCTTCACAGCAAAAGAGATAACTGTTTGATAAGACCCAAAACAGATAAGGACCGAGAGGCAGGCTGGAGCGATAAAAAAAAAATACCCCCCGAAATGATGATTTCGTTCCTGCGCTCTCCAACCACCACACCGCCAGATGTTAAACCCAGCTGTGTGGCATGACGGAGAAAAGGCAGTAAGAAGGAAAACACAGACATTAGACGCGTTCCACCTACATACCTGCTAGTTGTGTGCCATAGGTCGCACGCAAAAGTTCCTAATAGTGAGCGTCTGCTTCTCCTGGAAGTAATGGGAAACGTTAGTGCGGTCTGACGAAGTTTATGAGAGGAGGCGCCTCTGGTGGCTGCGGCTGCAGGAGGCGGACCAATCATGTGGGGAGCGAACGGCTGGAGACGCGATGGGGGTGCCAGCCTATGAAGTCCTCCAATCAATCAAACGGAGAAACTGGGAGAGAGAGAGAGAGAGAGAGAGAGGAGAGAGAGGCAGAGAGAGAGAGAAATGACTTGATCACGTCTAAAACTTATAATAAACCGAAAATACAATCATGTTTCAGAGAGTTGTTTTGCTCCGGACAAAGAGATGCGCCATGACATTCCTAATCAATAATTAATACCTGTCCAAAGTACGACCCCACCTATTTTTTACATTAAAAGTAACATATATGTACTGAATAAGTTTCTTACTTTTGCTTTGTTATGTATATTTAAATACTTGATTATTTATTCAAAGCTTTCTGTTTAATTAATGCAAAGTGGCTAAATAAAAGTAGCTTAAAGCCCACATGTACTCCTTCAATACAATTTAAAGCCGTTTTATTTTATTCAAGTTTGTCAATTTAATTTTCTTTTAAACTCTTCTAAATGTCAAAGGGGAAATGTTGTACACTTTACTTCACTAAATCCATCTGACACCATTGTTACTTCCCCGAATATGATTTTACGCAATATATCAAATGGTCGATGAATAACATTTAACGTTTTATTAAACACTACACTACAGTAGCCTATAAAAACTAGTTAAAATTAGTTCCACCTCCAACAGCTATAACACTGAAATTTCAGGCTACTTCCACATCGACGCACCATTAACAATAATCCTATAATATAATAATATAATAATATAACAATATAACAATCACAGCGACTGTTGTTATGCATAAGACATACTTTCACTTTTGATGCCTTGGTTACATTTTTACTGATAATACTTACCTTTTACTTCGACAAATAATGAAGGCGATAATCTTTCTTTATTTGTTATTAAGCAACAGTTATTTCTATTTTCACTTAGATAAATATCTGAATACTTCTTCCTCTTCTGACTTAATTCCACAATTACTGCTACTTTTAATAGCGTTAGACCTACATGGATATTGGTCGTCAAGTAGAGCCGTTTAAGAAAATTATTTAGTAAACTATTATGCTACAATACCCTTTTTTTCCTCAAAAGGTTAACGATAAAAATTCAATTTAGTCATTTTCATTCGTCTTTTCAATTTCCGTTCATTCTGATCTTTATACAGGCTCTTCATTAAATGTCCCCCTCTTTGTTTATTCTCTATATTCACCGCGGTGATCAATAAATCCTCTCCCTAATTAGTTTATTTAGGTGAGACGCTTTCATTCAGGATTAAATGGCTTCAGCTGCGAGGCAGCACAAACTCTCAGCACGTCTCTGCCGTGATGAGCTTCTCTTTGAACCGCGATGATTCGCTCAGCCACAATATACATTGTGAGCGCGTGAAGTGATCAAAAAGCAGAGGAGGTGTCAAATTGAATCACGCACTCATTTACCTGGCGTCCTCGTGCGCGCTGCTCACAGAGGCTGACAAACAGTTCCCCTGGTTCATCACACTCACAAGCATTCAAGCAGGTATTTGTGTCTGTTTACATTTTGTCTGAACGGGAGATAACTGAGCACTAAAGACTGAGCTACACAGAGATCACAGGACTCCATCATTATACTACTACTAATAATACTACTGCCAACTACTCCTGTTATTACTGTTACTGCACAGCCGGCTAAACCGAAGAGTACCCCAACATTTATGTCTATTTTTCTAATATTAAGTTACTGCTCTCATTACTAGCGGGTCACTACATGGGGCCACAGAGATTGGGTTTAAACATTACTGCTACCAATATTACTTCCATTACCACGCACTACTGTGACTATACAAAAGGCCTGGCCCAGCACCACTGCAGCCTGTGGCCCGCTGGAAACAGTGCAGTCGTAGCCTTATCACACAGGAACTGCACTGTTTAATACTATTATCAAAATATTACGTATATATTATTACTACAACGCAAATGGGACTTGTGGTCTCCAGTTAAAATTTATTATTTCTGCTTTGCTAGTGAAAGGAATACAACTATTTCACCGTAGTGCTGAAAGCTGATACATAGGTGTGTTGTTACATTTCGAAATGAGTAATAGTGAGCTGCTTGGTTATTTCTGCTATAAAGTCTATTATTGCTGTTACGGAAATTTTAATTGCAGCCAAATTGGCCTGCTGTGCCTGTGCCTATCATTTCTAATATGTGTTCCAGTTTTCTACTAATTAGACAACTACAGCTTCAAATGAGACAACTATTAGCCTAATGCCTCTTTTTACTCCTACTATTATTATTCCTGCTTCTGTTGCCAGTAGTTTTATTATTTAACCACTGCGCTGCTGTTAATAGCGTTGTAGGAAAATTATAATGGCTACTTTGCAGGTTGCTTGCATGCTGCTCCCACACCATTAGGCAAATGTAAACATTTACCTTATTTTTTCCATTAATTACACATGTCCAGGACGACCATATCGAAGAATCATCGTAAAGATGATTGGCTTTTATGGGTTATTTTTACGAATAATAAAAATGTGCATGCAGACCAGGACTACTCTACTGCGGCTGCCGTTGCTGGTTCACTAGTTATTATCACTGCTGCTGTTAATCGTGCTGCTCCTGAGACTTTTGTAGCCCCTGCTATCTTAAATGCTTTAATGCCCCTGCTGCCCTGATTGTGAGTTGTTCTGAGTGTGCTGGATGTGGAAATAAATCGAAGTCCCTGCATCTCATGGTGACTTACGCTCCCACTAAACTTTGTCGACTCTGCCTGGAATTTAGTCATTTTTGGGGACCTGATTTTACGCACGCAGACACATCTGGCAGCACGGTCTCATGGCTTCTTCCTCCTGCTCTGCAGCTGAAACACAAGATAAAACTTGACATATCATCTGACAGCCATGGGCATTGGGCAACCAGAGAGCCTTTGGAGATGTGATTTTATCAGAGGGAGTAACCAATCTATGCGCTACTGTCTCCCATCCCATCGTCTCAGTGAGTAGTTGTCAGGAAGGTGCCAGAATACAAAATCCTGTTGTTTTTTCTCTCTCTTTTCCTCCCCCTCCTCTCATAGTTTTTGCTCATTGGCTGCGGGGCCTCGAGCTTGATGAATGAGGTGTTTTCGCAGTGATGTCAAAGTGTGCTGCTCGGACACACGGAGCCTGTGAGGAGAAGTGGCAAGACGCCGCCCTGTCTCCACATTTATCCACAGACAGTCAAACACTGCGGGCCTGCATGCATGTCAGACACACAGACAGGCCTATGATCTAATTATCTTTAACGCGCATTTCACTGGCAACGACTATTGAAATGAAAAAGCTACATCTTGTACTTAAGCTTAAGTATGATCATTTTGACAGCTTTAAAACCATTATTATTATTATTATTATTATTATTATTATTATTATTATTATTATTATTATTAAAAACCCACTACTGACACTTTTTACGACTTATAAGAATAATAAAACTACTATTTAGGATAATGAAAACAAGAACAAGAATAATAACAATGATTCATCAGGGTATGAGATTCAATTGAATTTACGCATAATAAAGCATTTCTCGCTCTGTAATGAATACTGGGCACATTTTAATTATTATAAACGCATCATAAGATTTTATAGAAATTCTAATATAATTTAACGCAACAATAAGAATTATGTCAAAGCAAATTTTGTTGCAATCTTTTAACTAATTTTTACATTTTTAAAGCCTTTGTTTCTTTCTTCTGTTTCTATTGATTTTTTCACCCGGAATACCACGGATCTCGGTTTAATCTGAATAATGTTTGTTTCTTTCAGGAGTTGTGCAGGCTAATGGTCGACCCTCTTCAGGTGTCAGTGCCGTATGTACCGACTTGATAATGATTATCTCCAACACTTCAGCGCTTGTTATAGCCTGCTCCTGATTAGCCAATACTGCTGCAATATGCATGATGTTACGGAGATAACAAGGAGCAGGAACAACGCTGAGTTTAGATATTCTCCATAAAAAACGAGGATTACTGTCACATTACTACCTGGTGTAAATTATTATTAATGACAGCGAGTCTGATGCGGTGGTAAATGTGTCTCTTTATTGAAACAGTGGCCTGGTCGCTCGTCAGTGTGACTCAGCCAAAAATCAAATGAAAAGCAGTTTTGATTTCTCTTCTCCTTTGCAGGGTAACAAAAGGCTTTGTGGACACTTAACACGCCCATACACGAGTATCTCTGATGTCTCGATTGTGATTAATGAGAAATGACTGTAGCTGCATGTAAAACACGCAGGAAATGGACTCAATTCATCATTTTTATCACCACTTCATGGCGCATTTGTATGTATGGTGCATTTAAAGCCTACAAGTTGTTAACGGCATTTTGTAGAAGTGTAATCGGGGATTTATTTTGATTTGGGGAAATATTTTTTAGTTTGGATCGGGAGAAATGCGCATGTCGTAATTTTAACGCCTGTCAAAATAAAATCCTCTCTTCCTGATTATTCGCCTGGAAAAAAATAAATGTTGAAATATATATATATTTACCTGCTGATAATACTACACCTGCAATGCAAAGGCAAAATACCAAGTTAAAAGACTGTAATGTATTACTTTTTACTTTTTATCACAATGGACAACATGGAAATATTTATTATTTTTAAATTATTAAAATTTTTGTTTTGTCCTAAAA
>JAQNCA010000004.1:15649727-15676648 GCA_029783725.1 Acanthurus tractus | reverse complement strand
GCTCCCTGTTTCCCAACATGTTTGGGCAGCCAAATGTCACACACCAGACCAAAAATATGAAAAATCCACCTTTCAACAGGTGTACCACTTTTTCCACACCTGCATTAACGTGCTAATTTTGGTGTAATATGTAGGTTTATTTCCCAAAAATGTGCTAAAAACACATTTCTGTTTATGTTCACTGTAAATTTTCTCAAATCTTTTAAACAGTCTGTATGCTAAATGTAGTGGCTAATTAGCCTAGTTTAGCAACAAGGCTTAAAACAGGCAAACTGACTTTGTCCAAAGCAAACAAAATCCGCTGACCAGAACCACTAAAATTCACTCATTAACACGTAACATCTTGTTTTTTTAATGTGCACAAACAATAAAGCGTAAATCTTTCATGCACCTGACTTTACTGATTGTAGCTTCATAATCTCATGTTCATATCTCTCACGCAGATATGAGATTGGTAAGAGTTTTATTGTCTACATTCTGGGCAACAGTGAGTGAAAGACTTTTCCCAAAAACACATTTTAAATTTCTTTTTTTAGACACTATTGAGGTGAAACTTTTAAAACATAAAAAATGATTTGAAACTGTTGCATGTTAATAGAGTCCTGCCTTTTGTTTTCTGCAGGAGACCTGACGTATAATATAATCTGACTCTTTCTACACTGAGTCAACTAGAAGCTTCTGGCCTTTAAAAAGAGACATTTCTCTCTGCCAGGTGGTGTGAAGCTGGCTTTTCTCTCAAGCTCTCGTCAGCGCTCTCCGTCTAGAACATGGAGCCCTGGGATATTTGTGTATCGTGTATTGATTTGGAGGTACAACCCTTGGCTGTAAAACAAAGATAAAGAAGTTAGGCATTAACTAGTTTTTCCAGGGGTCACTCTGAGCCTGTTTCACATAGCTGGAACCCACATGGAAAAAGAAAAAAGGAAAAAAAAAAAAAAGAGCCCATACCGAATGCCTGCCCCTGTGATGGACTCTGGAATATTGATTTTTCTCTCTGAACAAAAAAAAAAAGGCCTTTGCAGTCAGTATTTTCCTCTGAGCTCAGATAGGGCTGCTACATTCCTGTCTACTCCCTCCAAGGTTACTGCCTGCTCAGTGGAGGCAAGCACCTGTCAGATGTACGCTTGTTTTGTTACACAATGTATCTTTGTAGCTTTTTGCTGCCTCCATAGAACCTCCTTATTTTTCCCAGTGATGTTTTTTTTTCCAAGAAATTGTAAGAAACAAAGAAAAAAAAAAAGGATTGCTCAGGGGAATCCAGTAAGCTCTGACTTGGTGGGGGAATTTCCTTGTTGTCTCTATTTGAGCTGACAAGGATTATAAAAAGTGCTGAATTCTCCCTTTTGCATGTGGCCTGAAATACTGATCCCAAAGCCAAACTTGTTTAGAAACGGTCACCTGGCACCACGCATGAGGACAGTGTCATCAACACCACCTTGTTTGCTCAGTTGAGAGTTGAATGTGATGAGGTTTGCACTTGTTGATTAAGTATGTCTACCCATTGTTCTACATGCTTGCAAAGGTGTGAAATTCATCACATCTAAAGAGAGCTCTGTTTCAAGGATTTACCTGTTGCGCCCAGGTGACAGAATAATACTGTCAGCATACTTTTTAATGTTATTTTTTTCAAATAAATACATCTAAATAAGGAGCGTGCCGATACTCGTGTTATACAACTTGTTTTTGCTGTATTCGTTGTTCAGCCTAATCATAAATAAGCTGGTTAGGTTTCGCCATTTTACATAACCAAAATTTATTGCCCTGTTTGTGTTTGTAATCTCCAGTGAAATTAATAGGTTGCAGAATTTCGAACCACGTCAGGATTCTTTTCAATCTCAGCATCAAAAGCACTTTACAGTTTACTGCCTAGGCAAAGGTTGCACCGCCGCAGTTTTATAGAATTATTAAGTAAGCAATTATGATAACCCACTGTTTTAAAGATAATAGGATGATAAGGTTCTGCCAAACTCACACTGTAGTTTGCCCTTATGCTGCTCTTCCTGAGGAGAAAATCAATATCTTTTGCACTTAGGCCACTTTGTCCTCTCGACGTGCCGAGTGTTTATTTGACCATCCTAGGAGCATTAAAAGTTCCAGACGATCCACAGAAAATAATTATCATAACGTTAAAAAAAAAAAAAAAATTACACCTCAGTGCTACACATTGCAATGACCCTGCTTGGCTAGTGGCATTTTATCAAAGCTCATAAACCTTGAATGACTATATATTGATAAAGACTGTTTAAAGTGTCATTGGAACGATAACATTTGCACTGTAAATGTGCCATGCAGGCTCCAGCCTCCAATCGTGTTGGGATGATAAGGACAAGCACTGAGCGAGGCTGCAACCAATAGGTCAGAAGCCATAAAATATTTGGTCTGGGGATGTTGAAAGCTGAATTTTACCATGCCATGTCAAAATCATTAACTGAGTATAATTAAAATAACTCCTGTGGGCATGTTGATAACAGGCAATATGTGGCAAAGGGCTTGCAATTGATGCTGTCCACTATTACAGGTGCTAAATCTAACATTGTAGCACCATTGAGAGTCCGGTTTGTCAAAACTTATGACTTTCTTTGAGTGGGGCTTTGAGAATGTGACCCAATCGATGTGGATGGGTTAAAATATACAGAATCTATATGTTAAATAGTGTTTATAATTAATAGGTACTACATGATCTAGTGGTTAGGACTTCCGATTTTTATGCAGTTTAACTCAGGGTATGGGAACAGTTTCATGCCTGTCAGTGAATATTGAACTTCAATAGCAGGATTCAAACCAGTTGTCAACTCTGTGCATACAACACACAAGTTTTACCTTTATATAGAATTTCTACTGTAAAAGGTGCAAAAATGTTAATTATAGAAACTTAAAACATTAAATTTAAAAAATAATCAGTGTTGCTTATATATTATTAGATGTGGCCGAGTGTTTGTAATCTCACTTCTGTTCTGATGCACATGATTCATGTTTGCATGACACAAAAGACGACTGGTAAAATAAGTACATATTAAAACTATTATTAACTACAAAATTGTAACCAAATCACAAAAAAGGGAATAAAATACAAGAAAATCCCATGCTGATCACACATCAGAGTTACATCTTGTTTGTTGCGCCTGAAGTAAACTCATAGCAACAGGAGGGACTTCACTGGGTGTTGTTTGTGTTAACCTTCTCCCTTTAAATGCATAAATAACACTCACCCACTGAGCGAGATGAACGAGTGCTTTGACACTTTGCCCTGATCAATATCAATAAAGCAATCAGCATGTCAGGGGCCTATATGTGTTGGGGAGGAATCTGTGGGAGAGGATAACTAAGTTTATGGCTTTACTGTGGAGGTGGGGCTGCTGCTTTCAGGTACGCCAACCCACCCATGCAAACACACAAACACATGTATGGTTATATTACATTCGGGGAAAGGTTTACCATAACTGTAACCACAGCTGATAAGTGCTAAACTTTACCCCGGCTACGTGGGAAACTCAAAACGAAGACGATTTAGCCTCTGACGAATTTACCAGCAGTTAAAACTAAACTGTTCATTTCCTCAGTTTTGACAAATGTCTCCAACTAACTGGCTAAAAAATCTAAAAAATTGGTCCCCGAATGCAACACACACACAAATCCTCAGGCCTCATGTCTGGCCCTTCCCTTCTTCTCTGGTCCTTGAAGAGTCTGTCCAGACAGCCAGATTGCACTTTGCTCAGCTCGACCATAAACTGAGACAATAAATTCAACTGGACCTCTGAACTGCATGACATGAGAGAGAAAGAGAGGGAGAGGACCTTCAGACAGTCAGCGATCAATTCCTCCAACATGGAAGGAAAGCCCAAGTGGCCAAAACAGATGGAGAGAAGTCTTTCTCTCCTTTTTTTTTGGTTGTTTTTTTGTTGTTTGTGTGGTCTGATGGAATCCAGGGAGGAATTGATTTCTGCAGCTACATGATTTGTTTTTTTTTTTTTTAAAAAAAACAATAATAAAATAAGATTTTTAAAAAGTGTGAGAATTTCGGATGTTGTAATAACAAATGTGTTGACAACAATTTAAGCTCTAACACTTGAACTTTTCTCTCTCTTCTGTTGTTTGAAAATATGTCAGAGCAAGAATTCATCTCCCAGTGAGACCTCGTAAATCAATACAGTGAAATCTGAAAAATGCATAGAATGTTCATTTAGTAAACTTTTGTTTTTATAGCTGGATGCTGAATGGTGTTCACTCTTTACTCTGTTGTTTGGCTTTAATGTGTGACTGTTAAAAGTGGGGCTCGTGAGCCAAAATTGACTGTTGTAATGTTCAATTTGGCAAAAATTATTCAATTAAATTACAAAAATAGATCCTTTAAATAGCGATGAATGCTCCTCTATTTTATGTGGTAAAATGCTCTTTGATTATGAAAGATCCCTTGTTATTGCTCTTTTGTTTTTCATATTCTCGGCATGGCATGAAGTCAGTCATTTCAAAAGAATCTTGGGATCCTTTTACCATTTTGTGTCTTAAAAATACAACAGGTGTTTGCATTTGGTCTGTGGTTAACCGCTCAGCTTCAGTTTTAGCCACCCAAGGGAAAAAGTACATGCACTTCTCGGTTTCATGACACGTCCTTCATGCTGTTTTTAGTAGCAACGAAGCACAACTGTGAACTTCAAGTCCTGTATCAAGCTGTGGTAGTAAATTTAAGCCGCAGTACTTCTTACTGCCAGCCAAGGTGAGGATTAACAACTCTGTTGAAAAGCGAGCTGTGAAACAACTAAAGAATAACCTCTGGATGAATGATGGTGTCTATAACTAGCTGTCACACCAAAATAGAACACATGAGTAAATGTCCTGCTGTACGTTTTTTGTAATGTGTCCTCTGTGGCACAAGTAGTATATATATATATATATGAAAGTGGAGACCTACAGTAGTCATTGGATGTACTGCCACCTTGTGATGTGCTCTGAAAGCTGCACGTCAAAGCCCTGCTGTCAGAGCTTCACCTCACAGTAAATGTGTACGGACTTTATTCACCCCTGTCAGTTCATAACTTCAGAACCAGCACCAAGGGCAAAGCCTGAGGCGGGGGTGGGGGTGGGAGGGGTGGGTGGGGATGGACTTTCCCTCCCCCTGCGGCATGCTGACTCTGGCGGCAGATGGATGTCAGCGACCCTTTCAGTGATCACAGCACAGACTTGAAGCAGAGTCACAGTTATTTTCCTGATCGCGGTCGCTCGCTCTCCTCTCCAGGGGTTCAATTCATCTCTATCTGCTGCTCAGTGAAGCCTGCAGTGCCGGGCCACCATCACTCACGCTCTGCGGGCAGCCGGTGGATTAGGTGACCCCCTGGTGTGGGAGTAACAACCCCTGCAGTCCAGTCAGCAAGCACTGCAGTGTTTCGAGGCAGCTGAAATCGGCAGGCGTGGCGGTCAGGGATCCTCCCCAGGATCAGGGGAGATAGTGGCGTCTCCAGCACCCTGACATTCAGCCAGCATGGCAGGGCTGGTCTGCAGTCAGTCAGAATGATGGACAAGCAGCCTGAGTCTGACTTTCACCCCTGGAATGTCTCTATTCAGCCTTCGGGCTATTTAAACAGTCTAAATTTATTTATTTTTAATGAGTCTGACATACACTATATGGCCAAAAGTATGTGAGCATGCAAATGTTACACTCATATGCGTTTTATTGTGAAACATTTTACTACAGAATGCCATGCATTGAAAACACCTTCACTTATCGAGGGAGGCTTTATATAAGATTTTGGAACTTGGCTGAAGGTTTTTGCTCCCATTCAGTCACAAGAGAATCAGTGAGCTCAGCAATTTAGTCAACTCCTACAAAGTTGGAAACACACTGCTGTCACATTACCGAAAATACTGTATGCTGTAACTCTCTGCATGAACTCTTAGCTGTACATTAACATCACATGGCTGCAGTAATTAGTCAATTGACAATATAAATCTGCTACAATTTTTAAAATCTATGAATCATTTATGTAATTTATTAAAAAAAAACACTTTTTGGTTTCCAGCTTGATTTGAGGTTTTGTTCCTTTTTATGATTTTATATAACTGTGGCTTTAATTTCTTAGAGTTTCTGACTTTTGATCCACGGTCAAGACTTGCTGTGATGGGCATTTTTTCTACTTTGTGACATTTAACTATCCAGGTTGTTTATAAAGAACATAAACAGATTAACCTGTTCAGATCCACTGGATCTAATGTGATTCCCTTGAGAAATTTAAAAGCAGCTAAGCTAAACTTCTACAGATCTACATGTATGAACTTTAGATTTTTTGGACATGTTATACATCACTTTATTCATGCAGTTTGTTATGATCTCAATTTTAGAATTCAAAATAGGCCCAAAAAGGGATATGTTAAAACAATGTATTTATAATAAAAAAGAATTCTTAATTGTAGCTATACTTTCAGGTTATGAATAAAGCTTCTGCAGGATAAGTTGATTAAATCTGAATAGCAATGCAGGTGGACAGCAGAACTCTGACAACTGAAGTTATTCTTTAAATAAAAAGGCCCAACCACTTCTGTCACTATAGGAAGCGGACGACAAATTATTATCAGGTTCCTTAAAAAAATGGAGGCATTTTGAACAGCAAAGATACATAAACACCATCCACACCATTTGAGTATCCTAATAAACAGAAAGGTAAATACAAAAGCAATATGTAAAACAAACCTCTGTATGAATAAACCTCATAAATGAACCTGTGGCATATGTAAGTGAAACTATATGGCCCAAACAATGATGCCAGTGTGTGTTCTTTGCGCAGAATAATGTGAGTGTTGAGCAGCAGCTGCCATTCACCTGCTGTCTGACACGGTGGCAGGTAAACCATACGAGGGCCCATTGCTTTAAAGACAGGTACTTGAGTATAAAATGACAAAGACACGACACCAGACGATACGGCGACCGTCTAGGCCTCGTGCCAAGCTGTAGACTTGTCAGAGTCGCCCCTACAGTCAGCCAGCATTGACGGAGCAAGGGGATGACAGCATGATGAATGTCTTGTTATGAGCGGCTGCATGTGAGCCAAGCCCAAAGATGTCCAGGTTATGAATGGACTAGTCAATGAGCTAGAACATAAATGGCCTTTGGTCATAATTTCTTAGTGCTATGGAGATGTCTTGTGAGATGTCCCGCTGTCACCCTGCTCGCTGCGGAAGATGCATCACTCTATTTGGGTCTCTCTCGTCTCCCCTGAGTGTTTTTCTTTCTTTCTTTCTTTCTTTCTTTCTTTGTGTTTTTTTTTTTTTTTTTTTACTCCTTTCTCTGCTCTATCTGATTAGCATAGCTGACCTATCACACGCTGGTGCTGAGTCATTATTAGGTGTTAGCATTTTCAATTACCTCACACCTCCCATCTCTGCCACCCTGTCTCCTCTGTGTGGCAGACGCTGCACAGCAGGAGAAAAGCAACAAAATGCTAATTTTCTGCTTATAAGAAGCTAACTACATCTGAGCTCCACTTGAAAAAACAAAAAAAAAGCAACAAAACAAGCTAATGAACAAGTCAGTAGAATAAGTTAGAAAAACAAACTTCTAATGTCCCACGGTTCATTAAGAACTTTATTTCAGCTATATGGTTGTTTTAAAAGCACTTATTAGCAATACAGACTGAACAGTTTCCATGATACATGTCGTACTGCATATGTCAAACATTCATGCCAAAGAAAATACTACTGATACATTTTCAACAGGACAGTTACAGATATTGAAAATAAAGTACAAAATAGGCTTTTTCATGACAACCATAACAAGACAACACTACCATAAAGCGTATTAGTGCTTCTAGCTGAAAGTGTTATCACGATCAATGAAAAGAATCAAAACTGTACTCATAAAAGTAGGGCTGACCCATTCTGGTCGGTTGGTCGATAAGCTCTTGTCCAACCAATTTCTAATTGGTCGAACAATTGCTGGTGTTATGTCATAAGGAGGAAAGCTTTTCTTGATGTTTTATTTTTTGGGATATGTGCAGACCTTTTGTATTTTATTGTCGCGGGATAGGCTGTAATTTGTCAGAAATAACATTGATTATGAATATAACTCATATTCAACTAGATTTTACTCAACAAATTTTTTTGTCAATAATAGTTTGGTTTAATTAACTTAATTAAGACTTATGAGGCTTTTTTCTTTTAAATTTTTGAACTTGCTCGAGTTAATGGAGACTATGACAACATTTACTGAGCTCCAAACTAATTGACACCAATGTGAAGAGCCAGCGCAACTCCCAGCACTGGTCACCATCATCAGAGGAAAGAGGAGCTGAATGAATTAAGATTACTGTTGGTGGTGGGGTATGTGTGTATTGTAGTCTGGACAGACACATTTGCCTGTGTTTGTTGTTGCTGTATATTAATTTATAGATAAACATACCTAAAAGGTAATGGTAATGTAACGGAGGAAAATAACATTTTTGACCTGCAGGAATTCATTTGCTTGGCAATGCTGTCCAACTTTGATTAGCGCCTATTAAGACTACCAGGTAGAGTGAAGTTTATGTGAAATAATGTGCAGATTTTGCTTCCCCATTGACCAATCGAATGAATCGAATTTCAGTCGACCAATGTTATCTTTGGTTGACTACAGCCCTACATAAAAGTTGCTTTCAGTCTTAAAAAGTAAAAAAAAAACAAAAACGCTTGCATGTGGTTGTAGGTTCCCAGATGGCAAAGCAAACTAGCCACCTTGCTGGGTCTCCACAAGGGCAACTGCCTTTTAAAAGAGGTAAGGCAATTCTGTCTTAAAAGTCAGTAGCTTTCCTCCCAAATAAAACACTGGTGAAAAGATACTTGATGCTTCTGACAACAAAATATCTTTATTTTTTCTGTTTCACAGATGAACAAGTTAGGCTTACAGAGACCTATTTCAGAGAAAAAATGCTTTTGCTGATGATTGCTAGAAAGCTATTGCCAACGAAAAGCAAACAAAAAAAACCCATCAAAAACGTATCTGAACATTAATATCAAAGCAGAATGTTTGAGAGATTTTGAGGCTACATATTAGGAAGGCAGTGACACCTATAAATCCTATTTTTTGGGCAGCAATACAAAATAATTTATTCTACATTTGTCATTTTAGTGTTCTAATAGATTGTACTCTCTAGCTTAACAAACCTTGATTTTTGAGAAAAAAGAAAATACACTTAAATAAAAAAAGTAATACAAGATAGAGAGCACCTTATCCCCATACGAGTTATTCATCAAGTAGATCTTTTTTTTGGAAGCAAATGGCACAGAATCATCAATGGTAAATTAGCAATGCTCATTGAATTGTACATTTTTTGTGAGACAAATACCACCAAGTCTCAAAAGTGTAACATCAAGTTGTGACAAAATACTCTTGTAACAGAAACGTTTGCATCGTGAGGGTTTGTGTGTACAACAAACAAGGGCTGATCACTGGACAGGAGCTGAGAGAGTTGGTGTGTGTGTGTGTGTTTGTCTTAAATTCTCGAGTCCCGACGTGACAGCTGTGGAATTCGCAGCCAGTATTGCGACATCCACCGTTGTTCTCGGTACAGCTTGTTAAACAAAGTAAGGGCGTGGTGTGCTACCTGGCAGTTACTACAACTTTATCTGTGTTTGTATCACCAAAGCTGAAGTGGAACTCCAAAGTCAGTGGAGAAAAGAGCTTTTACCCTGACTCAGCTACTCTAGTGCAAAACTGCCAACATCTGGGCTTCCACTGCAAGGACAGTTGGCATACAGCGTTTCAAAAAACAGCCAAACTGAACACAAACATGAAGCTGAAAACACTCACCGAACTTTAAAGTGGTGCAAACAGTGTGTGTCACGAACTTGCCATACTGTCATGAAAAATGATGTATTTAAAATCCACATCTGGAGCTTCCGATACCGATACACGTGCATAAAGATTTACAAATACAATAAAACTTGACTGCAACTGGCACTGAATGCAGCAGATGCATGAGAAGTCTACATCAAAAAGTAACAGACGACCTCGACATCACCTCCTCTACACTTCTGAACCTGCCCTGATGTGCAGAGCTGTTCTCAGATTAAAAAGACTTGCCCCTAAAGTAAATATGCAAGAGCGTGAGCCCGAAGGAGCCACCATAGGCTCAATCAGAGAAAAGAAGTCTCAAACATCAAGAAAAAACAGGGAAGATGACACAAAGAGAGAATGAACAGGGGATGATGGGAAGAGAAAGACAGAAAGACCGACATCTGTGATGCAAGCAGCTTTCTGGACACATGATGACAGAACAGGAAAACTGACAGAAGTCAGATCATAATTTTTTCCTTGTTGTGCGAGAGAAATTTCATATTAACACAACCAAACCATGTAGTTGTTGTTGTGTAAGACATTTGAGAGCGCTCTTTCTGACTAAATTGGATGCTGTAAAGATGGTCGAGTAGCAGTAGCTAGCTGGTGTGATTCTGGCTTTGCGGGTGTATTCAGGGTGAGTTTTAAGTAAGACAGAGAGATAGAGAGAGAAAGAGAGAGAGGGAGAAAGAGAGAAAGAGTGTGGGGGCGTTTAGTAGAGGAGGATGCGTCGTTCGATTGCCTTGCGGCAGATGGGGCACTCGCTCATTCGGTCCCCGCACAGCTGACAGGTGCCATGGCCGCACATGAAGATCATGTTCTTCAGCCGGTCAAGACACACCGGACACATGGTCTGCAGACAGACGACGAGAAGGGGTCAGATTCATGTGATGTTGAGATAAAGAACATTTAAAAAACACAGATAATCACTGAGCGAGCTAAACCCTAAATCTAAAGATTGTGACACACACTTCTGTTTGATCAACACAACATTTCACAGCATATTCATCACATTCCTGTCCATTTTATTCTTCATTGATAGTTAATCAGCCACAACTAGTGTGTCTGTGTAAAAAACAGTGTGTGTGTCCAGCTTACTCCCAATATGATAAAACAGTGAGCGCCTGCAAAGCCTTGCGATCACAGTATCTCCACTTTTGTGGAGTTGAGGGTTGTACTTTCTAGTATAGCAGCTTAATAAATTCTGTGTGTAAGTCTTAGAAAATAATTCTCACTAGAGCGGAAACGATTAGATGATAGTCAAATGAGTTTTCTGATTCATCGTTTAAGTCGCTCATTTAGAAAAAAATGAAGTAGACTCACTTTTCAAGCTTCTCAAATTCGAGAATTTTTACAAGTAATGAAGTGTGTTTTTTTACTATCAAAGCTGGGAACTTATGATCATCATTCTTTACTATTATTTGCAACTTAAACTTGCCTTTTATGAAAAAGGTCACACACTGGTGGGATGCAACATAGTCACATTCTCTGCATCTCAGAAGCACATTACTGAATGACCTCTGAACTTACCTGTTCCTTGATGTCCTGGAGCTGTTGCTGTAACTTCTGCACGTCAGCGTTGACGTTGGTGTTGTCTTTGTCTCTCTGCAAGGCCGGGATGTTTCCACTGGCTGCTTGGACACAACAGCACAAAGGCATGTTGAGGAAAAAAATGGGAATCTATTTACCAGCCTAAACAAATTGACAGTTCGCACCAGTGGCAATATGAAACCTAACCTCCTCATAAAAATAAACTACTGCAAATTAAACAGAAATGCAGCCAGACCAATATTGGCAGTGTCAAACAAGCTCAGAACTAAATTATATTTGAAACATGAGTTTTGTGAAACAAGCATGGATCACAAACACAAGCACCCTGAATTTTATTACATTTGGCAGATCAATCTTGAGCTCTAGCAATCTGTCTTGGCATTGCGTTTACTTTAAAATGACTTGAATTCAGAAATGCACACTCTGTCTTATCTGAAACATAAACCAGCACAAGAAAAACAGTATACAGCCCTATTAGAAATGTAAGATCAGCAGGATGCTTGTGTATAATGATGCTGGTGTAGAACTGCCTGGATTTATTATCTGAGCGCTCTACAAGAACTGGCTGGACGGAGGCTCGGTTGGGGACTCCATTCCAGGCTGGTAAACATCTGCCACAAATGGTGAGAACCAGTTTGTCTTCTGTCGTGTGCATAACATATATTCTGTTTCAGCATTTACTGTTTTTTTGCATGTATGTGTGTGTGAGTGTGTATATATCACTGAAAAAGAAAGGGAGAGGGTTTCAGGGGAGGGGATGGGGGCCAGGGCAGCACTGTGGGGAGCCCTCTCATAAAAGGGTCTGATAAGGGAGGGGATCATAGAGGTATACTTACACCAACTTAGTGCCAGATTGTTGGGCTGGAGAAGATCCTGCGATCCCCCTGCCATAGTGTTAGAGCTCCCTGCTGGGAATAACCAGTCACATTGTTATAGCAGGAGTCATCCTCACCAGCTCAACAGTTGGCCTGAGGACCAAAACTACTCACTACAGCCTCTGAGGGAGGTTCAGAGAGAGAATTTGAAGAGGAAGCTATCAAGCTGGAAACAGTGATCAGGGACAGAAAGGGAAATGAAGTCTCTTCTATGTAGAATTGATAGTTAAAATGCATAGTGGCGAGTGATTCTGTTTTATTTTGCCATCAGCCATTGCTCAAGCATGAGTCTAATGTCTGTGCTCACTCTGAAAACCAAGTACTAAACTTGAGACTAACATGACAGATGAATTGACAGATGACAGATTTGCTTTTGCGACAGACATTCACAGTCTTTGTTACTGGGAAAGGAGATTAACAATCAATGCTGCCCCTTGCATGAGTGTAAGCGTGGTTGGGTCTGTATCCAGTTTTGCGTGTCTGGAAAACAGCAGCAAGTAAGATTTGCATGCCAACAAGCCGACATGTGCAGAAATGTTCAATAATTAACACAGGGGGGAAAACATGAAGTTAGTGAACTTACAACAGTTTCCCTTTTAACTCAAAATAAAATGTGGCAAAAAACGACAAGAATATCCACTTAAAGAGGGGTGTGGGCAATAAAACACCTCGTTCAACTTGGAGACATGAGGATGGATTGCGAATGTAACCCAATTAAATATATTTAGGTGCTACATTACTATTCAAATAAACTTAAAAAAAAAATCCCATTTAGATTAAAACTGGTGGCATTCAATTATAAAACATGTGTCTTAGTAAGAGTTTTATTACATGTCTCTATTTCTCATGGATGGATTTATTGTAATTCAGTTCTTTTTCCCAATCATGTTACTATTAATATGCATAAATGCATGTATAAGTATGACAATGACATAATTAGCATAGTCTTACACATTAGCTTTTCTGTTTTATGTGAGTATGATTAGTCAAACTTTGTGAATCACAGATGTATGAAGAAGATAATCGGGTTTGGTTGTATACTCTGACATCACTGTGTTATTCAGCATGGGTGAGCAAAACTCAATCTAGAAATTAGCTCCTGAGATTCTAAAAAAAAAAAACATATTTGAAAAACCATATCCTCTCTCTTTGGAGGGCCCAGGTGGTAAATTTTAGACAAGGTAGCTGCGCATTTGTGAAGCCACTGTCCATTTTAGCCAATATCTAATTAGAAGTTAGTAGAAATGACATGATCAAAATGGATGCAATGATTAAAACGTGCCAGATCTAATCATGGAAACGGGCATGAAGACTAAGATTGATTGATTAAAATGTCTGACTTAATTTGTCATTTTCTAACAAGTCTACTAGGATGAAAAACAATGTATCCAGAGATGCAGACAAAGGAATAAAATGCTTTAGCAGGGCAGCAACAAAGCAAAAAGGCTGAAGCTGAAAGTTTTTGAAACGACTGGAAACTAAAAAAGGAAGAAAGGAGGAAAAAAAGAGGGGAATTAAAAGGGAATGTGTGGAAGATTCACTCACTAAGGTCATCATCATCATCATCATCATCATCAGCGGCATCATCCTCCATACCTTTCCCTCCACAGCAAAGAACAAAGGGGGTGCGGCGCTCCACCACAGCCCGGCACTGTACGCACTTCTTCATGAGGCTGGCACAATCTGGTGACAACACGACACATGACTGTTTAGACATGGATCAAGAGTTTATTCTATACTTATTCATTTTTTCAAAAATATTTTGCAACTAGTTAAAAAAGACGCAAGTTTGAGCAGCTAGTGTCAATATTAATGTTCTCAATTATGTTGAAGTGTGTTTAACTTACTCTCGCAAGCGCACATGTGACCACAGGGCTGGAACAACACTGCTGCCTTTTTGTCAGAGCAGACTACACACTCCTCAATCTGCCGAGAGAGAAATTAAGCAAAAAAAAAGGGGAAATTAAAGTGTCTATCGGCTGTTCTTCATGTGTCGTGTGTTTCTGGTTTGGACTGACAGTGTCAGTGGTGCCTCGGTACCTTGGTTCTTGACTGGACCTGATCCTTGCAGATAAGACATTTCTTGACGCGAGGCGAGCAGAGGGAGCAGGTGGCGATGTGTCCACATGGTCCGAAAAGAGTGTCTCTCTTCATGTCTGAACACACCATGCACTCTTCCAGTGACTCAATGTTGCTGTTCAGAGACGGGCTACGGGTGCCCACCTGGCCGCTGGAATATCGAAAACAAAACCACAGCATGTGAGGGAGAGGAGGGGATTACGAGCTAGAGAGGCTGACAGAGAGAATATGGGGAGACAGAAAAATACTGAAAACAAAACAGGAAGAGAAAAAGGAAACATGTTTCCCTGCATGAACCATTTTTAGAAAAGGCAGGAAATCATTGATTTTTTTGTGATGTTTGTTTCCTCCTTTTTCTCCTTCAGGTGTTGTTACAGTCTAAGTGACAGAATGAACATACTTAGAGGCAGCAAACACAATCCTGCTGTGTGCATCCAGCATTTTATCACTGTGTGTAACAGCAGTTTTCTGCTTGTTCATAAACTTTTCTGAGGTTGTTATGTTAGCTTAAAATATAAAATATAGTTCATTACTATTTTGTCACATAAATGTGAGATGCAGACTACATGAGGTATAAATGTAAATCTGGATTTGCTTTTCTGTGTTGATATGATTAAATATAGCCTGATGAAGGCTTAGTAAAAAGGATAATTTGCTGTTACAGTTGGACAGTTCAGGCATTCCATTATGTTAATTTAAAAACAACTTTCAACAAGAGACAGCACGAGCTGTTTGCTTCTGTTTCCAGTCTTTGGGCTAAGCTATCTGTCTCCTGGCTCCGGCTTCATATTTAACAGACAGACATGAAAGTGGTATTGATCTTCCCATCTAACTCTTGGCAAGAAAGTGAATAGGTGTATTTCCCAAAATGTCAAACTATTCCTTTAAGGGATGTTTACCTGCTCTTCTCTTTGTGGCATTTGGCTAGAGCCTTGCAGAGGCTGGGGTCAGGACACAGGTCTAGAGGGGACTGGCCCTTCTTGTTACGAATGGTCAAGTCTGCTCCGTTAGCTGCCAGGAAGCAGGCAATAGATGCTGCACTCTTCTTTTCTGCCCCCTGGGTGCCCAGGCCCATGATTAACTGCAGTCAGACAGACACACACACACACAATCAAAAACAAAATAAAAAAAATAAATAAGAAAAAAATGATATTTGACACCAAAGATTGCACCAAAGAATGCAGTGGAAACATTGCCTTGTCTCAACCACACACCCTGGAACAGAGTTAAGAGTGAGACGAGTGTGTATTCCTGACATTAAACTTGTCCTGTTTGCTTCAGAGTTAAATTCAGATGAACCATGTCGAAGTACTATCAGATCACCACTAATAAGCCAATCAAAAACATGCCTGAAGATTGCTGTCAGGCAATGTAACCACCTCTACGACACCCAAAATCCCATTAAACTGTCCTGCCTCCCCCTCCCTCCTCTAGCTCATTACCTCACTGAATTTACCCCAACTCTGAGCTGCTCCCTCTCTCTAGCAATTTGGGCCTTCCATGTCTGATTGTCTTCAAACAGTAGCTTTTACATCTCGGCTGATGGAGCCATCGGGCCGGCTAATTCAATTCTCATCTTTGAGAGGGGGGCTTGGGGGGGTGCGGCTATGGGAGAGTGACCCAATTGCACATATCTCAATTAGGCCCTCTCTCTGTCTGTTACGCTCCTCTGCTGGGGAACCAGCAGTTGCAGCAAAGGTGGATGTAGAAGAGAAGGCAGAGGAGGAGAGGAGAAAATATGGGACGGAGACAGAAGGTGACAGGTAAGGTAAGGCCCTATAGCCTTAAACTCATCCCCTGTAGGGATTATTGATGTGGTGTTAACATGAAGAGGGCTCAGGTCTGACATGCCCCAGTTGGCCTCTACAGTGAGACATGCTCATTCAGGCTGGCCAAGAGGCGGCAGCGAGCTGGTTGACTGCCCCATGCTAGTGGCGAGCTGCTGTCTGAGTGATGGGCCGGTTGAGACTGGACAGTCCAGTGATGCAGCTTCCTGTCTAAATGCGAACATCATTCGTCCTCATTTTTCATATTACAGGCAGTGGTTCGCATACTGATCTGGCCTTTCAGAATACTGCCAAGACAACTCAAAATACAGTTAAACAAAATCATCAGTGCAATATGCCTCGGCACAATAATAATAATAATCATTATTATTACTGTTATTATTATGAAAATAATAGTAGTGCTTTTCATGATGCTCAGAGAAGTTAACAGAGAGCAAAAAAACAAAGAAATAAACAAAACTTGCCAGATATTTCCAAGGTTCACTGCACACTTAACCTTAAAAAATAATTAACTCTCCTACTGAGTGTGGTTTGTGAATTAAGAATAAGAAAAAGCAGTTGCATAAGTGTGTGCGCCTTTTCTATCCAACCATATTTGGGGAACTAACTGAATTAACTGAATTACATCAGCCTACTGGGTAATGAGGAGCCACATTTCCTAATTTCTACACTTGACCTCCCCTGAAACAACTGCAATGTTAAGAGCATAGTTTGTTAATATAAATCTAGAACAAAATAATCTATATGTATCAAGTCCATTACCATTGTACATTAGTGTATGATAGTCAAATACAGTCGTAGATAAAACATGTTTTCAGTTAGTTGTTTTCTTGTTGATAATTACATCTCCTGGCTGTTGTTTTATTTTTATGTGTGAACACCTTAATACAGTGATGCCTTATAATACCTTTTGGAACCTTGGCCCAAGTAAATTACTGTAATCAAGTAGTAACAGTAAGGTCAAAAATAGATGTATATGTACTGTGTTCTTAGAGGGTTCCCAGGGCTCCACTTTGCTGACGTCCTGCATATCTTGAAGTTGTCGCAATTGGGACAGTGTGTGGTGACGCAGTGCCTCATGAAGCGGCGTGTCGCCGTCCTTGTCCTGCACATCGAGCTTGGCCTCTGCCCGCACCAGCAGCTGTGAGGAAAAACACATAAATAAACAATCACACAAACAGGCAGAAACTCCAGCAACAGCCATAAAACAACTTTAATTTTATGCTACAGTGCAAATGTCACAGCGCTGATTTATCAGGCTACTGCTTACAATGAACTGACTCGGTGCTTTATTCTCCAATTATGGAGTGCATTTTTTCTTGAGTCCACAAGATGGCAACGTGGCAATCTTTATTCAGCACTACGTCAAATGACTGTAGTCAAGACACTGCCTCAGAGAGCATTTTCCCTACACAGCATCAATCTGAAGCAGAACCTCATTCAACTGCAGGACATCCACCAGCGTAAATTAAATGTGAGTCTGCACTGATGTTGTTCTACTCCCCGTTGTGTATGGTACTGAATGAGGAACCGATAGAGAGATAAGAGAAGACAGGATCTTACATCTGAAGTGGAAGTGAGAGGGGAAAGATGGGGGGAAAAAAATGATAAAAGGCATTGGAAAAGAAAATAAGAGGGAAGAGAGCCCACTTACCCGCACTATCTGGGTGTGTTGCCGCTCCACTGCCAGATGTAATGCCGTCTGCTGGTTGACGTTCTGGATGTCTAGGCTGGCATTGCCCTAAGAGGCAAGGACAGAGAGAGAAAAAAAGCACAATGCATATGAGAATTTGAGCATACATTAACAGACAATCATAATGAATCAGATGAATCATATGAGCACAAAGAAATAACACACACTGGATAAAAGTATAGGAAAAAAAGTAAAATACTGTCCAGCACATGAAAGACTGTAACAACTATTCTGACTCTATGTTCCATGACTGAACCCTGCTTCCTTCAACCCTGCCGAACAACCAAGTGTCACCTAGGGGGTTGGAAAAAAGGCATCCAACAATAACGCCTGCATTTGAGTGTCATTTCCAATTGCGAACACCTCAGCTGAGGAGATGTGGAGGGAAGATAAGCATTGTGATCAGGCAGTGTGTGAAATCCCCCAGTAATAAGACTGACTGGCTGGCTGGCTGGCTGGCAGGGAATCTGCAGTGCACCTTGTTGTGTGGTGCAATTTCTGAACAGAAAGCTGAGCCATCACTGCAAACCAGCCCATTGCAGGGACTTGGGAAAAAGGCAGCTTGTACAGCGAGCGTTCATGCGTTGGAATGTTACAGCATTATTGCTGCCTTGCACCATATCCTAATTAACCCAGTTCCCACTCAGTCAGGTGACTTTTGCTGTAAACTCCTGTATGTTTTAGGCTTCAGGGAATTAAACCTGCAATCTCAGAAAGGAAAAGAGCGCAAAGCTGTGATTGCAAGAGGAGGAGAATATGAGGGTCCAACAGCACTTAAGAAAACCCCTAGAGGCCCTGTGAACCGTATGGATTCAATAAAAAAAAGGGCAGTTATAGTGGCTTGGAGTGGTCAACAGCTTGCTGGCTGCAGGGAGTGCAGTGGAAACCCTCCTTATGGTCTACAGTCAGTGAAAACTTAGGAGTGCAGGCTGAGCTGATGCAGCTATACTTTGAGCCGCATGAGTCTCTTGCAGAGTATGAATGACTGCATTTGTTGTATAAGTGCTTAAGCATGCATTTAAATTAACTATTTATATTTGTGGATGAGAACTGGTGTGTTGTTACCTGGTGCACCAGCAGCTCAGCAACCTCCACGTGATTGTTCAGGGCAGCCAGGTGCAGTGCAGTGTAACCGTCATCCTTCTTCTCGTCTACGATCCAAGGCCTTGGTAGTTTGGATAGCAGCACGCGCATGGCACTGCACAGAGAGGAGGGCAGACAGAGAGAGAGAGAGAGAGAGAGAGGGGGAATGAGTGTTTGAATGGGCTGAGCTAAAAAGCATGACGAAAAAAGGCCAAGGAAGTACAGTCAGAGTCAATTTTATAGTTTATGCTATAAACTGTGACCGAATGTCAGACAACATTCGATAGCTTATGACCAAACACAAGCTGTAAGCGACCACATTACAGTTTCTGTATTAACAATACACAGCATATTCCAATACAGTTTTTACAACAGAGCATGTCATATTTTCACACATGGGGACAAGAATACTAAATCAACTAAGGGAGAAGTTGCTTCCCAAAACAGACAGTTATTTACATCAAGCTTTGAGCAGTACAAGTGCCGTGTGTGATCTGAGCGTATCCGTCCCCCTACTATCTCCTCTGTTAAAAAGGGAAGCCGCTCTTCCCTTGATGATGCGCAAAAGCATCTATCATTGGGAGGCAAAATGGTAATTACACAAGATTTAGCTACATTCACTCAGGTCCTCTCCCGGGATAGAAACAGACAGGGTGGGAAGGAAAAAAAATCTATTGTTTAAACAGTTTTGTTTAACAGAGGTGGTTTGAAGTGGTGAAAGGAGCAAGTCAGTTCTGTGCCACTGAAGGTCATTTAGAGGATGTGTGCCATAGAGAGACGTGGCTGCAAAGGCAACTGTACAGGAGGAAGACTGAGAAGGAGCCACAGTGTCACAGTGGGGAAAAAAGGGATGCTGACTGTTTCTCCCTGCAACATTATTAAAAAAAATTAAATGGTCTGTTTTACTATTAACAGAAATCCACACATTTTCATTCCCAACTACATCCTAAGACCACAAAAAGGACAGCAAGAAAATGAGAAAAAAGCTCCATCAGAGGTGCATTTCCTGTACCCTATAATACACTCGTAATAAAAAAATTAACAGATGTATGTTAACACTTCTTCATACTAAGAAAACTAGGTTTCTTAGAATGACAGCTTAAGTTTTAGTGTTTTAACTCATTCAATATCCTTGCTCCCTACCCCTCTTCCTACATTTCTTGCTTTAGCCTCTTGGCACGCATCCAGGTGTGTGGTACATGAGAATACTGAAATGAGACTCGTCCATAATTCCATGTATGACCCATGCATCAGCCGCGGATATGTTATGAGAAACAAAGGTAGCAAACACAACTCCAGAATTTTTGCAAATACTATGGAATATGAAGCAGGACACTTAAAAGTCATATCCTTGAACTGTTCTTGTATCTTGTCTGTAGTAAGGAACACAGTGTACCTTCACTAAGCATTAAAGCCGCAACGCTGGAGGGAACACTTCTGACCTTGATTAACCCTGAATAATCATGCAGGGCATAACTTTGAACTGCGACAAAAGGAGGCAGCTGATTTTACTCTGACTTTGATATGGCTGAACAGCCCCATGCGGGCACTGGAGTGTTTACAGTAAGGTAAACAGGGTCTAAAGCAGAACAGGGAGGAAATGGGCTTTGGCACAGAGCAGGAAGGCCACAGCCTGCACAATCAATGAAAACTGTTAACTATTAAGACAGAGAAAAGAAAGAAATGCAAACCAACATGCTGGCTGGCTTTCAGACTGAAGGTAATCAGGATGGCTGGTCCCCTGCAGTTTTTTGCTAAACCTACAGCTTGCCTCCCTCCCTCTGGAGTAATGAAAGAGAGCACCATCAGCACACCCTCTTGAGGAAAGCAGAGAAAGAGGGGCAGAGAGGCAGGGGTGCAGGCAGTCAGCACCTCTGTACGGACAGAGATCCGGGGCTGGTGTACTGCTGCAGTGATGAACAGCGCAGCACACTGATCCCAGGCTCCCTCGCTCTCTCTCTCTCTCTCTCTCTACCTCTCATTGCACAGAGGCTTACGCACACACACACACCTGCATTGCTTGCAGCTATCTTCAACCACTTAATGCAGAGGAGCACTGCTTAAATGTGATAGCAACCGCACCCACTCTGCCTAATCTCACATTCATAATGTGTCGCCTTTGTTATAAAGAATTATTTGCTTGCTTTCTGTAGATTTACCATCTCAGGGGGGACTTTTGAGTAATTCATCCATGGCACTCCCAGTGGGCAGGAGTTGAGACTTAAACAAGCAAATTATTCAAGAAAGGACCTTGCCACATCAGATTCTTGCATGAAGCTATAACATAAAAACTTATTCCCAGTGGTTAAACAATCTCTTAGCATTCTTTCAAGTGAGACTGATAGACAATAGAGGAATGCAGTTTTTTTTCCTACTACACTACCAGAATCAAGGGCAACTGTCCCACATGAAGCCTTTGTTCTTTTTGTTCCCATTTTTTTCTCTTATTGGTGCAATATAGAACATTTGTGTGATCTGGATTGGCTGGAGAAATCTCCTACATGTAGAACAACGGGCCAATAAATGCACACCTCCTACACTATAGGGGGAGATTGGCACCTTCCAGTGTCAAAACCAGGCACACAAGCACTGGGCAGGTGCTTTGCTGGTGTTTGCTGGTGTAGGGAGCCCCTCCAATAGAACTCTAGATTGACAGGCTCCCTGCCATGTTGGGCGAAATGGGCAGACATTAATATTAATGCCCCATACTGGCAATGCTGCATTGCAGTTAATCTATTTGCTGTAAAGGCAGAAAAAAAGAGAGTGAATTAGTGAATTAAAACTAAGAAATAAATCCAGATTTTTTTTTCGTTTGGGTAAGCGATGTTAGCAGTGACTGATGGAGGAATAAGAGGAACTTAATGTTGGACCTTGAGGTAGGCTGATTAAAGAAGAGAAATCTACTTGGCTGCAGATCTTTTCAGGAGCAGAAGACTTTACCTAGGATTTAACATTTACACCACTCAGGTTAGCCTGCTATGGGAAGGCTCATGTGAAGTGAAGTGACAATCTTCTTAATGCAAATGAACTTTAATATGGATTGGACTATGGAATTGCAGGAGAACATGCAGCTGAGGAAGAAGTGGGTCAACCTTTGAGAAATCTAAACAGTCCCTCAGGAGAGCAACACAAGGGCCTGTTGTTTTGACTTGCAATCTGTCACTGACCGGGACACACTCTGATGTCCTCAGCTCCGAGTGTTTTGGCGTTTGTCATTGTGCGTGAGACACTGGGTGTGTGTGTGTGTGTGTGGGAGTGTGAGTGCAGGGGTCGACAGGGCCCTTCTGCTGCCCTTGCCTGGCTGACAGCCATCTGTGTGGTGGTCAGTGGCCGTTATTACAACAGGAGGTCAGAGTCGGGGCGGGGGACAATAACTTAGGTAGGACAGAGCAAAATGGGAATAGTAGACATCCAGCCTGAGATTAATGGCATCGCACAAACATATGGTTACTCTGATGCAGGAGACGTGTTTGGCATACCATCATCCATTAACTAAGGCTTAAAACTCAAGAAAGGAGATCCTGATTCTGCACCAAAAATTAGTCACCTAGATGTGCCACCTGCCTTTGGAAAAATAAAACACAAAATATGTTAAGTGTTGTCTAGTCAAAAAGATAGATAAGATCTATGATAAACAAGCAAATCTAGTAAGTGCTCCTTTCTTCCTTTCTTTTTGTTGTCAAAAATTTTTTGGGTTGCCCAATCTTACCCACACTGCCTTTACAAAACTGGTCACTTTGTTCAATGAAGTGGTCTATATATTCCGTCCCCAGCACTGTTAGGATTTTTTTCCCTTATGCAGAGTCCTTATTGGAACGAACTTTTGGGCAGAGAAGATTTCAGACAATACATGAGGTGTCAGCATATCAGGGACAGAATCGATCCTTTCTGGTCCTGTGAAATAGTGAACCCTGTTCCCAACAAATCATTCACAAATGCAACACAACTACCTCCAAATGGGACCCCGCTTCTCCTCTTTCAGTCCGAGCAGGGAGGCGCTCTCCATCATGTGTGAGAGGTTTGGAAGACACAGAGTCCCTTGGTCACTGGGAGCTGGGAGGGTTTCAGTCATAAAACTTTTCAGGACTTCACTGATCTTAGGACATGCTTCTTTGATCAGGAACATTGGTTTACAAAATTGCTTATTTTTAAAATATGTTTAAGTATTAAGAAAAAACAGATATAAAACATTTACAGAAAAAGGGAAACTTAATTGTAAACTCTATTGCTGCCACTAAAAATTAAACTCGATATGTAATGTCATAAATTGTTTAAGTTGCCTTTAATGCCCATGCAAATATTAATGTTCCCCAGATCCCTTAAAGTTCATCCTTGCCATCCCTCTGCAGACAGAGGCAGTTAGTCACCACTTCACTTTGTCAGGGCCATCCCACAGCTACTAGCCACCCTGCTGTGGAAAGGGTAAATAAACACAGGTAGTGTCCAGGCCAGCAGTGCAGCAGAGAGCTTAGAACAAGAACCTAACTGGCTCTGCTCGATAAAAAAAAAAGGCTTTCATTACCATGCCGTGAAGAGAATAATTTCCCCTACAATGTGACCTTCCCCTGCCTGCCTGTACCTGAGGCCCCTGAGTGAGCATGCTTTTATTAAGGACTATTTGCATAAACCAGGAAGAGGGAAGACAGGAGAGGGGTGCATTTGATGTTTTGGTTATCACTATAGCTGTTGCCAGTGGCTCGAAGGTTATTTAGCAGTCACCAGGTGCATTTTTAAACATCTCAGGTACAGTTGTCTGTCCATTTGTTAAGTGGGTGGGGGCCTATAAAGGCTTAGCTTTAATTAGCCTTAAATCACCTGGTATTATGGGGTGTCCTGATTCATTGCAATTTATGAAGGAGGAGGCAGCAAGACAGTCAGAGAAGCCCAATGGCGCGTTAATGTCCCATTGGTTCGAGATGACCCAATTATTTTCCCGTGCTACTCTTCCTTTGCACTTTATTCTCCTCAGCACCTTGAAAAAGCCTCATTCTCATATCTGCATCAGCCATAATAGTCATAATATACATTCTTTTACTGGAAGAGCCAGAATCACATAAGATAAAGCAAGGACATGCAGATTATATGAGAATAAAGTGTGACTTAAATCATGCATACTACATAAAAAAAAGCCCACTGGCATCATTACCTATTAAACAATGATGTATTTATTGAACATCACTTTTCACAAAGGCTATGGTAGTTCTAGAATTGTAATGCAGTCATAAAGTTGTACTTTCATTTTTAGTCTTTTGCTAATGTAAATCTGAAGAAGGCTAAATTATTATTAACAAAAGTGAACTGAGACTGACTTACTGTATGAAAATTACTCATAAGTAGTTTACCTAGGACAGACACAAAGGAGTGAATACAGTTTGACAATGTGCAATAAACCAAGTGACAGGATTTGGTAATAGAATTCTGAATGGTTGACTTGAAGTACGATGAAGTATACAAAACAAGGGACAGAAAATGACAAATGCAGCTCAAATCACTTATCAGCCAAAGACAGACATATTTGAGCACACCGTCACCAGAGCATCCACACATTGGTATTTCTTTCCTATCATTACAGTCACCACAACTCAAACAAGCTGCTGACAGAGTAAAGAAAATCATCTCTGACCTCTTCATCATTTCACTCCCTTTTCTGCAAACGATTCCCTCGAACATGCTACCGTTTAGTGCCCACTCATACAACAGCTTCAAATGCTCTGACTGTGATACAGAAAATTCATTAATTAAAATTAAACTTACAACCATGCACTTCAACATATCCATAAAACTCAGTTTGTGTTCACCCACTGTGTTGGTTATGTGAAACTGACCTCATCAGTGTGCTGTATAAAAGGCCCCTGTTACTGTTGAGCTGTTATTGAGACCCCGAACTGAGACTTCAGAATAACCTATGGGAAATGCTGCACATGAACGCTATCAACACTACTTAACAGTCAAAGCATTTTGGTGAAGAGAAGTAAATTTACTGAAGAGCAGCCATATAAAGTGTCATAAGGCAGCACAGCTTATATTAGTGAGGTTGTAACCAAAGTTACATGGTGCAGCTAACTTTCCTTTGGACATTTTTGAAACTTTTTATCAATGGTTGCTTTTCACGCAACTGGATTCATAAAAACTCATGCCAACTTACTCTTAACTTTGTTAAGTCGTCTTAGCCTTGGCGTGAGTTACAGAAAACCCTGAAATTTAACTTTGACATGTACATGTTTTAAAACTTGCTAGGTCATAAGTGGTCTTAATGATGAGCAGCCATGTCATGGTCATTTGTATGAGAATCACGTTCTTCTTTATTTTTTTTTGTAAAAGCTCATTCACCCAGCAGGATCTAAATTACCTGTTATCTGTGAAGCCAGGGCTTCATTTTTGGCTGACAATGACTCTTTAATTGAGACTGAGATATCGGCCCTTTTGTGATTACAAAGTTCTTTTTAGTTCCTGTGAAACACAGTCGGACTTACTCCCGCCAAGCAAAATTAACTGCAAGTGCTTCCACACCAAGGTACAAAGTGGTAAATAGAACCAAGGGATTGACTCTGGATTTTGCAGAGCAGTGGAGAATTCAGCCGTGCTGAAGGTCCTTCGATCGACAGCAGCGTGCTACACTGTCACCATATGGGCAGACAGTCTGAGAGGCTCTCATGATCTACAGTCTCATTGCAAATCTAACACTTTAAATCACCCCCCACTCCCCGCCTGCCTCCCATCTTTATGCCCCCACAAACACATTATGTTCGCCACACACTGCTCCTGAAACACTCATCTCTGTATGTTGTAACATGTGATGGTTCCTTTACACACAGCAAAGCAGCAGTAACAGCATTGCCCTTTAAACACAACAGAAAAACAGGGATAACACACCATCAAATTCTCTCCCACTGTAATTGGCAGAACGGATCCAAAGTGACTCAAGCAAGCTGCCATACTGCAGCTGATGACTCCGACTTCTTTCGCAGTTACACTTCTGGGTAAACATGCAGAGAAGGAAACTGTGGCTGAAAGAGCAGTTTGGTAATTAAAATCTATTGTTTGCAGTGAGAAATAATAGGGATCAAAGGGCCTTGTATCAGCTACTGCCTCCCCTAAGCAGTGAGACAACAGGCCATATGCCCCAGAGCAGCATAGAAATGTCTAACAGCCAACTTGTTAATGGCAGGGGAATGGAGCTTATATAAATGCAATGTGCATTACACATATAATGCACCACAAAAACTTTAATGTAGATGCAGATCCATGATTTTACAGAGTGCCATAGGATTTTTCCTACATCATTCTGCTTAGTCCCCAAAATTTTACATTTATTTTATGAAGAAAGTGTTGCGCCATTGTTAATTTTCCTTGTTTTCCTTGTGTCTTTGGACATAAGCGCGTGCGCACGCACACACACACACACACACACACACAGGCACAACAAATGACACAAACAAAAATCCTTATCCCCTTGACCTGTCATACTGCATTTACATGGAAGCCACTGACTTCAGTGTCCGTACGGGTTACCAAGGTAACATGGTTTGCATTATTCAAAAGCTAAGCTTGGTTTAAAAGTGAACATCGGCCTGAAAGGGTCCCTCAGAGTACATTAGGGTTACTAACACCTCCTCTGCTGACAAAAATAGTATGTGTCTGAAGATGGGATACTGAGCACAAGTTCTGCCCACATCTGACCATTTACTTTAAACAGGTGAACAACACCTTTTAAGGCTGTTCACACCAGATCCACATTTGCAAATGTGGTTCTATACTTTAACTAAGTATTAAGGACTTTTTTGTGATGTGTGAAACTATACTTACTGCGCTGCAAGGTTAATACAGATGTTTCACATGCGTTTACTTAGCTATGAAAACTTCAGCTGCTTTTTCACAACTCACTTCTTCTTATCATTATAAACACAACCCAAAGTGTAATAATAGATTTTTAAGTACCATAAAATGCAAAAATAAATGTATTACATATTACAATACATCAAGTTCATAGATAAACTACATTTGTTTAAAATGAGACAGGAAAATATTAAAAATGCCAGACAGCTTTGCTGTGA
>JAQNCA010000004.1:15624986-15649384 GCA_029783725.1 Acanthurus tractus | reverse complement strand
AATGCCAGACAGCTTTGCTGTGAAAGTATATCACCTTGCTCAGTAATATTTATTACCTGCATTTCTGAGGCACTTAAAGCGCCACAAATAAATCCTGCTCTTTTTAGGTTTGGCAAGTAGAAAAAAAAAAAACATACCATCATTGCTTATAGTGGCTTCACAATGCAAGCTTTTCTGTTTGCATGCTATAGTCACTTTCCCAAAAGCTCTTTATGTCCTTGAGTCCCTTCAGTGAGGGATGTAGCCCTCCCTCTCTCTCTCCCTACATCCATCTCTTGATCTCTCGTTTTCTCTCTTTCCCTTCAATCCATCCATCCTTCTCTCCCTCTGCTACCCCCACTTCTCCCTCTCCCAACATGTGCTATAGCAACATAGCAGCCAGGACTCAATGTTTCAGTATGCCACAGGAAAGACAGAGCATTACAGCATGGCTGAGCTTATCTATTGGCTCAGAGCCACCATTGGCCCAGCCCTAGGAGGAAGTGTGGGCGTTCTGATTGGTCACAGGGGGATTGGGGCTTGTATCAGCTTGTCCTCTGGCTGATCTGTTGGACTGTGCCCAGCTTATACAGAGGTGGACACTGGGAGGGCTTCTAGGATTGGGCGACTTTTCAATTAAGTCACAGTGTATGCTGCAGCAAACTGGTACTCAGAATGGACTAGTTACTGCACTACATCTTTTATGGGTAAGCTCCTCAATAAGTAATTTAACTAGAATAAGCTACAGCAACATGGTCTATGTTTAATCGAACAACTGAAGTTGATGACAATGGAGACATTTGTAATTACAAATAATAAATCAGCAGCATCAGGCTCTCTTGACTACATAGAGTAATTTATGATAATTGTGCAATATAAAGATATTACCTTCCATGGTGTGCTACAAGATCTCAATAAGTCCAGTTCATCTGGATTCCAAAGGTTACATTGACATATCTCTGTGATCAATTATCTTTTAATGAATTACAGCTGGGCATCTGTGTATAGCCTTTCCCCTGACCAAGTTTATCGCCTCCACCTACCTGCCATCAAGAATTATCATTTATTACTCTGTAAAATTGGCAGATAACACACACTGCGGATAAATTCACCAACACAAACAGCCAAATCACTATGACCTCCCTTCTCAATTTCAAGCCGTAAAACCCTGATAGTCTTCCATCATGAATTGCATGAATGTTAGTGTGTGGTTCATATCTGCATGTAAGCATATGGTGACAAGGAGGAACTCATACATTGTCCTCAGCATCTACAACACCTTTCCTGTCACCTCTCTTTCTTTTATTGATAGGGTTGTTGGCCAGTGCATCTGGACTGTTCTCACCTGTGTTAACTTCTTAAACCTTGAAAGAATAAAACTTACCATCATGAAATACAAATTCAGGCTAAGCATAACTATATAAAACAAGCATTTGCATGCATGCTTTTACTTGAGTGCTTATGTAAATAAACACAGATTGCAAGCAATATGGTCCTGCAGACATAAGCACCCCTGCAGTTCATAGGTATTTGTGTAGTTTGTAAGTCACTTAACAGTAGCATGTGGTGCCAGTAAGGCACAGTAAAAGATCAGAGGCAGGAGAGGCAGAGAAGCTTCCCCTGCAGTGAGGCTGGAGGGAACAATGGGCTGCTGGATCACAGAGCTTGACTGCCACTGGCTTCCCCCTCCAGCACCCAGGTAGGTTGGCCCATTCATAAATCACTTTTATTCCTCCAAGCGCTCAACAGCCTCACCTCTTCAAATGATGCACTGTGTAAAGCGATGAGGAGGGAGGGGCGGGATGAGGGACAGGGGAGGGGGATGTGGGAGAGGCAGAAGAGAGGAACTGACGAGATAGATAAAGTAAGCACGAGGAAGAGTCACACTGATGGAAAAGGAGCATGGAGATTTACTCAAAAAGCCCAAACTGGACTCATTAGAAGTAGCTCTAATCCCATGATGTTGACTGGTGGGCACACACACAGAAAGAAGGAATTAAGACAAGCTGAAAGACCAACCAAGACTACACCAGCCAGCTTGAAGCTGAGAGAAAAAGCAGGGTTTTCATCACCATCTAGAGCTAACAAGAGTTCCCAATACAAAACTTCCATCTGACAGGACACAGAGGGGAGAGCTCTCATCACCATTGACCGTCATATAAAAGAAAAAGGATCACACAATGCTTACTGAAAGACATTCACTCCAACCAACCCTTGCTTCTTGCCAGGCTTTCTAATTTTAAAGGTTGTAATCATGGTGAAGGCAATCAGTGTAACTGAATCTGAGAAAAAGAAGGACTATCTAATGTCAAAGTGAAGACAAGTTATATTATTGAAGATGTACTTTTAAATCAAGGTCTATGTTACAGAATTAACGAGCGCAAGGGTTTTTGAGCCAATAACTGCAGTATTGTGAATTGGGTGCCTATGTCAAAAATCTAGAATAATGCCATCTAAAGTTACTACTAATACAAGAAAAAACTTCCGACTGCTCCGTCTTCACATTAAAGGCACTTTTTGAGTGAAACAAGTAGTTAAGTAAGAAGCAGTCCCAGAAAATGGGTTTGTCAGTGAGCTTTGCACTTAACAGTATCTCATCAAAATGTGCCTACAAAACAATGGCTGTTTTTTGCACCTTTTGACAGTGGTGCAGTTTGAAGTAATGTAAGGAGTAATGAAACAAGAAGGAGCAGCAACAGTGTGCTGTTAGATTAAGCACGGCAGGTGACCGGCCATAACCCCAGCTTCTCTGCAAAGTAAGAAATACCTTTAGCTGTAACGTGCTGTCCATGGACTTCTGTCATGCATAATGCATAAAATTAGACAAGGATGTGCTCACAAAATGGCTGATAAAAGACAATTATTTCCTGACTACATTATTGATACGACAACAGTTTGTTTTACTGCCCCCATAATTCTGTGAACTGTAGTATTAAACTGTAGTATTAAATCAAATTTGCCATTCTCAAAAGTTACTACAGATGTCGCCAAATCAACCAGGAAATTAACCCTTTATGTACAAACATAAAATTCAAAATACATAATTACATTCACCTCCTCAAGTATACATTTAGTAGAGGCACCTGCAACAATTATAGTTTTGACTTTATGTAAAAAGGTCTGTGTGGACAATGCTATCTTTCTCTCATTTTTCTGTTGCATGAAATCCATGAGAAACAAACCATTTCAGAGTCCTCTAAAGCCACAAATTTTTAATCACAAGCTTTCCAAGGCCTGCAGCAGAGAACCATCCACACAGCGTGATGCTGCCACCACCACACTTCATGGTGGGAACTGTGTGTTTCTGCCAGTGTGCTGTGTTTGAATTGCGCCGAAAACAGCACTCACTCATTGACTACTCAGCAGCGGGCCTTCCAAACAGAGTTGTGTTTAACCTAACATCATTTGCCACAAGTTGATTACAAATTTGTGATCGCAGGACAACAGTCTCAAAAAATTTGATAAACATCTGGTGATGAATCTGATGATTTAGAAGTTGAATTAAAAAAAAAAAAATGGTGGCGAGTGAATACTGCAATTAATAATGATTTATTGTGGAACTGAATTCAGATCAATTCACAGAGCATTAATTGGCTTGCCTCTTCTGTTAATCGATGTCTAAAATCCTAATGACATTCATATTTATTATTCGTATTCATAATTATTAAACTACAACAGGAAATAAAACTGCTTGAGATATAACAAATTCGTACAAGAACCTTCAGTAATCATTTATTTATTGTTACATTGTCTCCATCCACGATGCATCTGAAAGCACGCAATGGCTGATCTCACAACAATCTGTTTTATGAACAGTATTTCTTTAATTTGAGTGGAGATATGTTTTAAGCAGTACTTGTGTAGAGAACAACCAGTCCAACCCCTTCATTCAGTAAAGGAAAGCACATCCATTAGTCGACCCTTTTCTTATTGATCGATTAACTGCTCAGCTAAACATTCAGCCCTGCGCTATTCATCATGGAGGCAAGATGTCAGCTGTGCTGCTGAGTTTCAGGGGCAGATGGGATGCCGGGATGTAATTGAGATTAAACTGGTGGGTTGGGCGGCCCGAATAGGCAGGGTGGAGACAAACTGAGGCGATACACAAAACACACAAGGACATCATCAGTCGAGATAGTTATGAACAGGGGTGCACAGAACTGCCATGCAGGTACACGTGGATGACAAACATAAATGCTTTTAGTCAGTTGTTTCATAACAAGCCTATGCACACAAGGCAACACCTGCCACTGGTCATGAATATACATTTCTAGTGCTGTAGCAAATTCTTCAAAGCTTGGTTCATAACACTGACATTCAATTTCTACATAAACATTTGATTCCATTTCATTTCATAGGCTATGTTGCAGGGCTTTCAGTATTGTGTTGGTTGGATAGAAGGAGTGGAGGTACAAAGGGCTGGTAGACAGCTGCTGTCGATGATTGCAGCGAGAGAGTCTGGGGTAGACCTGAGGTTCTGGAGAAATTAATGCCTGAATGATGTCATAAAATGTTATGCCAGACATTCAAACCTTGTTCAAAAACCTCAATAGAAGCTTCAATTGTCAAAAAAATGACAATGAGCAAAGCACAACACATTTCTCTTCTACACTCTTTTCTTGTCAACACATCTGACTCAAAGAAGTAACATACTGAGATGTCCAAAAAGCTACAGACATTAAGAGGCTACTTTGGTGTTCCACCACCTACAAAGAAATGTCAAAGTGGAGCATCAGAAAAGACTTTTCTCTGCTAACTGGCTTCAAGATGTGATGTGGCTTGAATCTAACAATTGTATTGAGTTCTGGTGCAAGATGTGTCCCTCACAGGTGTGTTGGGTAGAGGCTCAAAGATTTTCAATCATCTATTATTTGATTTAAATGAAAATAGCGCAGAAAACACTGATGACGCACAAGTTGTTGCTTGGTGTAATGCTTTATTGAAGAGGCTAGGGGTAAATGTTGGAGATGTAAAGAAAGAACACAAATAATTCAGAGCATTGCAACTATTAGTAAGAGTCAAGAGCAAAGCTGAAGTCCACCGAGTTGTGGGGCTGCTCTTTGATGGATTGGAGAATATCACTACAACCAAGCAAAATATAGTTAATATTGTGCCAATTGCACATAACAGAGAGTTTATTCCTTGTTTTGGAAGGTGTATCTTTACTGCAGTGAGAACATACTGTGTCAATGCAATGTATGGGGTAGGTACCGAACACCATCTCCCGATTCTCACCTCAGTACGTGACGTAGAAAATGTTATGTGCACCCCTAGTTATTGACCAGAGAAACCTTAACCAACTCAGTAGAAAATTAGCGTACACCATTAACAGAAGTAAGTGCGAAAGTAAGTATAAATTTACATCCACACTTCATGAAAAGTTCCACCACAAGGAAAGTAAAGCAAGAGAATTACTGCTGGTTCAATTTTAAGTGGTGTGCAAACGTAGAGACTGCAGGGCATTAAGAGGTAGACTTTCACAGTTGCCATTTATGTTCTGCGCTTTGATTGGCCATGTAAGGTCAAGTTTTGAGCAGACACATTAGCTTGAAATCCATTTTACCCTGCAAATGGTCAATTCTTGTAACAGCCGTTAAATATAATGTAATTGAAAAGCTATTAATTGCAGTGACAATACATTTATTAAATTACACACCTAAGTCTATGCAGAATTATCTCTACCATGAAAAAGACCTGTGATGTAACTGAGATTGAAGGCAGACTGACTGGTGGCTTGTTAAAAGACTTATCAAATCAACAGCCAGAGAACTGCATGTCATTTTTCTGGCTCGTGAAAATACACTTTTGACAAATGTCCATGCTGTATTAAGGGCGTTAGGATAGGGCTGAGGGTGTCTGCGATTTTCACAATCTCATTCATCACAACTGAAATGCCACAATCTGGTTTCAATATGATCAACTTAAAAGAGCAAAAACATTAGCTTACACTTCCTAGGGGCACTCTGCATTTGAAATGCAGGTGGGGTACATAGGAGGACTGTTGTGCTATCATTGAGGTATAAGAGGAGAGAAGAGGAGAGAGTGAAAAAGAGAGGAGGGCAGAGAGGACATTGCTTCCGTACAGTATAGATGTGCCCCGTGATGAGACCAACTAATTAAACAGATTCTTCAG
Organism: Acanthurus tractus; assembly: GCA_029783725.1. Lineage (NCBI taxonomy): Eukaryota > Metazoa > Chordata > Actinopteri > Acanthuriformes > Acanthuridae > Acanthurus > Acanthurus tractus. The sequence goes on along the minus strand of JAQNCA010000004.1, from coordinate 15,643,272 downwards.
TGGCCGCGCCTCGGGAAAGCTTGAAAAAGACACTTGAAAATTAATGAGAGCTCAAAAAGGAGAGAAAGCAGCCTAAACTCCACAGTGCCTCAGAGGTGAGGCTGCTGCTTGTCTCCCTGCATTGCCAAAAGCAGAATAAATAAATGGGAAAACACAATAATATTTTCTACTAACACCTTCCGTGCCTCTTCCCAATACACATTTGCCCCCACTTTCTCCTCTATTTCTAGAACATGCAGGTGTTCTAAGTATAGGTGCGCAGACAGACGCTGTACCACAAGAAGTCTGTTTCAGCTCTATTAAAAAAAAAAAAAAAGAATGATAGAAAATGGGGGGAGGGGGTGTCAAAAGGACACAGAGAACGAGAGGGTATCAGAGGAGGTAGTGGAGTTGGTGGTGAAGGAAGTAAAGCAGGGGAGGGTGAGGGGGATTCAAGAATACACAAGTGGAAGCACGAGAGACCACTTTATTTGGAGCTACTAAAAATAGCGCAGCAAATGGTAGCAGGGGCTAGCTGGCCTAAAGCTTCTACCAGGCCGGTGGAATCGATAGGCACAGAGCCGTAGGGGAGGCTTCCCGGAGCCTGTAGCCAACAGTTGCTGAGGGGGGATATGGAAGAGAGAAAGGAGGGGGGCAAGAAGAGGAGCAGAATGGAGTGGAGCGAAGCTGGAACTATTTTTTGCACTGCTTGACTAAATATGGTCAGGGAGGTGGTGAGACAAGACACATGAGCAGCCCAGCAACAGGGGCCGAGGCATGTTTCAAATGCTTGGCTTCACACTAAGTGCTAACCGTTTAGCTAAACCCTCAGCACTGAGGAAGCCACTGGCTGGTTTGACCCCTTGTCCCTAATTTGCTTCCACCGTGCTCTTCCTGTGCTCTCTCAACCCTCCAAACTGCATCTTTACTTTCCGACTAAAAAGATGACCCTTGTGATGCACTATCAAGAACGTATAAGGGTACTGCATATTTGAGAACAGTACTGAGGATTCACAAGTGCGAAAAATCTAAACACCATAAATACCAAAATGATATTGTAATATCCTCTGTCTCTTGTCCCTGACAATGGTAATCAAATTTGCATGGATCGCGAGGGACTATTAAAACTACAGCTGTCTTCTACCGCAGAGGCGCAGCCACCTCTTTTTTAAATACCTTCATCACAATTCTGCTCTCAAACATTCAGTAAACTCTCTCTTCTAAGCTGCTGTATAAAGTTCCACTGAATAATAAAAGCGCATTTTAGGAGCAGGATAAAGCTCAGGGGCTGTGTGTGTGTGTCGATGGAATAAGAAAAAGGCAGGGTGGGAGGACGGTTGGTACACTTTCTGCCTCTTCCACCGACCAGGGCATCCTCCCAGCGTTCTCCCTCAGAATGCACATGATGGAGATGAGAGTGCTGCAGATTTTTTTTTCACCCCTCCTTCTCGCTGCCTCCTTTTTTTTTTCAAATGGCAGCTCTTCATGTCAGCTCTAAGTCAACCTCTTCTAAAGGTATGACTTGTGTTCGTATGGGAATGTGTGTGAATCTGTGTGTGTGTGAGTGTGTGCACGCTCGTGTGTGTGTGTGTGTGTGTGAGTGTGTGTGTGTGTGCCCACTTTCTCTCCTTTCCCCCTCCTCCCCTCCCTGACTCTGGCACTCAACCCGCCCACCACCACCCCTCCTCCCCCCAATCATAGAAGCTGATTCAGCGAGTCAGGCGTGCACCCGGCACACACGATGGCTGCAGCAGCTGGAGCGCTCTCTAGGTCATTATGGCTCTCTTCACTACGGGGAGAGGAAGAGAGGAGGGAAAGAGAGGAGGAGCAGCTCAAATAAGAAACTGATCTGACAGGTAATATATGCTCTACCTTCGCTTTCGGACGGAGTTTACCCCTGACGGGCCTTGACGTCTCCTGTCCTGTCTCTTCCCTCTCTCTTCTTCGGATGCGATCAGTTATTAACCGCATGGTTTGCCTGTGAGTCGCGTAGTCGGAAGGGGGAGTGGAATGCACTGTTCTGCAGCAGCAGCAGCAGCAGCAGCACTGGGACAGAACTTAACCAGAGAACACCTTTGGGCTTTTTCCTCTCTTTTTCCTCCCATCTTAAAAGAAGGGAAGAAATAAAGGCTTTAGAAAAAGAAAAAAGTATGGAAAGGAAGAGGATGCAGGAGGAGGTGGAAGAGGGAAAAGGGAGGCTGGGGAGTTGCTATGGCCCACATGGATTTTAGCCCTGTTTTTTGCACTCTCCACTCTATCTCTCTCATCTTGTTCTTTCTCCCTCCCTCCCTCTCTTGTCTTGCTCTCTCTCTCTCTTGTGTTCCTGGCACTGGCCGGACATGCTGCAGCAGCAGAGCTCTTTGGCTCATTAGGCTTCATGGTTGCAGCCCTGCCGCTATCTTATGACGGACTTGTTAACTCAGACCTGTACTGGTGTGGAGAGACATTCCCTTATGCACAATTCGCCCTCTGTGTCCGACACCTTCCAAGATGTTTTTGTCTACATGTCAAAGGATACTAAAATTTTGGGGACTTTTAAGGTTATTTTTATCTTTTTTTAAATATTTTTTTGGTTCTTTCTTGGTGGTCTTACCAGACCAGTTTTCAATCTAACTGAGGGGCAGGGGAGGTCACTGCCATTCTTAATTGATGGGAGGTAAGTTTGAGAGCACGTCGCACTTAAACCCAAGGTTGGCCGATTGGGGAAGAAGGTTGGAATGTGGGTACCAGAAGGATGACGAAGCATCAGAATAGTGAACAGCGGGCAGGTCAGGAGTTCTGAACACGGGGAAAAGCGGATTGACAGAACACAGCTGTGAGAAGTGTATTAACACAGATGTGGGATGGGGGGATGGGGGTGAGGATAGGCGGGAGGGGGTATTGGGCAGAAATGGTTGGCTGAGTAGATGTGTGTCACCGGCTGAACCCGCAGCACTTAGGGTAGTAACCCAGTTTCTTCTCTCTCTCTCTGTAACGGACTGCTATAGGCTAGGCAGGGCATGCAGGGCACACAGTACTGCAGTGCTATTGTCCCAAACCAGAACAGACACAACAACCACTGGGCTAATTCGCGTGTTCAAGTTCCCCAACCTCCATGTAGGAAGGAATTTCACCCCACCTCTCTCCTATTTGCTCACCCTCTCGGGTGGCTGTGACATTTCCTAAACAGGACGTCACACCTTTAGAACCAGGCTCATCCACCGACTGTCCCCTTCAGTTCAACCTCCCCTCATTGCTATTCCAAACCCCTCCACTGCATAAAAACATTGCACCACTTCTCCCATTTATTCAGTTCTCGGCCACCAAGTCTCCAAACTCAAACCAAAGCTGGTCTCTCATAATCCATTTTTAGTTTAACACCGATTGCCTCAGCACCCAGCTGGCTAGCTTAGCGTGGTTGGAGACAGTGTTGACTTGTGGAATGTGTTGGTCTGGGGCAAAGATTCATTAGAGACTTGCTGAACAATTCTCACCACCATGCAAATGGTTATTGATCGGTTCCACCCAATCTGCAACAGAACAGCTGGTTTCACTGTAGACATGTATGGTTTGATCAGAGGAAATAGGAAGTGAGGAAAGATGACGATAAAAACATTGATCAATGTGTGGGAAGAGAAAGAAAAAAGGTACAGCGAAAGAGGGAGGAGAAGTGGTGGGTGGGGGGTATAGCCAGGACCAATCCACAAGTGCTGAGTGTGCATTAGCGCCTTCATGTGACCTATGGCCTGCCTCTGCGCCTAAAGCCCAAATCCTGCTCACAATAGCTTCCTGTTCCACTTGGATCACCCTCGTTTTCAAACATCAGCAAGCGCTCTAGCTAGCCACTAGGGACGTTGCTGACACAAGAGAGATGAGGGACAGGCAAGAGAGGGGTACATACTGATACGAGAGAGAGAGGAAGGAAAGGCGAAAGGATATAGAAAGTGGGGTTGAAATAAGAGAAGGAGATGGTGGTGAGGGAGACTGGCTCAAAGAGAAGTGGGAGGAGAGAAGTTAAATGTGTAGCATGTCAGCACTGCAATTCAGCTTATAGTTGCACCCCTGCTCCCGGGACACAGCAAATGATCATCACACAAGACAAGGTGCACACAGAGGCACCTTACACCACGGACTTCCAATCAAGGAGAACCCTCTTCCCTTTTGTTTGCTGCTGGTTTTATACTACCCCGTAATCTGCCTCCTCAACATTTTTCCTGGAAAAAGAAAAAGACCACCATCTAACTGCCATAAAAAAGGGAGCTGTATTCCTCCCCTGATCCTCCTGGTTTCTCCTAGTTGTCTGGAGGACAGCGGGGGTCACTGGGACAGTCGACTATAGCATGGACTGCAAAACTTCTGTTATGTTCAGGGGCGGGGGGACTGGCTGTTCAGCCTTACATGGCAACCAAAGGAAAGCCTTGAGTGTTGAGCTGAATTTACACTCAAAGTCACCTTACGGTGCAGACTTCCATACTTGGGAGAGAGAACGGTGAAGAAAAATATTCTGCTCATAACTTCCTGACCTTGAGGAAAGGTGAGAACATTTTATACCTAAGATTACCTCCTTGGTGTACATACTTCTTTATGTACCCATATGAACATATGATAGCTATGGAATGTAAAGAAGTATGTATTCTTGGTGAGGTGCAAGTCTTCGTTCTGGAAAAATTATGTTGGACAGCAGTGTGTGGATATGTTTGTGCATTGCAGATTGTTATTATGACTGAGATCACAGTATGTCAAGTTATTGCGCTGTATAGAGGAGGGGGTGGGCGAAAGAGGGGAAAAGAGAGTATGAATGTGAGAGGTAAGGCTCATACATTAGCTTTACTGTCTCTGGGCAGTCTCATTGCAGCAATACTAGCTGTAGGGAACTTAGTACTTAGTACTGGCCGATAAAAATCCTTCATCCAAGACATAAAAATAATTCATTAGAAAATCATATAAGTTAGCATTAAATCAGAGCTTTTGAGCTTGCTCTGTCAACAGTGTGAGTTTAGCGCACTACTTGAGACACCTTCACAAACTATGGGAAAACAGTTGCCTTGTGACATTGTCATATGAACAGGGACTCCTTTCATTATTGGGTGATTTTACTGCATTACAGTCCCTGAAACTCAGCCAGCCGCAACTTAGCACCAACTTCAGCAGGCAGCTAGTGGTATGCTGGAGCTGCTCCTGACCATTAATACCATAATCTTTCCTTTGCTTCCACATGGCTCAAGGGAAAAAAGAAAGCAAGGTAAATTGGGCCAAAACTTTGCCATTGTTGCTGGCTTTTAACATGCAACTGAAAGAGCAGGACATAGTTGCTGAGAAGGCAGAATGAAGAGGCTCTGGGGTTGCTGCAGCTACTGCCACAAGCTTGCTCTATCCTACTGCTGTATCATATGGCTTCCGTGTTAACAATCTTGTGTGTTTAACTATGTATGCCCTCCCTTTATGCCTCTGCCCTTATCCGCACCCACACCCCACATCAACCCGGCTGCCCCGTGCCCCCCTCCCTTCCCCTGATTCCTGCACTCATTGTTCACGTTTGCTATGCTTGCCAAATGCTTTGCTGGGCTGCATGGCAGTCAGATTAGACCATCAAAAAGTGACAATGCAGGATCAGAGTCAACTATGGCCTGTCAGCTGATTCCAATTGTTGACTGCTTCAAACAAAAAAAGGCAACAGAATATGGACAGAGGCACAGAGAGAAATAAAGCGAGCGGGGAGGTGGGGAGCAGTTCGCATGGCGAGCTATTCATATCTAGCACTTTCACCTATTCTGACCCCCTCTCTGGCCTGTGCATGGACCATAGACATTGTCAGTGCCTGTTTTAGCACAGGTTTAAATCTCTCTAAACCCCTTTTATTGTAGATCCACTGCACTATCAGAGGTTTATTTTCACTGCATTTTGGCTTTATCTTGAAAAATAACAATAAAGGGAAAATGATAAACATGGAGCAAATAAAATTTATGAAAGTCAATAACGTGTCAGAACCATTTGAGGTCTGAAAATGAGATTAGATAACCAGTGGCTCAGCCAAATCTAATATACTGTAAACAGCACAATTTTCACTGTAAACCTAAGATGATCTATGACAATCTATATAATTGTAAAAAAAAAAAAAAAGAAAACACGTACAGTTCCTGCAAATACAAAATGTTCCTTCATCAAACAAGATGCATTTTTTTAAATTTAAATGTTTCAAAAGACAGCAGGTTGGGATCTGTGCCTACAGAATTTCATCTGCAACAGAGCAGTGAAAAAGTGTATGTATGCCACTGTAATACCACAGCTTTATTTTGACAAAATACAAGATATTGTGTACTGATTAGCGTGCCATGTGTAGGGCTGAATCACTATCTCCTTAAAAGAAATGAATATCTGAAGTTAAGGTGACACAACTAATACCACCACTAACAATATCAATTCTTGTAACCTTCCTTTTGCGACAATGGCTAAAAAACAGTGAAGCCACGAATTAAAAAAAAAAGATTGTAACCTTTAAAACCCTTCCTAATGTTCCATTTAAATTTCTTTCTCTAGTTAAGCCAGTGTATAAGGATAAAACAAAGGTCTTATTTATTTTTTAATTTTTTGCAGGGACAGTCTCAAGTTGATAGACTTGATCCGAATTCCAAAGAATTCAGGCAATGTTAAATTAATGAAAGGTGATTTTTTTAAATGTTGCCTAATAGGTCAGTTTACAGCTTGACTTGGAATAAAAGCAAAGAAAACAGTTAAGGTCTTTTAACTCAAGATCTAAAATGTCTTTTTTTTATTTAGAGGAGAGCCTCAGAATAATGCTGCATTTTTAGGCTTTAGGTTTTCTCCACCATTCAAACCCAAGAGCAGGATTCTGTCTGTCTAGCTCTCTTTCCTGTCAAGACATCAGAAGGGTGTAGGATTGCATGGCTTGTACTGCATGTTTCTACCAGGCCCTCAATAGCATTGACCTGCTGTCTGAGTGACAAACACAGCAGATGCTGACATTATCAAATGCTCAGTGCCTGTCGTCCCCCTGCTTTTGCCCTGTTATGGCCTTTAGACGAGGTGAGCAGCCCGGCCACCTGACTCTGAGTGACTGTGAGACGAAGTGCATGTGTGCGGGTGTGTGTGTGTGTGTCTGTGCTTGTGTAAGTGAGTGCCTATGTGTATGTTACAAATAGACCTGCCTCTGATGTGCCATATCAAGCTGGCCCTATGTTGACCTCCATCCTGTCTAAAAGCAGTGCCATATATCACTCAGCTGTCGCTGGCCACTCTGAGAACCTTGTTCGTGCCTTGGCAGGAAAAGTCAATAACTTTAACAGCTAACTAAAGAAATCTGAAAGCTGTATAAAGGCCAAATCAACATCAATGCAATGCACCATAATGCAAAGATTCAAACATTTTGAAAAGCAGCACAGAAAACTGAGAATTTGTATGTATTCAAGCAAAAATATCAAAAACTGCAGCTAAAGAAAAAATAGTTGTAAAAGTACTATGCATGGCTTTTTTTATGCTGCACTAAAGGCAGTAATAATCTATTAATCTTATGATTGAGTTTCATTACCATAAGCTTTAAGCACACATGCACAAAAACATAATCAAAGTTCTTTATGCTGGTTCTACTGTGATCATATTAGTATTCGCAGGGGGATGGGTTTTTGGCGGAAAATGTTACAATACTGTACTACTGTAGGGTGCTGAAAGAGACATAAAATAATCTGCCCTCAGTCACTGTTCAAACAGTACCCTCTACACACCAAATCAGTCTCTCGGACTTAAATGACTAGTTTAAATTAATGTTGTGACTTGACACCCCAGAGTGCTGCTGTAGGAACATGAGTGAGAGAGCTTGTGTATGTGGTTATGCCTCTGCATTTGTCTGTTGGCCGTCTCTGTGACCGCAGCGGCACCGAGCTTGCAGCAGGGCCCATCTGTCAGAGCCTGTAATTGCTTCATGACTCCAGGACATTTGACTCAAGTGCACTGCCACAGATTATTATTATCCTTTTCTCAGGGAACAATTTTTCTCGCTCTCTGGGAGGGGGCAAGCATAAAACTTAAAAAGATAGCAAGGAGGATAAATAGGCTGCCTGGGAGGCAGCAAAAAAGAAAGTTAGGTAAGGTTGATCAACTGTACCTACGTGTTATTGGAGTTGTGCTAAATGGGGTGTAGCATGCTATATTTACCTGTGAGAGGAAAAGACACAACATTGTCCGTTTTAACCAGTGGGTGGACATGGTTTGATGAGCCACATTTCAGGTATTAATAAGATGTTTAAATACAACATTGCCTTCGTCTGTTCAGTGCTGCTCTGGTTCTTTTTGGATAAAGTTACTTGTAGTAGATCCATTGAGACAGTTCAACTTCATTTCACAGCAGTTGCCATGTCCGTTTCTGAAACAGTGAATCCACAATGCTTTGCTAAAGCTGGTAAAATGGAACCAAATCACCTCTTGAATGGATTTGGTCCCCTTCAACCAGCTGTAGCTATGCTTTGATGACTACAGGAGCACCTTTTGCTGTGATGCCCTCACCAAAATCACTACAAAAACAGAAGGCCACTTCATCATGATGACTGGCTTATGGCTTTCCTCTACCAACAACATCTGGAGTATTTCATGATTGTCTTGTTCAATGCTAAATGTCTTATTTTTGACTAATAAAGAAGCCAATTCTAGCTTTAAAACTTTGGTATGGTCCACTTTTCCTGACTGAGTGTTGCCTCTTTCTGCCTCCAACAGGATTGATATTCTGACCACACTATCAATGGCTGTTTCAAAAATTGCATAGGATGGGGGTGGGGTGCCGTGCAGCATGCACTCACATATCGTTGTGAGAAATGTGTGGCTCTCTTGCATAGAAACCTCCTAAACTGACTGCTACTGGATGCCAACAGTCGATTACATAGTGGGTGGGAACAGGTAAAAGAAAATAGTTAAATGAAGGAGACAGCCAATGCAGCTGAGCAGGGGTACATTGACATTGTAAAGAGATCTCAAAAAGATATACAATAAAAGGGCATGAATCAAAAAAGGGGCACAATATAGTTATTTAGACCGATAAATAAATTGTACTATTAACTAGGCTGATTATCTTGCATTTTAACATAACCAGCATTTGTCAGTGCCTGTGGTTACCAGGCAGACTAAAAAAAAGTGTCTGCAGACACAACTGCAGGCAACCTTATCAGTGCAGCTTCTGTGAAACAATTTTAGCACTCCACTTTGTGAGTTTTGGGAAGGCGGTGAAAAAGTTTGCTTTAATTATGTACAATAACTGTACAACATCCCGCTCTAAATATTTACCTTAATTTCCTGTCAACATGGTCTTCTCTAAATGTTAACACATTTCTCACATCCTCAATGAAAGCAAATTTATTCTAAAACCTTTACTGTCTTGCGTTAATCATATCTTGCTGTAGTATATAGAAAGATAGAAGGTGCTTGTTAAATGAACTCGCCTCTGACACTGGATATTCTGACACTATTCTCTGCTCTTCCTTAAAGCCAGTCACACTTGAATCTACAGCATTACAGTGTTATTTTCTAATAATTTAATGAATTTTAATTCCATTTAAAACATGCTACTAGCTAAGACACTCATTAGTTTTAGGTTGCAATGTGCATTAAATTAAGGAATTATGTATGACTTTCATTTGTTTTGGTACAAGCATTATGCGACAGCCATCGGTCTCTCAGTTATCTAGATAGTATAAACAGTATAAACATCAGCTATTGTAAAAACTTATATTGTCAACCACTAGTTTAGAGGTTGTATGATACACAAAAAGGCACACACAAACTGTATGGCGTCCTTCCCTTGAGGCCTACTGCAATGATGTTGGACAAGCTGAGGTAGATGAGAGCCAGATGCTCTAGAGGACAGGAGTCGAACGTACAAATCACAGGAGCAGACCGTTCGCAAACAGTTACAGGTTCACACATTCCCCCACTGTTGCTGCAGAACAGGCAGGCAGGCAGATCAAAACTCCCTTCAGACTGTCTCCTGCCCATCCTCCTTTCTATTCAATTTATTCGGACCAACTAATTTGGCGCCTAACGCTATGTCAAACTGACCTGTTCTTAAACACAGACAATAGATGACACAACCACAAAAACATTCCAGAAGAATATGTTGAAAAAATGATCTCTTTGTGTGATTACTGAAACTGATTTGAGATTGTGTGTATAGCATGTAGACACCCCATTATTAAACCAATTGGAAATGTCATAGCATTTTCTCTCATTTCTAGTTTCAAGGAAAATCATCATTGTAGAGGATACAGAGTTTTTGAAAAGAAAGAGAGCGCTGCCTGTGCTTTAAGTTGTCTAATGCTGCAGTGTGTTGGTCAGCCGTTTTTTTTGTTGTTTTTTTTTTAACTGGTGATCACTGCTGGGCTCTACCATTGTTAATTTTAGCACAGAGAGTATTCACATTCATGAGATGTTTGTCTAACAAATGTAACTATTTAGGAATTATTTAGGAACTAAGGAAAAAAAACTTGCTTGTAACAACTACCAGTGTGTATGTGCTGCAGACTGACCAGCTGCTGCACTGTCCTTGCAATTGAGTTTCTTCCTTTTTTGTGTCCAGGAACATGACATTATTAACTAATATTTGGAGATCAACATTTGTGAATCTATTTAGAATCTTCCCTGTCCAAACTGGGATGCATCTGAGAATCAACCCCCTCCCCCCTCTCCTGGTGTAAACTCCCACTTCAATCCAGCAGCCACAAACAACATGCAAATGTTATGGCAAGCCTCTGGAAAAGCACACATTCACAGGCCGGAAGAGCTATTTTCCATCTAATTTTTAGAATACTACCATTGTGGTGCTGCCTATTTGTGTTGACATTATATTTGTCAGCATTTTGGAGCACATTTTTGAGCACACTGTGTACAATTCCCTGTCTGCTCAGGTGAGCCATTACCATATGGGAATCGCCTGTATGTTGCCATATTAAAAGAGAGCTCAGCACTATAAGAGAGGAAAGAGGGCAAATATTACAAGGAGGTGACACGTAAAAGGGTACAGACCGCCGCTGCAGGGCTTGTTTGGAGCCCGTTTATGAGTCATGGGTTATTAATCGTATTGTTTACAGTATTGTAGCAGCTACTGGCTTCTAGAAGCCTGAGGGAAAGACACTGAGACGAAACAGGCTCCCCTTGCAGGCTGGGGCTGTGGTAAACACACACAGAGAGAACACACAATGTAGATGTCCGAGAAAATCCTTTCCCCAACATGTTACTGCTGGTTCTAACAGTACTTTCAATTTAATAGGAATTGTAAAACTTAACAACTAGGTCTAATTTATGTGAAAATGCCTTTATTCTGTGTAGTGGTGTGAGTAAAGAACAAGGTGAAATATAGTATAGCCTCAGTTCCTTCTGCACCCCTGTTGGTAGAGTTGATTTGTCTCTGTATTTGGGACGCCAAGTTGAAAGATTCATCACCGACGGGGTTCTTTCTATGTGTCTTCCTCAATCTTCCTTCCACAGCTGGAAGACTCACCCACACTCTTAAAACACCCAGGCACATAACACACATTACAAACACACGCCAGGGTCTCTGTCACATTCTCTACTTGAACGTAATACTAGCATTTGATGATGTTGATAACTCACATCAGTTACAGTGAGAAAGCGTAACAGAACATAGAGTGGAAGCAAGTGCTTTTTCCGGTTTTAAAATAGTTGTATCGGAAGGGTTTTGATGAGAAATTACAAATTAGATTTGTTAAAGCCCTGAACGCCAGAAAATTCTGTGCCAGCGCTCAATCTAAACATGAAGAGAGAAAGCTGACCTATCAGGAAGTAATAATAAAATCAATAGTTAACTGGAGGGGTTTCATATCATCTTTCATCCAAGTGACTTTTGATCAACTTCAAGCACTTCTTCACAACAGTCGCAGAAGCTCCTTTTTTAAAAATACAATTCTATGGTAGAAATTCCTCTTAGCACTCAGTCGAAACAATTGCCTCTCTACTAAAAACAAACCAGACAAGGTACTTTCACTTTAACCAAGGGAGAGATTTTCGAGGGCTTTAGGACTTTCGGACTGTCTCCCTGATATTGCAGGAGCTCGAGTGTGAAATAAAAGTAAATGGGCAGACTGGAGTAGGCGACATATATCTTCGTTTCTCTGAAGGCAAGGGGACAGAGCATGGACCGCAGCAAACAACGCACACACACCAGAACAGCAGGCCTAATTTAGAAAATTCTGTACTCCAGCACTTTTTTGCCACTTAATCAATGAGTCCTAGAGTGGACCAGCTTTCTGCTCCTTTGTATTCTGAATACTGGTTTACATATGCACATTGTACATCCACCACATTTAAATTTTTATATTGCAAGCAATTTTCTACCAGTCTCTAAGCCTTCCTAAATAAGTTCACTATTATTCATTAAACTTTAAAAGCTGTGAAGTAAAAGACTACAAAGCAGTCTACCTTATAATAAAATTTCCCTATCAGACTACAGAGTCATAATGGGACTGCTGTCAGGCTGTGATTGGGAAAAGATCAACGAAAGCTTTTATAGCCCAGCCCATGGAGGGCGCCACAATGGCCAAAAAAAAAACATGTACCTTGAAACTACTCAAAGGAATTTTCCGATTAGGTGTGCCTGCTTTTGAAGCAAGAGGGGGCGGCCAATCACATACTCATTACACAATTATTGGAGTTTTACAGATTTGCTGATGAAAAAATTGTGTAATTTGTCTCACTGCTTCTTTGACTAGAATTAAACTAGCTGAAGTGATTTTGCTCACCTTAGTAGAGCCTGAAACCCAGTCATTGGTGCTGGTGGCTTTAATTTTGGCTGATGTGCTGCCTCTTTCTACTGAGTGCAAAAGGGGTTGAACACTCAAACTGCCGCTTTTGCCCATTATTTAGTTATTTGACATGTTTCAGTCAATCTGCAAATCAATTGATCATTGTACCACACAGGAAACAGGTGCTCACTTTAGACAGATCTATTCTGCAGTATGCCAGAGGTGGGGGACTGAGTCTCACCACACTTGTGGCAGGTGGCAGGTGTTCCACAGCCCTCTGACCTCAATTCCTTTTGTCCTCATGCCAAAGGCATGAAATCCAGTGAAGGGGAATGACATTTAGCAGGGGATAACTACGCTCATGCGCAAAGCATATCCATACATGCTCAAAGTGCTCAGAACAGGAGGAAGCTGTTAACTTTTCGAAAAATGGCTCCAGTCTATAACGCTGACCCTGTAACGTCAGTGTCCATTAACCTCGTGAGGCCCTGGATGATCAACCTGATACAGACAGCTGTCTCACTCAGCCATATTTAATATGCTCATGGTTGGGAGACAAGAATAAAACAGCTCAAGAGTGGAGCAGCAACCTGCTGGAGCCGGAAATAGCATTGGCCAAGGACAAGGCAAACTGCTGCTGCTGAACACACCGGCCTCTGCTCACAACACATGATGACGGACCAGCTAACAGTACCAGGAAACAACAAAGAACTTCAAGGGTTATTAGTTACACTAATAAAGAAAAGTCAACGTGAGACAGATGTTTTCAAGGCCTCAAAGGTAGTGTAATGTCAATTTGAGACCATGCCATCTGTCACAGAGATGGATGAAGCCTATAGGCATGCTGCAAATTTCAATCACTGTCAAACTAAATTGAGATCCCAAAGTAACTTTTACAGCAGGATAAAATGTGATAAGAGTAGTAGTAAAATAAACTTTCTAGATGTTTTAAAATACATGTAAATGTAAGCACGAAAGGAATATTTCAAAAAATGATACATCCAAATAAGGTCTCCAATCCATTTAAGATGAACAACATTTTAAAACTTTTTTGGAGGGACAACTTAAGAGGTTTCACATAAGACAGCAGTAGTGTCTTAGACCAAACATAAAATTCATCCATGACTTTAACCAACAGGCTCAGCATATTTTTCTTAGAACACAGTCAATGCAAATATAATGAGGGGCTGAAACTCATCTTAAAAATGATTTCTGAAATAAATGCATAATCTTAAGTGCCTTGCTTAAAGACAACTGATACCTCAACATGATCCCCGGCAAGTTAATCAAAATTTCACATTTATTCATGTCAGTGGCAGGACCTTGTCTGTCTCCTAGTTTAGACCTGTAGGTGATGAGCCCAAATCTTTCATTCCATCAGAGGATGATTAAGCAACGGATTAGATAAGACAGATAAGTAATTCTGCCATGACCTCTGTCCTCTGGCTGCTAAGAAGCCAAACATAAAAGTCTAGTGGTTGTAATTTAACTCAAATTTTCAACAGTTTAATATGGCTCAATCATAAAGTTTTGAATTTTTTTTCCCTCTTTCAGTACTTTCAATAAAGGTATGTAGCAGATATTGTAGAGTACCAAAGGCTGTAAAGCAAGACATGTGAATACTAAAAACATTTTGCTTATGACCTACTAGACTCTAGGTCACAAGCAGTCCTGTGCATCCATTTAGAGGGCTAAAAATCTCTAAGCAGCAAACATGTTTGTTTCTACAGACTCCACTGACTCCCGAGTCCTTCATGAACATCAACTATGTTTTTCAGCTAGCTGTAGCAGGACAGAGTCTCATACCTGGGGTTTCCTCGTAGGGCAGCGTGATGTAAGGCATTGAACCCATTGTTGTTGGTGATGGTGACATCAGCACCAGCCTCCAGCAGAACTGACAGCATATCATCTCTCTTCTTGCTTATGGCATCATGCAAGGGTGTGTCCCCTTCTGAGTCCTGAAAGAAAAACTGTGTTACTTACTACTCTCTTGCTCATCAGTGATTTAATCTCTGCCCTAAAATGACCTCTCTACTACTGTATTATAACAAGAATACCCCCAACCAAGTAGTCTAAAACAATCAATATAGCCGAGTGATCTTTGACAGTGCTTTTGTTGTTTTTGTTTTTACCTTTCAGAAATGTCACAACCTGTGTCATAAAGCATTTCTCAAAAGGTAAATAAGTCACAAGTTATAGACACCTGTAGGCTGGGATGGCAGCCAAAGTCCAGCAGGGTTTTGACCACTTGCAAGTGGCCCTTGTTGACAGCTATGTGTAATGGAGTCTGCCTTCTCTTGTTCCTGGCGTTCAAGTCGGCACCACCCCTTTGCAGCACCTCAATGACGGAGCCCTCATCACCAAAAGCTGCATGGTGCACTGCCCGGTCTCCATCTTTGTCCTGAGTAGAGTAACACACCCACATAATGACTCAGTGTTATTTCTGTGAGCAGATTTTTTTTTTTTTACGTGGGCCAAGATGCATTAACAATAAGAAAGAATATAGATGAGAGAGGGGAGAATTATTTAATTACACAAACCTCAGCTTCCAGGTCTACACTGTGCTTTAGCAACAACTTTAGGACATCCACATGACCGTTCTGACTGGCTGCTTGCATAGCAGTGTGTCCAGCACACTGTCCATTCACCTGTAAATGCATCACAAAGAGTCACAGTAAGAATATGGGTGTATCAGCGTCATGTTTCATGCTCAGATGTGCAACTACTGAATTAACTGTTAAATTAAGAGACTGGTGAGGCTGTTTTAAGCATTTGTGTGTACGTGCATGAGCGGCTGGCTGTGCAAGTTTCATCACCAACTGCAGCACTGCAAAAACTCAGAGCATAAATATTAATGTGGACTCCTTTGGGAGTCTCGAGACGTCTCTTGTCCTGGCAGGCGGATCACTTGGCCAAGCTCAGTGTGCTCAGCTTTAAGCAAATAATTCCACTGAAAGGCAGTAGGGCATCTGGCCAGCCTTCACCGCTGACATACACACACGCATACTCATTCAATGCTCTCTGAGTGAAGTCAGTATTGCATACTTAACGTACCCTGTTCTCATAACCTATACAGGACACATGCTTCTGTCCTGAGATAAACGGGTATTTTCCCTGGCCTGTAGTCTGTGTCAGAGCACAATCAGCAACCATATGGGGATTGTAGATCTCAGATTGATTCTTAAGAGTGAATCGGGTCTGTGCTGCAGTGCACACCGATGCTCCTTGGTGCCTCCTCTGGGCCCTGCTTTAATGCTTTTCAGATTGAGAGAGGTGCAGAAGTGGGAGGATCTTAGAGCCCTTTCCTACGAGACTCCCAGCCTCCTCAATATAATGAGAGCGGAGCTTAGCACTGCCAGGGGTACTATCAATGTACTCAGATCTTCTTTATCTATTCAACAGCAATATTACTTTGTGTTGATCAAAAACTCGTCTAGAAATCCAGCAGCTGCTTAGATCAAAACAAAAAACAAAAAACAAAAAGACAAAAAAAAACTTTAAGATGTGCACTTACGTCCACATCAGGTCTCTTAAGGATGTCCTCCACCTTGGCCAGGTCTCCATTGGCCGCTGCCTTCACCAGCTCCTCATTGATGTCACCGGACTCTTGTGTTTCAAATAGTTTCTTCAGCAACTGAGACAGACGCTCTAGCCAAACAAGGGGAAAAAAGGTGATTACATGTATATGTCAGGGAACAGGGAGCAGTGAGGACAAAGAACCAAGATGACACTCTTTTTATGTCAGCAGTGCATTGTCATACATACCACCAGAGGCGTTGCTGACAGCAGAGCCAGAGGGGGCAATCTTGGTGACAGCAGCAGGATTGTACGTCCAAGAAGTTCCACAAACCTCGACCTTCAGGTCACTGTCAGAGTAGATCTGCTGCACACGGCCCACCTTGCCTAGGGTCTGTTGATAAA
Organism: Acanthurus tractus; assembly: GCA_029783725.1. Lineage (NCBI taxonomy): Eukaryota > Metazoa > Chordata > Actinopteri > Acanthuriformes > Acanthuridae > Acanthurus > Acanthurus tractus. The sequence goes on along the minus strand of JAQNCA010000004.1, from coordinate 15,626,635 downwards.
TGTTGCAACAAACTCATTAGTGTATGGAGGGCTGTTGTCTTTGGGCTATGTTCTGTGTAACAGAGGCTGTGAGTGGCAGAGAAAAGATAGAGAAAGATTGTTAGAAAGAGCAAAAAATGAGAGGGCGGAGGAAAAGATAAAGAGGAGACAATATGAGCTAAACGAAGCAATTGTCCTACACGGAGCAGAAAGAAGCTTGTGGCAAAAATAAAAACTATATTACAGATGTAGCCTGTGTTCTCATTATTCAAAGGACACGAACTTGCACAAGAAAGAAGATGGATATAAAAGAAAAAGACTCTTCTACTGGCTAGGCTATTCTTCATCTATATAGGCAATACTGAGAGGACAGAGCGAAATGCTTTCCAATTTTGAATCATATCATCTCGGCCATGGCTATATGAGAAAGAGGCACTTTGAGTCTGTCGAGCCGGGTCTGGGGCTGTCCTGGAGGATGCCATCAATAATGGTGACTGCCGCAGTAGGAGCAGCAGCAAGCGGCAAACAGCCGTGGTTAGTGATCAAAGCTACAACCCATCTCAGGGTTTTAAGGCTCATTAGCTGCTGAGGGGGGCAAGTTTGGCAGGGACAAGTGGCATATTGGAGTAGACTGCCGTTACATAACCTAAGGCGCGTTGGGCAGCAATGAATAAACTACATAATAAGCAAAGAATAAAGTCATGCTGCAACAGAAGAAAGATAAATGAAAAATAAATGTTGGAAACACAGCCATGGACTGACAAAGGGGAGAGATCATGTTTGTGCATGTTTTAAACTGCAACACTCCTTTAAAGAAAATGAGTGATTGCCACTGCTAAGTGCTGGGTGAACAGCAAAAATTACAATGTTGGATGGATTGAGACAAACTTACATAAGGTTCTTGAATCACACAAATTGTGTAAAATCTTGAAACCAATGATGCTTTTTAAATAGGGCTATTGAATATTTCGTATATATTTAATATGTACTTTCAATGTTAGCACAAAACTTTTGATTGACATTTAAATAAAGGCTAAAGGGTGGTTTAATTTGCACAAAAAGGTGAGAGTATCTTCCTGACTCTTACAGGTAGCATCGCCTCAGCCCACTCTCCATGTCCTCTTTGTAGCAGCTTGATGCGGTCGATGTCATAGCAAATCTGGACCAGGTCTCCCACAAGGAACTGGGAGCTGCCTCCTTCTGCCCCAGCTGCTACTTCACCGCTGCGCACTACATTTGCCTTTGTCAGCACCGCTGGATTAAATGTCCATCTGTGGAAACAAAAAAATCAGACTTGTTCATTCACAGTTTATAACATATGATACTTGAACAAGCACAGACTCTGAGCAAACGCATAAAAATATTTGCTTGCCGTGATTAGGAAATGAAGAAAAAATAAAATAAAGAAAATCACCGTGCGCCTATGATCAATGTCAAAGAGTGATGAGAATACATTTTAATAAACACTAGAAGATTAAAAAGGAGAAGATTGTTTTGTTATATATTTTTCTACAAACTATTATGAGAGTCTTTTTTGTAAAATTTAACAGACCACAGTTTCATCTTATGGCACAGATTCACTTCCTTTTTTGTGACATGTGATTGAGCTGAGGTAAAAAGGGTTTAACAAAAACTCAATACATGGCAAATTATGCTGATGAAACTATGTA
>JAQNCA010000004.1:15576245-15587902 GCA_029783725.1 Acanthurus tractus | reverse complement strand
AACCTTCTTAACGTACCTATTGAGGTCGTATTGGACATTCTGCGTCAGGTCCACATTCAGCATGACAAAGTCGTGGAGGTGACTCCGGCTGAAGGGGAGGCTGGGAGACTTGCGAGCCAGGCTGCTGCTCCACTTGCGCGTGCCGCACATTGCGTACAGGGAGATTTTGGGTGTGGTTTCCATATGCTGCAGCACCATCTTCAGAGACACGTTGGTGAGGGTCGAGCCTCCATCGGACATCTCACTGAGCATTGGACGAAAAGGAAGACAAGGTCACAAAAACAGAGAATCTTTTTTGAGACAGCGCAATTTAGAAAGAAAAACATAACTTTTCCAAAATGGCTTTTAACAGGGGTTTTGTACATCATCATATACATATTTTTAAGCTTAGTGATGGATGGAGCTTCAGCTTAATGTCAGCTAAAAGTGACAAATAATCCTTCAATTGTCCTTTTTGTTGACTCGTTAAGGCTTAAAAACTCCCTTCTCTGCAAAGTTTTACAAATCAGACATAATTACTACCTGCTGTCTGCTCTCTGGTGTGAGTTCCACAACACGCAGGAGTCGTCCATCATGACGATGAAAGGCCATACATCTTGCCTCTTGACACCTTGCTCCTCCTGTCGGTTTCTCTCCAGCTCCAGGTTGTGGTACGACAGCTCTTTGATCATGAAGCGGGCGGCACCTTCAACAGACAGGAGCACATGTGTCAGTTTTTTCATTGATTACGATGTGCAGGATTTCTGCAGGTTTTTGCCTGTTTAATCTAAGGCCTTATTAAACCCTTTTTAAGACAGTTGCATGAATGCAGTGTACTATATTCCTCCTGCTCATACTGATGAGAAATAAGTAAGAAAGATTTGATAATAAATTTTGCATTGTTTTGGCTTTGTTGTAGAAATTTATCATTGTACTTTGTCATATGTCTATTTTACTTTGTTGTTTCAATGAACTCTTTCTGCTCTATGACTGGTAAACACTATGTAAATACTATGTATGAATATTATTATTTTAGTAGCTTAAATCCCCTTAAATCTATATGTCAGTGCATTCTGACATTTTGAGACCAAAAATTAAGATGACTATATTTTGGACTTTTTAAGAAACGTGCAGAAACCCTGTTTTCAAAATTGTTTTTCAAAGTTCAGAAATCACATATTCCAGTAACAAAACAAAGAGTACTGAGTCTGTCCTGGACAGATTTATTAGCAGGCAGTCACGTTTACATTCAGAGTGACGGTGAGACAAATTAGACAAAAGGTTAAATGGCCTACAGCTGGTCAAGATAACATTTAACCTTTTACCTACTGTAAACAGACATGGGCTGACTGTAATAAATATATAAACTGAGTGTCTCACTCGCTGTAATAAGTCACTCATCAGGAGAAAGATAAGTTGACATAGACTTAAAGGCAGTAGCGCTGTTGAGTGATATTTTGGTGAATTGATCCCCTTTTGGTTTGTATTGTATCAACAGTTAATGGCAGTAACACACAAAGAAGCATTACAGTTAAAAACAAACAGTGTTGTTAGGATACATTTTAATGGTGAACGCTAAATGCAAACGTAACTTATGTTATTTTAAAGAAAAACTTTATTCTTACTGATGTCCTCCAGTAAAACATTAAGGAGACAATGAGTTTATGTGATATTATTCGTATTCTATTCTAATATGATGAAAGCAACTATGTGTAGATTTTTTACATAGTTGTAGCATATTTTAAAAGATTTTCATGGCCTTTGTTTGTTGCTGTAATAAAATGAGATGACCCCCTAGAAAATTGGTGCAACAATGGACGTAGAGGCCCATTAAAAATGAACTTAATGTTCAGTGAGGACTTTTAGTATAATTAGGCCATTAAGCTGCTCACCAACTCCAGAGTTGTTGAACATTGCCGGCAGGACGAGCAGGATGTGGTTGGGCCAATATTTCCTGTAGTGGGGCAACTCAAATTGCTTGACCACCAGGATGTGCAGATGAGTGGCGCCTTCCATTGCGTGGAAAATGTTGAGCAGACCGTGCTCCTGGCGTCCCGTAGTCGGAGTGAAGATCGGACTCTTTAACAGAGCAGGATCCTAAAGACAAACACAGAGAAAAAAAAGAGTGAAAAGAGTGTTTCGAAGAAGACGTCAACAAAAAAACTTCTCCAGACATCTACAAAAACACAAACACCCCCACCATGTGCACAGGAAACTGACCTTGGTGGAGACCAGAGGCAGGCGCATGCTCTCCAAGTGGCTGCCCTGCTGACTGAACACAAAGTGCTGCTCCTTGGCTTTGGGAATGACGAACTGAAGCTGGACCTCCTCCCCCAGCATGGACGAGCAGAAGGTGAAAGCGTGGAAAGTGCACTCTGACAGCTGCAACACACACACACACACATGCATTATTTACACAGATAGATCACCATTAAGCTTGACAACGGAGAGTTAAGAGCTCTCAAGCTTTCAAGTGTCAAAGTATTTTGACAGGTTCGGACATATGTTTGTGCATCAAAGAGTCAACAATGTTTTTGAGTCACTGACGCCCACAGCAGGTGAGTGTTGTGGCTTTTTGGCGTAGTTCGGCGCTCACCTGTGTGGCGGGGCCTGCTTCACAGTAGTGGTGACACTGCTCACAGTGATGAAAGGCGTTGTGGGCTGCAAACCTGCTCAGACGAATGGACTTGGTCTCTTGTTTGGCTGGTGTTTGGTTGTCTCCCTCTTTCTTTAAATCTACTGAGAGCAAAAAAATAAATCAGACATGTTCACGCCGCTGCTTTGAGCTTGTTTAAGATAATATGAAATAAATGAAGATCCATGTTCTGTTTCAAATGGTTTGACTCAGAGACTGCAGCTGTTGTGTGTTTGCTTATTTGTGCCGACCTTTAAAACACTTTGGCATCTTGTCAGAGTAAACTGGGCTGGCCTTCCTAAACTTAGGGTCCCGAGGGTAGGGGTCAAAGGGCAGCTTTCGAATTTCCTCGATGTCAGGCCACTGGGTATTTACTGGAGTTGTAACCTCAGATGTTTCTGGAGATAAAAAGAACATCAAAAATGATGAGAACAAAATCTAAAAAAAAATCTAAAGTTTAGTTCCCTGGTCTATCTGTGCTGTGATAAAATACAATTGTCTGAATAAGTGATTCAGTAAGTCCCATTGATCTTCACCTTCTTCTTCCTCCTCCTCTTCTTCCTCGTCATACACATCTACCTCCAACAGTCTGATGAGCATTCGAAACAGGATGCGAAGAAACTGTAGGTAGGCACCGGTTTTTCCCACCTAGCAAAGATTAACATCAACAAAAAAGACCCTTTCAGTTAACAATGATATTTTTGACATTTTATAGAAATTATCATTTTTTTAAAATTAGAGAAAAGTCAGAATTTAAATATAAAACCTGAAAAAAGTCATATTTTTCACAAAAATCGCAGGTTATGATAAACTGAAAGTCTAATTTATGTGAGACTCACCACCTTTCATGACTCATCCACTTATTTTTTTATCTTTGTTAATCTAATTTGACTTTGTTACAAATTCACACATGCGCAAATGCAGCTGTTACCTGTGGGGGTCCGCTGAGCAGCAGGCGACGCGGATGTGGCACAGGTGGACCTTCATAATCAGCATGATGCTGCCGGGCGACAGTCCACTGGCGGTAGTACATGCTTTGCTCTGCCCCCTGCAGGCTGGGAGTGATGAGTGGCCTCAGCGGGCTGCTCCAAGCCACATCTGCATGAGGCAGCAAGGAGAAGGAGCTCAGCTGACTCCCCGACTCCCCAGCCAGCAGGTTGTACGCCGCCCGTGACATGATGACAGTCCGCGGCGACACCCGGGTGGGCTTGGGCTCTCGACCGCACTGTGTGGACTGGCTGGGCCTCTGGGTGGAGGAGGAAGATGGAGAAGGAGAGGAAGAGGAGGAACTGGAGCACAGGGAGGGAGGGGGGTTGGAGGCTTTGGAGGGGTTGGAGGAGAGGTGGCTTCCAAGGGAATCGCACTCCTGCTTGAACCCTTGTGTCGACGTGCCCATGTCAGAGGTGACGGCAGCTTCAGGCGGGCAGGTGGAGGTGGAGGGTTTCTGGACAGATTCGGCAACGTCAGAGGAACTGACACCGTTTTCTGTCAAAGAGCCTGAGAGGAGACATGAAGAGTAACATATGAAAATACAAAACAAGCTAACTTTTAGGATATCGCTTTCTCCAGAATATCTAACTGGTGTTTTTGTTTTAGCATCTCAGCGAGGTCGGAGACTCACCAGAGGTTCTGGTTGCAGCACTGCCGTTGCTCTGAGGTCTTTCCAGCTCATCGCTATCATTCAGGCTGGTGGTGGCTTTTTCTCCGTCTGATTCCCGAGAGGCCATGGCCTTCGTGGGCTCCTGGACGATCCCCATGGACACATAGGTGCAGGCCAGCCCCACCTCCTGCTCCAGGGCTGTACGAGTCAGGTAGCTGGAGTCGATCAGACGCAAGTCACTGTATTTCAAAGACCTAGAAGAGTGGAAGTGTGAAGAAGGTTGTTGCTGAGAAAGGTCATACATTTGGATTTTTATTTCAGTTAACTCTGTGCGAGATATTGAGACCAAATTTATTTATCAGTAAATTCAATCAGTTGACCAAAAGATATACTTAAAAATTGGATTAAATCACTGATTTAATGCTTTGTGCTATAAATCTAACATGCTGGTGCTAAAACACAGGCAACACAGAAACACTGAGTGCAGGACAAAATGTGACTGGACTTTTCTTGTAGAAAAAAAAACACATGCTGTGTGAATGTAGAAGTGTGAAACAACACTCTCAGGATAAGTGGAACACAAAGTAAAGGCACACCAGAGCAGTTTCAGATAAAAACCGATACTTTCTATTCAAATCTCTGATAGACTTATATGAATCACATATTATCAAGCTGATGAGCTCACCTGGGGAAAGTTTCTCCAAGGGGGTCCTTCCCCGTGAGGATGACGATGCAGGGCAGCCCCTCCAGATCCTCGTAAGTGTGCGGTACCCAGTCTTCATTTTCACAGCCTCTCCACGCCTGCAGAACGACAACAGTCTTACATCATGACCAGTGTTTCATAAAAGGGACTTTATGCGGAAATTTCCACAAGATGCATGAACTATGAACAGACTGCAAGAGTTCTCACCCTCTTGTTCATAAATTATGCTTCAGTAGACGTGTGTGGTGGTGTGTTAATCTGCAGAGATCCTGCTCTCTGCATTATTTTCTTTTCTTTTCTTTTTCTTTTACTGTTGTTGGGACATTTCTGAGAGTCTTCACTGTCTTTTCTCTCTGTCATAATCTGCGAGTCAGTGTGTCTGCTCTTTGTTTCTCAACCTCAGTGAATGAATCACAAAAACATGCTTTCATGCTACGATTCACTTATTTGTTTTTGGTGACACAGATCCCTCACTCCATTCACTCCCCAGCTTGCTCGACCAACGCTCCTTCCTCAGTAAACAGCCTCTTGCAAACAGTAACAGACTCTTGCTGCATGTTGAAGCTTTGAGTACGTATCATTTAGAATTAGATAATAATGCATGTTTGGCCGGTTTGAGATATCAAATCTGAAGGATGATGACTCCAGAATTATTTGTAGAAGTTTTCATTCAAATCTTGATTACTTAAATGTCTTTTGGAAGGCACAATAATAAAAAAAAGCCCCATGTGACTCTGGTTTAGTGTCATTCTCACCCTGAGGCGGTTGGTGAAGTTTCTGGACAGGTTGAGTTCGGTGGCGGGGCTTCCCAGCAGCACGGCGAAGCACAGCTGGAGCCCCAGTTTGTCCCTCACGTCCTCCAGTCGCTCCCTTGCCAGCATGGCCAGCTGTAAGGAGGGGACTCGGACCAGCAGCATGTGGCCCCGGCCCTGGGAGCCCTCTCTGCTTGGGGCATTGATCAGGTCCTCCACCATGGCCAGGGTCTCCGGTGTTATGTGGTCTCTCAGGGACGGGGAGGAGGTCAGCGCCATCATGGCCTCAGTGTACTGCTGAATCAGCAGGTAGCTGCGGATCACCATGCTGTGAAGATGTGGATGCCTGAAACACAAACAGATGAGGATATATAACTTATCATCTCTGTTTTGATGTTTGTGTTTCTTGGCCTGTATCTTTCTCACTGACAGTAAATGCTTTTTCAGATAGACAGAAACACACATTCATAATGTTTGATAATGGATGACTGCAGACTTCTGTGCTAACGATTTCTCTGTGGTGACACCAGACTGACCTCTCCAGCAGAGTGTGGACCATCTTCTCAAAAGCATCATCGCAGCGCAGAATGGGACTGGCCACGCCCCACTGCAGGGAGCTGCTGTAGTCTCTCAGGCCAAAGTACGCCAACTCGTTGGGAGACTGCTCCCCCTGCTGGACAAACATTATACCTCATTGAGTGACAAAAAGCAATTCCTGCACTTAGTGACAACATGTCTTACTCAAAAATGTTAGTCCTTTTTTTCCATTTACACAATCACAGTGCTGTGTGCTGATCTACTGAACACATTAAGTGTCTCACTGAGCGATGCCTCATCTAAAAGCTGAGAAAATGCTTTCACTTCATCAGTGTTTGTCCGTATAAAAGAGGGAATATGTGCTTGCAACAGGTGGAGCATTTATCCAACAGAGTCCAATTAAATGTGTAAGAAAACTTTTATAGGTTTTAAAATTATATAGATGTCTCAAGAAAAAGAGCTCAGATTAGAGAAACAAGTTTAAGAGTTTCTCACAGTACACTTAACTTAACAACAGAAGGATATAACACCCATCTAGCACTAGTCGTTGAAAATTTATAGTCAAAGATCCATGCATTTAAACAAAGGTGGCACAAGCTTAAAAATATTTAGGACTAACCTCTTTTATGGATTAAATTTAAACAGAATATCGACCAAACACCCAGTTACCTCAGACTAAAATAGATATAATTATGAGGATAAAATAACAGCATGAGAGATGTATCACCGGCACAGTGATCTTCGTGTACCCAAATAGATTGAAAAATGATAAAAACAATTCCAGTTGGGGACATTTGTTTCATGATTTCTCTCTCAACATGTTTCCAGTCTACGTCTATACCTGAAAAACTACAGCAAAAACACCAAAAAAGGTAACTCAATTGGTGAAAAAGTCAATGAGGATGAAGTTAATAGTTCTCTTATTTTCAGTGTAGTTTAAGTCCACCAGGTGGAGCAGTTAAACCGCCATTGTTGCAAACAGGCCTCTCCATGCTGCTGTTAAGTTTACATTGAGCAAAATGTACAAATGTTACAGCTTAGGTGTCACAATTTCCTTGTATGATAGTGACTAAACTATACATCAAACCAGTTTTGTTTTTTTTTTTACTGATTTTCAACATTTCATAGGAGCATAGTTAGAAGTTAGACGCTCTTCAGTAAAGACTTTTTCTTACACCTTCAGAATATTTGGGGGCTTTTATTTTGTTGAAATCGAACTCACCAGGCTTTCGTTGGAGGGCCAGTGAACTTCGTTGTGGGTGCTGATGCGGGAGTGGCGAGTCTGCAGTGTGTACGGGAAGCAGCTGACCTGCAGGACCAGGAGGTTCATGGCGTCCAGGACTTCTTGGCAGTTCACCACCCGGTCAGCCAAACCCTGCAGCTCCCCGTGGCACACAGAACCTGACAGAGCACTGCACAGGGAGTAGGGCAAAGGGTTTGAAACCTGCGCTGGATATTCTACATTCCTGTACGAACCACTTCTACTAAGGACAAGGTTCAATATCAAAACAAAATCCAGGAAAAAATACAGATCAAATTCTCTGAGAGCTAAATTTGTCTCATGACAATAAATAATAAAAATGATCTCAAGTTATTTGGCCTAAATTTGACCTGCAGTGTATTTGTTTCCATGCGCTTGCTCCTGTTTTTTTTTCTCCCTCCACTTTAATCAGTGTGTAAAAGAGGACAAGGCTAAACTTACAGCCATAACAACGTCTTCTCACACAGTTTTAAAAAAGCAACAGAGCAAAATAACATCAGTAACATCATGTGATTCTGGAGTCGCCTTACCTCGTGAGATCGACGTGTGAGTTGTCGTGGATGAGGACAAACAGGGTGTAGGGGTTCTGTTTAACCTTCCTCATGAAGGCCTCCATCTTGGCGTGAACGTCACCGTCCAAACGCACCACGTACTTGTCTGATTTCTGGTAGGCTGAGGAGGTGTCTTCGATTCCCAGGTCCACAAGCACCCCTAAGCAAAAAAAAAAAAAATAAAAATATGAATGAACCTTTGTTTACAATCTTGCAGTCACAAAGTTTTGAAACATTTAAGCATCTAAGCAGGCAGAAGAGTCGCCCCCTAATGCCGCCTTCAGACACAAACCTGATTGTCGGATGCGCTGTGCCGTCTGATGAACGAGAACGTGAGATGGAGGGACCAAAACAAGGAAGTCCACCTTACAAAAACGTCCCAGGTCAAGATTCTGCGTCCCTGAGTCGGCGATGGAGCAGACCTGAGAGAGGAGGCTGCGAGCCACGCTCAGCTGGGTCGGGTGGATCTGAAAGACTTTACTAAAAAGCTCTGCTGCAGGAAAACAAAGAGGGAGAAACACAAGTGGATGCATTAGTATAAGTGTTTGATTTAATGTGCTAAAAATAGGAATTACTTGAATTAATACAGACTTTTAAAATGGGGATGATGTTGCTAATAATTACAAATGCTGCTATGAACTGGAATTAATTAACAGAGAGAATCTGGTCAATTTGCCGCTTGTGGTTCATTTTAAACAACAGCTTTTCAATAATAACAAAACAGTTTCTCTGAGCATTGCAATGTCAGTTAAATCTGGAGTAAAGATAAATCACCACAAGGCTCAGTTACATATTGACTGGCAGCAGATGTAGGAGATGTATTGATTGTTTTGGCTGGTGTGCCGTCAAAATGCCACCGACAGCAGAACGGTTCATGGGAGGGCGGTCTAACCTCTGTTTGAGGGTGGCGACATGCTGGCAGCCTCCTGGGAGTGGATGCAGTCAGTGATATCGCCCTGAAAGGGCTGGATGACCTGTCCCTTCCGTCTGCGCTGGTATCGCACCAGCTGCTTGTCAAGATTGTCCCCTAAAAAACAGCCAGTCACCATAGTTACACAAAGGCAAACATGCTGCTGCAACACGGTTTTGCATAAATATTCTCAATGATAAACAGCACAGTCACTCGTTTTTTGACTGATGTGGAAGACAATGTTCTATTTTAGGCTTTGTGCTCTTACAAAATTACAGGGTAACAGCAGGCAGTGTCATTGTTAATTCAAATATTCACATGTTTGCACTTGGTGTTTGGTCACTTGAACAATGTCGATCAACTATCTTTATTGCATATCAAATACTTAAAAAAAAACATTTAAATACTAAATTTTTTTTTAACATGCAACCAACCAATATGGGTTATTAATGATTTATGTGAGGTGCAGAGTTTTTATCAGAGGTGCCACCCACATGTTGACGAAACCTGTCATGTGATCAAGAATTTTGTGGTTGACAGTCTAAAAATTATCCACAATAATCAAGTAAACAGCACTGGCTGAAAGACGAAGAGCCTCAGCTGTTTTCCTGCGACTGTGGGAAAAATTCAGTCAGTTCAATTTCTTCCAAATTGAGATGAAGTATTCTTTAAGATCTCTTAGAATGGCTCCTTCTTCATGTCATATGGACACAATACTCACCTAGCGATGTTGTTTTGAAGTGAGAAGCCAAGATGCTGACTTTCCCTGTGATGAGCTCGTAGCTGATTTCCTTCAGAAACTCGTTGGTTGTGAGCATGCCTTCAGCTAAGGCCCTGGCTTGGTACTTTCCTGTTAACACATAATATAAGATGAGATTTCATTACAGCTTTTTACAGATGCATATTGTGCAGACAGGTCAAAGCAAAGGTAAAGACTCACCTAAAACGAGCACACAGAACTCGTTGCCGCTCACTTTGGAGGCACATATAATGACGACGTAGGTGGGCAGGCACAGCTGGTGTTGAGGACCCTCACTGAGAGAACGAAGCGACTCAGAGATGCCCTCTCCCAAAGAGTTATGAGTAACCACGACCTGGACACTGCCCCCAGAGACGCTGGCTTCCAGCCGAGCCAGCCAGGGCAGCTGGGACGGCGAGATGGAGGGACCTCCGGGACAGCAGAACATGGCCTTCAAAACAATCTGCTCCAGCTCCTCCCTCAGAGGAATCTGCTCCGAGCCTGCAAGAAGAATAAATATGAAAACCCCAAAAATACTGGTGGCTCATTTCATAGGAATGTAAACTTGAGTACGTCTCAGTCAGTGAAAAAGTTTGCAGTATGCAGAAACTGATTTACTGATGCTGGTGACAGTGAGGCTTTATTGTGCGCTGCTCACCTAAACGTGCGAGATACTGTAAAGTGAGCAGAATCATCGTCTCCACACTGAGAAGCTGGTTGCTGTTGAGGCCCAATGTCTCCAGGTTTTTCTCTGTCAGCTGGTTGCTCTTATAGCAGCTGACCAGCAGGGGGCTCACCACTATATCCCCGACATTCCCATAGAAATAAGGTAAAGTGCCATGCCCTGAAGAGAGAAGTCATCATTGGACAAAACACAAACATTTAGTAGCAAGATGAAACAATGTGTAACAACAACTCAACATTTGTTTAGCTGAACTGTAACATCTTAGAAGAGTTATTATTAATATAATTTTGCTTTTTAAACACTTATTTTTTCAATGCTGATACAAAAGGTAACAATGCTGAGGCAAACAGGAAATGAAAAAAACTAAACAAAAGGGAGAACCAAATTACAATGAGGAAAAAATCAGAATTTGTTAATATTATGTTGTGGCATCTAAATTTATGCAGAAATAGCGAAAAAGTTCTTGTATAAACTAAACATCCGCTCATACCAGTGATTTTCTGCCTGTAGTGTGATGCATTTTAACAGTATTAGTGGCCTATGTTGAATGAATATGTGACCAACCTGATCTCATTTAAAAAAATAAATACTTATATTTCGGGAAATACAGTATAGGGGTTTCTCTGATATTCATCAACTAAAACTTTGCAGTTTACTTAGTTATACCTTGTGCTAAAATGGGCTCAGATTCTGTTTTCCGGATGCTTAATGGTGATAAATATTGTTCTGTTCTGTATGGTAGGGTGACGCATCATTCGCAGTAATAAAAAAGAGCCGACCACTGAAATAAAATCTGTACCGATGAGGATGACAGGGCGAACTCCTGACGTGTTGAGCAGGTTGTCGGGGACGATGACCGTCTCTCCAGCGGTGACCGGCTGGGGCTGAATCACTCCGGCTACAGGAGGCTGAGGAGAGGAAACTCCCAACACAGAACCTGGAGGGACGGGAGGCACATGTCAGTACAAGGATGAGACACTTACAGCCCAGTCGATCATGGGTTGACTTTTAACATTTTACTGTTTTATATCAGCCAAAACACACTGCAGTCAGTGATGGAATATTACCAAGAACTTTTATTTAAATGCTGAACTTAAGTACAAATTAAAGGTACTTAAGCTGAGTATTTGCATTTTGTGCAACTTTATACTTTTCAAACTACTCTATTACCTCTAGCTATTTTTGTATGACATATTAGTAACTTGTCTAGATTACAATTTTTACAATTACAATTTTTAAACCCATGCTGTCCAGTTAAAATGATGTATATCTAATGTTAAATTTAGGAAGATTCTCCGTCTTTTA